>JARQOC010000005.1:265209406-265637264 GCA_033576535.1 Allobates femoralis
TTAGCTCATAAATGTTAATTGGTTGGGGTAGTAATAACATTGTGAACCAGGAGAAAGGTAACATATGACGGCTTCTCCATCGGAATTAGCCCTATTTAGGTCCAGATATATTTAGGGAAGGGAGTGGCATTGGTGGCGCAAGGGAAGAAACCCTTTCATTGGGATGAGGGATACGTGGACAAGAGTTGTAGGGATTAAGTTTATTGTTTAGTCCATTCACTGTTAGACTTGAGAAATTTAAGTTACTTTTTCCTCCCCATTAAAAACAGGGGCGAGTTTGGCATAATAAATATTGGTTTTATAATACCACCAGTTTAGGAGCTCAACCTTCCTTTCAGTGTTGTCACTATGTTGAAATGGGTCCAGATCTCCACCGTTGCCGGGGTTCTTAACAGCTACTCACAAATGTCTGGATTTCTACTCTTTGTAACTGTTGCTACACTTTGTGCTAATGCAGAAAGCTAGCACTCAGCCACAAGCCACACATCTTTGTCCCCTTAGCCACATCTGGCTTCTGAGCCATAGGTTTGTGAGCCTTTATATCTATTATATAATTGCGAATGGGTTTTTTGCCCCTTCTGAGACCACACGCGCTGCGAGTCAGCGTGGTCATGTGGATACGCCCGAAGCATTGGCCGCGCAGCGGCCATTGCGAGCAGTTCTAAGGCGACTCGCTATGCCCGCGCAGCGGGCATGGCGAGTCGCCTTAGCAGCGCGAAGCATTGGCCGCGAAGCGGCCATTGCGAGTCAGAGACTCGCTCTGCTAGAATCCCGATGCATGTGCATCGGGCACCCAGCTAGTAGTGTATAAATAAATTATGAACATCCATCATGCATTCTCATTACATACACTACACATACATGCACATCACAAACACATGTAGCTTAATAATACATATAATAACACACATTAGACATGGTGTATACATTGCATAAACTGATATATGGTTCAAACCTTGACAAGTGACAACATCTGAAATGAATGAAGCATGCCAAGTACTATTTCAGTACAACAGTTCTTACACAATAATACATAATATAGAGAGATTTTGTAATAAATTGGTGATATATATGTAGTTAATATTGTCGTTCATTTTGAAATGGAGGAGTCTTCGATTTAATATTCACTGATACAACCATTAGAGGAGAAAAATTATTAAAAAAAAAGCATGCTAATAGTTTTATTGTAAGTCTAATTTATATGACAGTCTTCATAAAACACATTTATACAAATTTCATTTGTTAGAAGTAATTCAATGCTGCTGATTCAATTCCAGTCAGTGTTTCAGTATCGACAGTTTTGGGAATACTGCCCACACCTAATGACCCTTTGTTTTAAAATAAGCAATCTAACTTGCTTACTTTAAAATTAACTTTAATTTCATTGAACAGTATTTATACATAACTAATTGAGCATTTTTCTTGGAAAAAAAATTACCTTTTTAATGTACTGAGTGCATGTCTAGAAATCTATATTTTATTGGCAGGAAGCATGAATTTTCATTTTTTCCCAAAGAAAATGTATTTATACATCTTAATTTGTTTGTAATATTATTTCTAGATAAAAAGTGACTGCAAGTGATATTTGTTTCAGTCTTTAAAGAGAACCTGTCACCCCCCCATGGATTAGAATGTAAGTGCAGCACTGAATGCAGCATGTCTGCTGCATTCAGGCAAGGTCCCCCAGGGTTCTGTGGGGCTGCTACCCCGAGATATAGGCTTATAAAAACTTACAGTGATTTTCCATGGAGGCGGGCTCTTGTGCTTGAGGCAGTTCATCCACGGGGGCATGTCACGCCTTCCTGCTCCTCTGTGCCACCCATGTCTTCGTCCAAGTCATTTCCTCCTCGCTCTGCTCGTCCTTGTGATTTGACGCAGGCGCAGAGCAAGATCTTCTGCTTGCGTTCCTCTCCGCCTCCTCCTCTGACGTCCTCTCCTTTTCCCAACCCTGCTGCATGTTAGTCTTTATACACTGAGCAGGGCTGGAATCCTGGGCATGTGCAGAATCCCTCCGCTCACAGCGCTTGTGATAACGATGCCAGCCACAGCCCTGTAATGTACAATAATTAGATCTGTCTCTTTAAGAAAACTAGGTATGGTGGATCAGGGGTAATGATAAGAAGGGGGTGGGAAGTTAAGTTTAGTTTCAGTTTGGAGCATGCTGAGGAAAGACTGTTATAATAATAATAATAATAATAATAATAATAATAATAAAACTTTATTTGTATAGCGCCAACATATTCCGCAGCGCTTTACAGTACAATGGTACGTATGAGAAAAATATACAATACAGAATGGTAGGTAATACAGAACAGTAGTTACATAAAATAAACATAGAATAAATGTAGGAAATACAATAAAAAGGCAAAAAATAAAGGTGACCCTGCTCGAAGGAGCTTATAATCTAAGACGGGATGGGAACACAAAGTACTTATGTCTAAATGACTACTGTTAAGGTACCTTTACACGCGGCAACTTTTCTAGGAATTTCACTGGCAACTTACTGGTTGCAGTGAAATCATGGAGACATTGTTCCATTTGTACACAGCAACAAGATAGAACAATGTGTCCATGATTTCACTGCAACCAGTAAGTTGCCAGTGAAATTCCTAGAAAAGTTGCCGTGTGTAAAGGTACCCTTAGGGAGAATGATAGGCCGCCCTGAAGAGGTGTGTTTTTAGGGAGCGTCTGAAGCTATGCAAGTTGTGGATGATCCTAATTTCTTGAGGTAGAGCATTCCAGAGGATTGGTGCAGCTCGAGAGAAGTCTTAGAGTCGGGAATGGGAGGTTTGAATTAATGCTGATGTTAGTCTGAGGTCGCATCGAGAACGAAGGAGACGGGGTGGGGTGGTAGACAGAGATGAGGGTAGAGAGGTAGGGAGGTGCTGCACAATGACAACAAGCAATTTGAATAGAATTCTATAGTGTATGGGCAGCCAATGCAGTGACTGGCACAGAGCAGAAACATCTGAGTAACGGTTTGCTAGATAGGTGATCCTGGCTGCTGCATTGAGGATAGACTGGAGAGGGGAAAGCTTACTTTGGGGAGGCAAGCTAATAAAGAATTACAGTAGTCAAGGCGGGAATGGAACAGGGCCACAGTGAGGATTTTAGTTGTTTCCATGGTGAGGAAAGGGCGAATTCTGGAGATATGTTTCAGGTGCAAGCGACAGGAGCGGGTGAGAGATTGTATATATGGGGTGAAGGAGAGATCAGCGTCAAGCATAACACCCAGACAGTGAGCCTGCTGACTAAGCGTTATCGTGGTGCCACGCACCGAGTGGGAAATGTCAGGTTTATCGAGGTTGGTAGAGGGTGGGAGCAGAAGAAGTTCATTTTTGGAAAAGTTGAGTTTCAGATAGAGAGCGGACATGATAGTGGAAACTGCGGTTACACAGTCATTGGTGTTCTTTATTAGAGCAGGAGTAAGGTCAGGGGAGGAAGTGTATAGTTGTGTGTCATCAGCGTAAAGATGGTACTGGAAGCCAAATCTGCTCATGGTCTGTCCGATCGGGGCTGTGTAGAGAGAGAAGAGGGCTAAGGACTGAACCCTGAAAAACCCCAATAGAAAAAGAGGGTAGGAAGTGGATCCAACAAATGATACACTGAAAGAGCGATCAGAGAGATAGGAAGAGAACCAGCAGAGAGCCATATCCTTGATGCCAATGGAGTGCAGCATAGAGAGTAGGAGATAGTGGTCAACTGTGTCAAAAGCTGCAGAAAGGTCAAGAAGGATAAGCAGAGAGTGTTATGCTCTGTTATATGATGGAGAAAGATGGAAGAAAAGAATAAAGTACAGTTTAAGTTTACCCTTGTGAATTCCTCATATCTTGTGGACATTACAACTGGCGATAAGGATGGGATATAACCACTGGCTGCTGTGAGTCCTGATCCCTGTTTACTGCTTCACACACCAGCACAACTGCGAGACTCCATCATGGCTGAATACTTATACACCTTGCCACAGTTTGATATGACTGATGCTATTAATCTCTCCAATAACTGGATTAAATGGCTAAACGGATTTGAGAACTTTCTAGAAGCCGTGGACATAAAAGAGGAGGAAAGAAAGAAAGCCGTGTCACTGCATTGTTTGGACACAGGATTCTATGATGTATACAGCACATTACCTGCGGCCGAGACAGACACATACAGCAATAGCACCAAAGCTCTCACTGACTACTTCAACCCCAAACAAAATATCAGATATGAAAGATACATGTGCAGAATTGCTAAGCAGCTTCCAGAAGAATCCATAGACACCTATGTCACCCGGCTGAAAGAGCTAGCACATAGATGGGTATTCACCGATGTAAATGATGAAATTCTAACTCAAGTAATTGTCATCTGCTCATCCAATAACATAAGGTGCAAAGCTCTGCAGCAGGATCTCTCTCTACATGATTTACTCAAAATGGCTCGTACTATAGAAACCGCAGATCTTCAGGCTACCACCATGGAGAGTGGGGATATTTTACCTGTACATAATCTCAAGCAAAAAAATACACAAGACAAGCAAACCCCAAAATAGAGGAAATGCTATAGATGTGGACAGGATTTCCCTCACCACTTGAAGAAATGTCCAGCTATAGGACAGACATGCAGTAAATGCGGAAAAGGGAATCACTTTGCAGCTGTCTGCAGGTCAGCACAATACAAGTCTTCTCTGCTTCTAACAAAGCCCGCAAGTATAAAAATGGTAAATCAGGACACAGAAGAAATATCTGGGGTGGAAAACTATGTGTTCACCACCTCTGCCACTGGCTCCGTACAGTCTCCCTGCATCACACTCCCAATCTGCAACACCAATATCACCTTTACAATAGATACGGGTGCTTCAGTGGATATTATAGACAGCACTGCATATGAACAATTGAAAAATAAGCGAGTTTTACAGCAAGTGAATACTAAAATCTTTCCATATGGATCTACAACACTTCTAGCTACAAGAGGACAATTTGACACGGAAATCAGCTATAAAGAAAACAGGCAGAAAACCCCTTTTCACACATTACAAGGATCGGGAGGCTGTCTTCTCAGCTATTACACTGCACTGAAGCTAGGTCTCATCCAGATTAATCATACCATAACTGACCCGGCAGATATTGATGTACAGGCCATGGTGAACAGTTTTCACCCCTTATTTAGTGGTTTGGAGAAATTAAAGGACTCTCAAGTACATCTTCATGTGGACGACAGTGTTTGTCCGGTAGCCCAACCACATAGGCGTATTCCATTTCACCTGAGAAAGAAGGTAGAAAAAGAACTTCAATTTCTCATGGATGAGTATGTCATTGAAACTGTTACTGGTCCCACTCCGTGGGTCTCTCCACTTGTGGTAGTTCCAAAACCAAGGACTCGTGAGCAGGTGAGACTGTGTGTTGACATGCGCCTACCCTAACACCACTATCCAGAGAGAAAGAGATATCTCACCCACGATTGATGACATCATTCATTTATTAAATGGAGCGACCGTCTTTTCAATCTTGACCTCAATAAAAGCTATCACCAATTAGAACTGAGTCCAGAATCCTGATACTTAAAAACATTTTCCACGCATGTGGGCCTCAGAAGATATAAAAGATTGACTTTTGGAGTCTGCTCATCAGCAGAAATTTTTCAGGATGCAATAAGGAGCGTCATTCAATGCATTCCAAATGCCTTTAATTACAGTCATGACATACTGGTGTTTGGTAAAACTCAAGCTGAACTTAATCGTGCTGTATATAACATCTTGAAATGCCTGCTCTCTGTTGGACTCAATTTAAACAAAGAAAAATGCGAATTTGATAGAAGTTCATTAGAGTTCTATGGTGATATTGTTAAAGTTGTACAAAATGCAAATAACCAGAGTAGACTTATTTGATAAAGAGCTCTACACAGGTATACCTGGTAATGGCTATAACTCAATTGATGACACAGACTTGGTCTTCAAGAGAATAGCTGAACGTTTATTGTTGTAAGAGCTAATATACGTTACAGAAGTTTAGAAAAAATAGATTACATCATACAATGACAAATATGATGAATATGCAGTATAGACAGTTTTGGAATAATTAATAAGTGAACTTTAAGAGAGTTACAGAAGATAAGAACGGTAAAGTCTGGCTTACATATGGCTTTATTGTCTTATCTAAAGAGCAAGGACAAAGGCAAGAATGTGCTGAGTTGTGCTCATCTTCACTGAACATACTGTTACAGAGCTAGTTAGTCAGAATAGACATGAAAAACTAATAAAAATTGCTTCTTTAGATACAATATGGCAGAATCCATATAGTACCTATGATATCGTCTTTAACAATATCTTCTTGGCAAAAGGATTACAACCTGATCCTAAGAAAGTAGAATCCATCAAAACAGCCTCAATTCCACGGACTGCCAGTAAAGTGCACTCTTTTCTTTGAATGGTAAGCTACTGTGCTAGATATATTCCAAATTTTTCAACTATCAGCAGTCCATTAAGAAAACTTACAAAGCAAAATTGTGTTTTTCAATGGTCCCAAGACTGTCAGACCTCTTTTGAAACAATTAAAAATGAACTTTGCTCAACCACTACCATGGCTTATTTTGATCCGGCACTTCGAACTGAATTAATTGTGGACGCCAGTCCTGTGGGGCTGGGTGCTATTTTAGCACAATATAAGGATAATAATTAAGATCCTCACATCATTTCTTATGCAAGTAAAAGCTTAACAAGCACTGAAAAGAAATATTCACAACCTGAAAAAGAAAGCTTGGCAGTTGTCTGGGGATGTGAACACTTTCACTTATTTCTCTATGGAGCTCCTTTCACCATTGTCACCGGCCATCAAGCACTTGTTACGATCTTTAGAAATCCCAGAGCTAAAATGCCTGCACGCATTGAACGTTGGGGTCTACGTTTTCAGGACTATAACTACAATATTGTTTATAAACCTGGAAAGTTCAGCAATCTGACTATCTTTCAAGACATCCTATGACTGATACCCTCCATTGAAGAATACATACGCTTCATTACAGCTCACGCAGTACCTAAATCACTCTCCATTGATCTGTTTGTGAATGCAACGAGTGACAAGACGCTATGTGACTTAATACAAATCATACAAAATCGAAGGTGGCATGAAATCCAAAAGGAAAAATTTCCCGATTCTGAGATTGATCTGAAGGAATTAAAACTATTCTCAAGTGTATGGGAGGAATTATCAGTCACTGAAGAACACCTTATTCTTCGAGGTACCAAACTAGTTGTACCTAAGACTTTGCGAGACTTAGTCATACAGATACATGAAGGTCATCTGGAATTGTTGGTACTAAAAAATTACTCAGAGAAAAAGTGTGGTTCCCAAACATGGATCAATAGGTGGAAGAGAAGATTAGGCACTGTTCCACCTATCAATTAGTTACTCCATCATCAAACTTAGAACCATTACAAATGTCTCCGCTACCCACTGCTGTCTGGGAGGAAGTGGCAGTCGACATATATGGACCATTACCCAATGGCCAGTACATTCTAGTAAGAATTGATGAATATTCTAGATACCCTGTCATTTCTTTCATATCTTCAACATCTGCTACTAGTGTCATACCAGAACTGGATGACATATTCTTAGCGTATGGCATTCCAAGAGTGGTTGAAAAAGACAATGGACCTCCGTTCAATGGACATGTGTTTACATAATTTTCTGAATACTTGAGGTTCAGTTACAGGAAAATCACACCTTGCTGGCTGCAAGCCAATGGTATAGTAGGACGTTTCATGCGCACTATGGGGAAAAGAATCAAGGCAGCGAGTCTGGAGCACACCCCGCGAAACAGTCATTATACAAATTCATGCGCAATTATCGCAATATGCCACATTTTACTACTAATGCTGCTCCAGCTCATCTAATGTTCAGCAGAACTCCGCACATACGTATCCCTGACATGACCAGTCATCCCTTACCAAGTGACTCTTCTGTGCGATCAGCAGACTCTTCTAACAAACAAGTCATGAAACGTTATGCAGACAAAAGGCGAAGGGCACAGCCAATTGCCATCAAAAAAGAGGATGCTGTTGTGCGTCAAAAACCAACCAACAAGACCTCAGCTACATATAATCCTGCACACTACAATGTTACTGGAAAAAAAAGGCAGCATGGTCACGGCTGATCGAAATGGACACTTCATAATTCGAAATTCATCACATTTTAAAATCATACCACAAATTGATGGTAATGACCTTCCTTTGGGGAAAGACTTGGTGCTCAACGGTGGATAGAACCACCCTGAAGTGAACAATTCATCAATAATGAACGCACTCACTGAGCCCAGATGCTATCCAGCACGAGAACACGAGAAACATGAAAAAGGAGGGCTCCATCGCGGCTTATTGAAGAAGTGTAAAAGAGAAAAGAAGAAAAAATATACATAATTCTTTTTTGTTGTTGTTTTTTTATTTTTTCCCTCTTTGCCTGATTTGAATAGACTAAATAGGCCAAAATCAACAAATATCTTTCTTGGACATTTTCACATTGTTACATTGTCAGTATATTTCTTCTAGGTTGTTAAAAAAATAAAATAAAATAAAAAAAAGAGGATGATCTAATGTCCAATAATTATTTCTGTTTCTTTAAGAAAACTAGGTCTGGTGGATCATGGGTAATGATAAGAAGGGGGTGGGAAGTTAAGTTTAGTTTCATTTTGGAGCATGCTGAGGAAAGACATGTTATATGTTGGAGAAAGATGGAAGAAAAGAATGAAGTACAGTTAAAGTTTACCCTTGTGAATTGCTCATATCATGTGGACATTACAAGCCCCATCTTCCCCTCCTCCTTCTCTTTCTTCCCTGCTGGCTTCAGATAACCTTGGAAGATTGCCCAGAGCCCATAATGCAGGAGAACAGAGAGGAGGAGGATTTAAGGTACCGGCACACGCCGCCATATCGCCGGTGAGATCGCTGGCAATTCCCGAATTCGGTGATGTGGAAACCACATCACATGTGTGTAGTGGCGTGTGACTGGGCGATTCTACAGCGAGAAATCGCTGGTGGAGTGTCGCCTGATCGCCCTGCAATGCAGTCAAATCAGGCGATATCCACCAGGTGATTTCAGCGCATCATGACTTGTGACAGGGCGATAGGGATGTAGAAAGCGAGCTCAGACATTCATGAATCAATCCCGTAGGAGTGCCTGAGCATGTTGTTTTCTGCATACTGTCTGCGGGGATTGGTGGCTTGGTGGTAACGCAGCTGTGTAGGCCAATCGGAGTTGTAGGGGCGCGGTGTAACACACTCTGGCATGTCTGTCACCTCACCGTGGTCAAACTCTATGCACACATAGCTGATGTGGTTGTGGCGTGTGATGTGGCAATGTGGGAAGGGAAGATCGCATCTGGTCTTCTGCAGGCGATTTCCGGAACGCAGGATCGCTTGAGATCACGCGCGAGATCGCTACATGTGACAGCTCCACAGCGATCTGAAAAAGTGCCTAAAACGTGCGCGCTCACATCAAATCACCAGCGATATGGAAGCCATATGGCGACTTGTGACGGTACCTTAAGAACGTCAAGGCAGTGTCCCAGCAGAGCGAGACACAATAAAACTCAAAAAAGCATATTATTATAGCAGATTATCAAAATTGTCTGTTGTAATTAATGACAAAATATGCCAATTTGAATTTTTGTTGCCTTTTGTCATCCCTGCCTTGGTGACCACCTATTTTACTGTATACATGACCTCTTTCTGTCCAAACAAATTATCTACCATTATATGATTCTGTTTAATTTACTGTGCAAAGTACTTATACCTATGTATTTTTACAGGTATCTACTAATCCTTTCATGTCTGCATCCATCTAGCAATGTATCTTTGGCTAAATTATTCTATCAGTCAATGTCTATTTATATTATTATATCTGTCTATGTATATATCCGTGTCTCATTGTATGTATCATTCTGTATCTCTATCTGTATCTGCGTGTATTTATGTATCTATCTACGTACTAGAAATAGGCCTGATGCTATTGCCCCGGGAGGACAGTCTTTGTGCCTGTGTACCCTTGTGCGCTCTCTCCTGTCTATGCTATCTCTTCCCCTGTGCTTACTTGTGCATTGTGTCTTACTTGTGCATTTCTCTCCGCTCTATGTTCTCTCAGCCCCTGTGTGCACTCTCTCCCTGTGTGCGCTGTCTCTCCCCATGACTGCCTCCCCCTGTGCCTCTGCCTCACCTCTGCATTCTGCCTCCAGTGTGGCTTCTGCGTCCCCTGTGCCTTATCCCTCCCCTGTGCCCCTGCCTCCCATCACTGAGCCACCATACAATGCTCACCTCTGAGCCACCATACAGTGCTAACCACTGAGTTACTGTAGAGTGCAGACCACTGAGCCACTATACAGTGCTGACTACTGAGCCACTGTACCATGCTAACCATTAAGCCACCACACAGTGCTAACCACTGAGTCACGGGACATTGATAATGACTGAGCCACCACACAGTTCTAATCACTGAACCAACGCACAGTTCTAACAAATGAACCACAATATACATTGCTAACCACAGAACCGCCATACATTGCTAACCACTGAGCCACCATATACAATGCTAACCACTGAGCCACCATACAGTACTAACCACAGAGCTACTGTAGAGTGCAGACAACTGATCCACTGTACAGTGCTAACTACTGAGCCACCATATATAGTGCTAATGACTTGCCCAGGGCAGGGTACTTAGCTCTCAGGCTCGGTCTGGGATGTCACGGGTGGCTGCCTGAGGCTGTGGCCCTGGTGGTCAAGTGATAAGTAAAATAATAAAAATGAAAATAAAGTTTGTGACGCCACCTGCAGTACCAAGTGATGCTCACCAGCACCGCTACAGTCCTCTGGTGGTTGGTGGTATTGCGGCAATGATGGTGTAGTCTTCCGCAGGCAGGACTGGACCACTGGGACAGCGTTTCTGTAAGGAAACAGTTCATGCAAGGAAAGATGCAGCAGAGTCGATAAGTCACTTCACCGGGTACTTTACTGAAAAACCTTTAGTCATCATTACAGTCCATCAGTGCAGTAAAATGTTACAGTGACAAATGGCTACGGGCTGCAAGTGGATTTTTATGGTTGATAGATGGACCCCTCACTGTGTGCCGTTCCTGTTCTTTCTTTCCCTTACCTCCCAGTGGCTGCAAAGTCTGACCTCATGAAAATAGGATCTGACCTTCTGCTGTTCCTTATCTTTATCTCCCTTGCACCCGTCGGGTGAATCTTCTGCTAGCTAGCCACTTGCTCCTTCAGCGGGGCCTGGTTCCCTCTAATGGATCTTTGGGAGACGGGGCTGTATCTAGAGATACCCCCAGTCAACGGATTTCTGTGAGCCTTGTAGGTTATCACAGGTGCGGGCTCCGGTACCAGGTTTCTTTCCTGGGGCAAACTCTCTGGTTACTCTGCTCCCCACATTGAGTGAACTCTCGCCTTGAGTTACTTCTCCTTTCCTTCCTTCTGGGATCTATTCTCGCCGTCCTAGGCCCCTCAGCCGAGGAGACCCTCCTTTCTCCTTCAGGCTCCCTGCCTGGTTCTCTCTCTCCAACCCAGAGCTCCCCCTAGGGGCTACTATATACCCTCCCGGAGTCCCTCCCACCTGTTGACTAGTGTGGGGTGTGGGTTCTAGGGTTCCACCTACTGGCCATAACTCCACTTGCAGTGGGGCAACTACACCGCTTTTATGGATGTAGTACCCCTTTTGTGGCACCTGCATGGTGGGGCACCACACTAACCTCTGAGCCACAAAACAGTGCTAACCACTGAGCTACTGTAGAGTGCAGACCACTGAGCCACCATACAGTGCTTACTACTGAGCCACTGTACAGTGCTAACCACTGAGCCACCATATACAGTGCTAACCACTGAGCAACAATACAATGCTAACCACTGAGCTACTGTAGACTGCAGACCACTGAGCCACCATACAGTGCTTACTACTGAGCCACTGTACAGTGCTAACCACTGAGCCACCGTATACAGTGCTAACCACTGAGCCACAATACAATGCTAACCACTGAGCTACTGTAGAGTGCAGACCACTGAGCCACCATACAGTGCTTACTACTGAGCCACTGTACAGTGCTAACCACTGAGCCACCACATACTGTGCTAACCACTGGGCCACCATATACAGTGCTAACCACTGAGCCACCACAAAGTGCAGACCACTGAGACAGCGCACAGTTCTAACCACTGAGCCAGCTCACAATTCTAACCATGGAGCCACTGTACATTGCTAACCACTGAGCCACCATTTACAGTGCTAACCACTGAGCCACCGCACAGTTCTAACCACTGTCACACATCGCAGTTCTAACCACAGAGCCACCGTACATTGCTAACCACTGAACCACCATATACTGTGCTAACCACTGAGCCATCATACAGTGATAACCACTGAGCCACAAAATACAGTGCTAACCACTGAGCCACCATACTGTATTAACCACTGAGCCCCATACAGTGTTAACCACTGAACCACCATTCCGTGCTAACAACTGAGCCACGTAAACACTGAGCCATCATATACAGTGCTAACTACTGAGCCACCATAAACAGTGCTAACCACTGAGCCACCATATACAGTATTAACCACAGAGCCACCATACAGTGCTAACCACTGAGCCACCATATACAGTACTAACCACTGAGCCACCATACAGTGCTAACCACTGAGCCACCATACACAGTTCTAACCCCTGAGCCACCATACAGTGCTTACCACTGGGCCACCATATAGAATGCTAACCACTGAGCCACCATATACAGTGCTAACCACTGAGCCACCATACAGTGCTAACCACTGGGCCACCATATACAATGCTAACCACTGAGCCACCATATACAGTGCTAACCACGTAGCCACCATACAGTGTTACCCACTGAGCCACCATACAGTGCTATCCACTGAGCCACCATTCCGTGCTAACCATGGAGCCACCTAAACACTGTGCCACCATATACAGTGCTAACCACTGAGCCACCATACAGTTCTAACCACTGAGCCACCATACACAATTCTAACCACTGAGCCACCATACAGTGCTAACCACTCAGCCACCATATATATTGCTAACCACTGAGCCATCATACAGTGCTAACCACTGACCCACTATATACAATGCTAACCACTGAGCCACCATATACAGTATTAACCACTGAGCCACCATACAGTGCTCAGCATGTAAGGATAGAGTGTTGTATGATCCGTGCTGCTACCAAAGGAATACCAGAACAAAGGATTGTCTGGTTGAAGTTAACTCTTAACTCCTATGTGTTTCGGAGCCCCTCCTGGCTCCTTCCTCAAGGAAATAACCACAGAGCCACCATGTAGTGCTAACCACTGAGCCACCATATAGTGCTAACCACTGAACCACCATTCCGTGCTAACCACCAAGCCACCTAAACACTGAGCCACCATATACAGTGCTAACCACTGAGCCACCATACAGTGCTAACCACTGAACAACCATATAGTGCTAACCTCTGAGCCATCATACAGTGCTAACCACTGAGCCACCATACACAGTGCTTGAATATGAAAATGGAGTCCGTGGATCCTCGATTAAGAGTCTCAAACACGGGGTTACCAGATATCTTTCTAGGGAAGGACCTAGCCCTGGGGTGGAATCCTTGCGGAGAACACCATAACCATAGTGGCCCTTTTAGTCAATATGCCACTCAGTTACGAGTTAAGGATATGACAAGGGAATTAACAGAGCCAGGTATCCATCCACAGACAGCTGTTTCGGGGTATTGCCCCTCATCAGTGTGGAGTAGGATTCTGGCTAGGTGGGAGCAATGCCTGATAGACCAACACAATGCTAACTGTGATGAAATGGACCTCTTTAATATATAATGTAGGAGGATTTCTTATTTATCCCGACAATATTGTATTTTGTTTTGCAAACTTGTAATATGCCACTCATGGGTTACACAAGATTTCTAGGAGCCTGCTAGTATTTAAAATGGGTAATGTAATTATATTGCGTCTTTGTATTGTATGTTATCCTCTACTTTGTGATAAGCAACTCATTGTTCCCAGAGTCTTGTAGATGCTTGGTGATGTTTACTGTGTGTAATGTAATTATCTCAACCCATGTCAGAGAAGGTCATGACACTCAGAGAACTTAATCCTACTAACATTCCATTGTATTGCTATGTCAATGTGGCTCTTCCTTGCCAGCAATACAAAGCTGGAGGTAGTCTTATAAACATCTTGAGATCTAGCCAATGAAAAGACAGTCTTATTCCACCAATCGTGAAGTCCCCAATATCCTGCAATAAGGGCTGAGGGTATATATGGAGGACTGTTCTTTATGACCAGCAGATTGGATACAGGCAGCTAATCTAGGATCTTCGAGTCCGATTGGCTGACCATAACCCCAGGCCTAGGCATTTTAGTGCCAACCAAGGGGATAAGAATCTGGATTATAAAACCACAAGGACTTCAGCATCGAATTATCGGATTCGGCTGTGATGACAAAGACCGCATAAGGAAGCAACCCAGGTTGGGACAATCCAGTCATCTGGCTACAGACTTTGCTGTGCTATATTCTAATCCCTGGTGAGCCAGCGGAAGGGTGAGACTCTGTTGCCTGTTACATTTTGCTGGTTATGTGTTATATGCTGTTAACTGTTTGGGGATCCAATAAAGCCTTAATATTGTGGTTCCCTCACCCTGTGTTGTCTGAGTAGTTTTCCGCCCACGGTTAAGGAGCTCGAGCGTTCAGTTTGGCGATGAGCCCTGGTCCACGCTGTCTTGCTAAAGGTGGCGAGGCCAGTGGACGAGAGCACCCACTGACCCCCCTGTCTCCACAATTGGTGGCAGCAGTGGGATACTAATCAGCCTGGTTTATCCAGGGGAGCTGCAGGGGACTGGTGTTGGTGGACACCGTCCAAGGGCTCAACAACCAGGGAGGCATATAAGCATACCCAGCAGGCCATAGGTGAGGCATTCAGGTTTCGACGTTGCCATATCCAACCCCACCAGCTTAGCCATGAGACGAGGAACCGAGTGGATATACCACCGTCAGTAGAAACAGCTACTAAAGGAGCTGTGTCGGTATCATCAGATCGAATTCAAGGGCACCGACACCAAGTCAGAGTTAATCCAGAAATTGGTAAATCGGAATGCCCAGAATGATGCGAAAGATGATGAGGACACTGCCGATATTGAAGCAGAGGATTTAAATTATATGTCACATCATGTATCCAGTGACAATTGTGAATCAACACCACTGAGCCATTATACAGTGCTAACCACTGAGCCACCATACAGTGCTAACCCCTGAGCCACCATACAGTGCTAACCACTGAGCTGAGCAAGCTTTAAATCTCCCTCCAATACCGCGTTGCTCAGCTAATTAGTCGAGTGCAGGGCAGCACACGACCAATTAGCTGAGCAGCGCTGTATTGGCGGGAGATTTGAACCTACCCGCCAATACCCCTCAGCTGATTGCTCGTGGCTGACTGCGGCGACCAATGAGTGATGCGGCATTTAAATTATGCACCAAGACTGCTAATTGGCCGCCGTCCACCTCGGCGACCAATCACCGTAGCACGATTTAAATCGCGCCCAGAGCGCTGATTGGTCCTCTTGGTCGGTGGAGACCAATCTGCAAAGCAGTGGGCGGCTTGGTGGAAGATTTTAATCCCGCGCCGCTTATTGGCTGAGCGGCGCAGGATTCAAATCTCCCGCTAAGCCGTGCGCTGCTTCGCTGATTGCTCTGATTGAGTGAGCAGCGCTGTAAAGGTGGGAAATTTAAACCTGCCCACCAATACTGCTCAGCTGATTGGTCGCCGCAGTCAGTCACGAGCAATGAGCGAAGCGGCATTTAAATTATGCACCAAGACCACTGATTGGTCTCCGTCCACCTCAGCGACCAATCAGCGAAGCACGATTTAAATCACGCGCCAAGAGAGCTGATTGGTCACTGTGGTCGGAGGAAACCAATCAGCGAAGCGACGTGCGGCTTGGATCGAGATTTGAATCCCGCGGTGCTGATTAGCTGAGCGGTATTCAAATCTCCTGTTAAGCCATGTGCTAACTCGCTTATTGGTCGCCATGAATCGTGGCGACCAATCAGCAATTCGTGATTTAAATCACGCGCCAGCAGCTCCGACCACGGCGACCAGTCAGCGCTGTTGGCACGTGAGGACGGTTTTGGCGGGGGATTTGAATCCCTGGCCGTCAATCAGAATAGCCATAACTTGGGTGTTCCAATATAGCGATTGGGGCACTTCCACTGCGAGTAGCCGGGACATGAGCAGCTGGCGCCAATCATCTCCCAGCTGCGTAGACGCTATCCTCCTTGCGTCTGCTGATGAGCCGCGGCTACCGTCAGGAGATCAGTGGCGATAAGGTCTGTGTCACTTTCTTTTGTCACTTGTGTCGCTATCCCACAACAGTGCCGCAGTGCATTGTGGGATAGCGACATAAGCGCCGGAAGTCTGTGACACATATTATTTGTGATTATATATTAGATGTATGTATATAGGTTTTAATGTATGTATGTATTTACTTATACAAACAGTTTAATGCACCCCCATACAGCTCCCTATAGCATAATGCAAACAAAATACCGCCATACAGTTTAATCCACCCCCATAGTTCTCCATATACAGTAATGCAACAAAAAGAGACCGCCAAACAGTAACATGCATCATATACGTATCCATATGTTATAAAGCACCCCACTGTTATCCATATACCCTACTGCAACCCCATATTTCTCCAAATATGATATTGCAAGAAAAAGACTGCCACACAGTAAAATGCACCACCATACCTCACCATATAACATAATGCAACACAAACAACGTCATACAGTAACATGCACCACATACGTATCCACATGCTATAAAGCACTCCTCACTATTATCCATATACCATAATTCACCCCAATAGTTCTCCAATTAGCATAATGCAACCATGCAACCAAAAAGACCCCATAAGGTAACATGAACCACCATACTTTTCCATATAACATAATGCAACACAAACACCGCCATACAATAACACCACACCACATACGTTTCCATATGATATAAAGCAACCCACTACCGTATTATCCATATAACCTACTGCACCCCCATAGTTTTCCATATAACATAATGCAACATAAACACCGCCATACAGCAGCATGCACCCCATATGTATCCATATGCTATAAAGCATATGCTATAAAGCACCTCACTGTTATCCATATACCATAATTCACCCCTATGCCTCTCCTAATACCATAATGCATTATTAAAAATATAAAAAAAATATTCTGTACGACTCAGACCAATATTGATACAGCAATGACAGCATTGCTACATCTCTCGATATAGACAAGCGTCTGTAAAGAGCGAGAAAAGGCTGTGGAGTGCAGTGAATCATCCTGAAAGTAATGAGCGGCCCCAGAAGTTGAAGCGTCAGTAACCATCGATACAGCAGGACGTATTGTGGGACACGCTAAGCATAATTATAAAGTCTTCTAAAAAGATGTGTGTTTTTTTTTTTTTGGCAACCACCACGCTTAAACACACCAATCATGACCACCTTCGCTAACATTGATACATATATAGCTACATAGATATATAGATACACAGAGACATACATATATATATATATATTTATATTTATTCAGCATAGGACTCATCAGATCTGGAGTCACCGTGGAGTGGTTGATGAGCAAACAGATATTGGCCAATATATGTACCAAGAACCCCAGTAAACAAAAAGATAAGAATATTGAGTTTTTAAAAAAAAAAACGTAAGTTTTTACATTCTTTCCTCATATATAAACCGATTATTAACATGTGTACATTTTTGGTAGTAAATGAGTGCTGCAGTGAATTTTTTCTTCACATAAAAGGAAACGGCACTCACCGGGTCAAGTCTTGTGCTTTTATTTCAGGTGCGCAATTCACAGTATTCTTGTATGTTTATGCACCACACTGGTTGCTGAGCGCTGGTTTTTCAGTGTTAGCTGGATCTGCAGTAGATCAACAAGATGAATAGTATTTTCCGTTCAGTCCATGCAGTCAGATTACCTGCCACTATGGTTCCTCCTAACATCTGAGTTTTCTCATGCCCTTTGGTTGGTAATTTACTTTCAGATTTTGATATGTATGATATGAATAGTATCCATTCCTGTGCTTGTCTATTAGTTAAACTGTGTGACACAGTTGGCGATTTTGTGAATCACGATTTTAAGATTCTGTTTTTAATTGGTTAATGGTGACGCCACTGTTTGCTATAGATTCCGCCTATTTAGGGTGTGAGCTGTACCTCCATTAACCTATGACCCGTTGAAGCGCACACAGCGCGAAACGGTGCCGTTGTCATCCTCTCTCTTCCCTCCCTGCACCATGTGAATTGCGCACCTGAAATAAAAGCACAAGACTTGACCCGGTGAGTGCCGTTTCCTTTTATGTGTAGATTGTTACGTGTTGCCCTGTTGCTGGCACCTCCGGTCCACACACCGGTCGCTCCTTGGAAGTCCGCTCTGCAGCCTGCAGCTCTGGTACCCTTCCTCTCTCCCTCAGCTGAGTGAATTTTTTCTGGTTGTTTGTTCCAGCATCGCAGCTTGCACCAGTTCACACTATATCTTGAGTGCTGTGCAGTTTTTCTCTATTTATGTTTAATATGTGGAGTTGCTGGCTCCACAGCTACACTTAGCACCCTCATCGCCCACAGGTGGTCTGAGGTTGAGATGGTGTCCACTCACTTAGAAGTGGGATAGGGAGGACAAGGAGGACAGGAATGTCAGCGTAGGACTCATCAGATCTGGGGTCACCATGGAGTGGTTGATGAGCAAACAGATATTGGCCAATATATGTACCAAGAACCCAAATAAATAAAAAGATAAGAATATTGCGATTTTTGAAAAAAGCGTAAGTTTTTAATTTTATTCCTCATATGTAAACCACTTATTAGCATGTGTACATTTTTGGTAGTAACTGGGTGCTGCAGTGAATTTTTTCTGGTTATATATATTTATAGATACATACATTGACAGATACGTACATAGATTGCGAAGTACATAGCTATAAAGATACCTACATAAATTGATAGTTACATACATACATGCATGAACACATACATAGATTGTTAATTACTAGTGATGAGCGAGCATGCTCGCCACTACTCGGTACTCGCACGAGTATCACTGTACTCGGGCTACTCGGAGAGCACCGAGTAATCTCGCGATACTCGTGCTGTGCTCGTGGTCGTCATCTCTGCATGTTGGCGCTCTTTTGAGAGCCAGCCCACGTGCAGGGATTGGCTGGCAGACCACTGCAATGCCACAGCCCTGTTAGTTGTGGCATTGCAGTGATTGGCCGGCCTGCACAGCGTGACCGAGCCTTTATAAGACCCGGCTGCGCTGTGCTCTGCACACAGGCATCCAGACAGTGAGTGTAGGGACAGTGTCTGCTGCTGCTTAGGGACAGATTTGCGGCCCTCATAGGTAGATCCGGAGCAGGGCTGCAAACTGCTGCTGAGCTGACCACAACAGTCCTTCTCAGGTCTAATCTCGGAGGATATAGGCAGGGTGATCCAGATCAGAGTCCAAGCTTTTCTGTGACCATTACAGTCACCAGACTGTTGTACTTACTAGCTTGATCCAGGTTAGGACATAGGGACTAAAATTCTCATCTCCTGTGACCATTAGAGTCACCAGACTGGTGTACGCACTACCTTGATACAGGTTAGGGACTAAAATCCGAATCTCCTGTGACCATTAGAGTCACCAGACTGGTGTACGTACTACCTTGATACAGGTTAGGGACTAAAATCCGAATCTCCTGTGATCTGAGCAGTCACCAGACTGGTGTACGTCATACCTTGATACAGGTTAGGGACTAAAATCCTAATCTCCTGTGATCTGAACAGTCACCAGACTGGTGTACGTCATACCTTGATACAGGTTAGGGCCTAAAATCCTAATCTCCTGTGATCTGAACAGTCACCAGACTGGTGTACGTGATACCTTGATACAGGTTAGGGACTAAAATCCTAATCTCCTGTGACCTCTACAGTCACCAGACAGTTGTTACTCTATACAGGCAAAATGCGCAAGGGCGTTGGCAAGGGCGTTGGCAAGGAACAAGGAAGTGGACGTGATGGTGGTGCAGGCAGAGGCCGAGGTCGTGTGCAAGCACTAATTTTGCAACAACAAAGGGCCACATCTCCTCGCTCGCACGTCCTGTCCCAAATTCTTGGGGCCCGCAGCAGTACACCGCTGTTGAACCAAGACCAGTGTCAACAGGTTGTTACTTGGATAGCGGATAATGCTTCAAGTCAGATGGGCACCTCCACAAACACCCTGTCTTCCACACGGTCAAGTGTCAGTAGCCGTGATACTGCACGGCACATTTCCCAACCTGATCCTCATTCCTACCACCAGGCCGTGTACACGTCCACGGACATTACTGATCCCACACTAGGACACTCGGAAGAGCTGTTCACGTATCCATTCACAGAATCTGGCCTGTCGCCACCTCCTCTTGAAGTGGGTGATGAGGAGATGGTATGTACAGATGCCCAAATATTTGAGCAGCCACGTTCTGACGAACGGAACGTTGGCAAAGTGTCTCAACAAAGGGTGGACGATGATGAGACACAATTGCCAGGAAGTCAGGAGGAGGATCAGGGTGCGGAAGAGGAAGACGACGTGGTGGATGATCCAGTAGCTGACCCAACACGGCAGGAGGATATGCAGAGCGAGGACAGCAGTGCACAGGGGGAGGGAGGCGTAGCATCCCAACAGGCAGTACGAAGCAGGGTCGCGTCCGCAGGCAGAAGGCAGGCAACCGTTCCCCGGAACAACAACACGACTCAAGGTGCCTGTGCAAATGTTCGGTCTTCCCGAGTCTGGGAGTTATTTAAGTTGGCTCCAGAAGACTCTAAAAAGGCCATTTGCCACACCTGCCATGCCAGTATCAGCAGGGGTACGAAAACAAGCAGCCTGACCACCACCAGCATGATCAGGCACATGTCAGCCAAGCACCCGACTTTGTGGGAAGTACAACAGAGTCGAGAAGCGGTGCTTGCTGATGTCACTGCTACGTCTTTGCCTGTTGTGCGTGCGAGCCAATCCCCTGTCCATGCTGGCCGCGAACAAGCCTCCGGCCCTGCACCTGAAGTTGCCCACGCACAAATTACACCACCATCAAGCACGTCCTTGTCCCAGCGCAGCGTTCAATTATCCATTCAGCAAACATTTGAACGCAGGCGCAAATACGCTGCCAACGCCCCACATGCCACAGTCCTGAATGATCACATTTCGCGACTCATAGCGCTAGAAATGTTGCCTTTCCGGCTGGTGGAGACGGACGCATTCCGCGACCTGATGGAGGCTGCTGTCCCACGTTACCCGGTCCCCAGCCGCCACTATTTCTCCAGATGTGCCGTCCCCGCATTGCATAACCAGGTGTCCATCAGCATCACACGTGCCCTGAACAATGCTGTTTCAGCCAAAGTCCACCTAACAACAGACACGTGGACAAGTGCTTGTGGGCAAGGCCGCTGTGGCGCCCCGCAACGAGTGCGTCACAGGGGGGTATTGCAGCCACAAATGCAGCCGCAATATCCTCTGACTCAGCAATGACCTGGTTAATTTAGAAATCCAACCCAACATGCAAACACCTAGAATAGAGGGCCAATCCTAGGTCCTGGTGGGCGGAGTGTTAGGGTAGTGCAGGAGAACACACAATGGTCTAGATAGTTGAAGAAGAAGTCTAGAACCTGACGAGAGCAGACTAGAGCTTGGAGAGGAGCGGGGGCTCCGCACCCCGTGCGGGCCCCTGGGCCGTCACCGGTCGGGTGTCAGCACCTGAGGCCTTAACCACCGGGATTGGGCATTTCTACACGGGTTCCCAAAAGACTCCCGTGCCCACAACTCACAGCCGGTTCACTGGTACCGAAGCTGGCAGCAGTTCACCTCTGCCACGCGAACCAGAAGAGTGGAGGATCAGCTTTACAGGAGCACCCCACCACCAGCCAGTTTCCAGTCGTCTAACCAGCGGTGTACCCACTGAGGGACCCAAGGCTCCCCAAAACATCCAGAACGTACAGCATGGATAGGGCATTGAAGCAGCCTCCCCGTACCCGACCTGGTATTCCTGGGCGACGCTGGCAACAAATCAAGTTAGGTAGAATGGAGGAGCACTACGGATTTCTAAGGGACACCATCACTGCTGAGTCCACCCGGTCTACTACTCAACCACTGTATACCATGTTTGCCTGCTGGTTACAGTAAAGACCGTTTTAGAGACTGTCTGTGTCCGTGATTCCTTATGAACTGTCCGTCATTAACTAAAAGGTAACCGCAGCTGCCGCACAACATCTTGAGCAGCTCCAGCCCCCGAGGATCACCGCTCAGCCTGTGGGGAGCGTAACATCTTGCTGCTGTCCATCCCCCGGGGGTCCCGCAGCGTCGGTAGCCCTTACCGAACTACTCATAGGTGGCGTCACGAAGAAAACAAATTAAAACCCCTTAATCTGTTCCCGCAAGACATCTTCACTTTTGATCTGCACTACACCGGGCCCCACTACCGGCAGGCGCGGTCCACCCGTGACAAGGAAGGAGAAGAATCGCCTGTCTAAACCGGAGTCAGCCGGCCGCGGTGAGTCAGAAAATGGCGTCACGAACAGGATACGAGCAGGCCCGTTACCCAACGGGTATATTGTGCTTAAACTGGACTTTATTGTCTACAATTGGACTTTGTTCGTCCCTAAAAGAACTTTCCCGCCTTTACACCATTGGGTCAAGATGGCGCCCAAGATGGCGTTCCCGCCACAAGAAGCCGCCACGTGAAGCCCAGGAGTGAGTCAACCCCCCCCTCATTGTGGGAGGGCTAAAGACAAAAGGCGCCAAAATCTTTGTCCGCCCTGATTGCTCGAATCAACCATGGGGGCGGACCCCAAAGACTTTTCCCACGATTGGACTATGAAAGCCCAGAGGAAATGGGAGTGTCATAGATAGACACACCGACAGAGAGAGAAGACCTTCTTCACCAGCTCTACCAGAACGTCTTACCGGTTGAACGGGTGTGGTTTCCCTCCAAGAAGAGAATGGCCAGCACGAGACTTCAAGACCTAATGCGGGAGGTCGAGGCGGAGGCTAGAGCAGCCATAGGCCAACCGGGTCCGGATCCTGCCCTTACTATAGACGGCAGCCCCGACTTCTGGCTCGAAGCTCTACAAGACCTCCGGGTGCGACTACTTGAGACTGTGGAGTGGACGATTCGCAGCTGGAGCGCGACCCTAGGCAGAAGACTCCATCATGCGATGCAGCAGAGCCGACCGGGTACAGCTTCTCCAAGCCCAGACGACATCGCCAGCTTTTCCACCACCTCACCGTCGCCCACCACCTGTCCTGCTTCGTCACCGGAGCCCATAGACTGTGTTATTCCCGTGAGGACCACAACTCGACCCGTTCCAGCGGACGATACCGCAGCCGACCCAGTTCCAGAGCCGGAGCTTCCAACACGCTCCCACGAAGAAGCCGATCTCTACCTGGTTGCACCTGCGGAACCCGCGACTGGTTTCCACACTACCGAGACTGTCGCCTGTTTCTCCCTTGAACCGGAGGCCTCCTCTGCAACTACAGAGGCCTACCTGGTGACCGGGATTGAAACACCACTTCCTGCTGCTACAGAAGAAGAGGCAGGCAGCCTGGAATTCCTGCACAACGACCCCGAGGAGAACCTTGCAGCACAGCCATCCACCGATCCAGAGGATTCCATCCCATCATCTTCGCCAGCCGAGCAGCCCGACGTAGTCATCGAGGAGGTCGAGGAGGATGACGAGGAGATCTACAGTTCACCTGAGGATCTCTACACCGGGTTCGCCTGGGGAGACACAAGGAACCCTTCTGCCGGGCGATCAGCTCGGGTGCACTGGTCGGGTGCCACCGCAGCAGTATCTTCTCCGGTTCCGTTGAACCGGGCTCCACTCCAGACTGCCCACCAAGCTCGAGCGGTTCAACAACCAGCACGCCGTAGTGACTTTATCCACACGCCGCATCACTCCGACGAAGAGGTACGTCGTATCCGGAGAGACGAGTGGCACACTCGACTGCAAGCCAACATGCAGGCTCGTGCCGAGGCCCGCCGCCAATCTCCATTGCCTGAACAATTCCGTAAAACCGGGTGGGTAAGCACATTTAACTTGTCCACCGGGTGGGGATTCGTAAGGGAGGAGGGTGTGAGTACTGAAGTGTTTGTGGGGAGCCGTGATGTGGAATTGCACCTACCGCGAGGCCATCCAAGCCGAGACTTGTATAGAGGGGACATTGTAACCTATGAGCGCCATATATGCCGTGATGGGTGGTTCGCTATACGAGTCCGGAACACTGCCCTCCATAAGTGACTTTGTTGTTTGAACTCTGCTATTAAACGAGACTTCTTCCTGTTTGCACCGTAACACCGCGACTTGGCGGCTACAGCCTGAACTTTTATTCTAAGGACAGCCGACCGCCCGCCGAGTCCACGCAATGTGTTAACCTGTTTATCTACCTCACTTTTATGCATATATGACCTGTCATTAATAAAAGTGTATTACCTGTTGTAAAATATAAAATGTAAAAAAAACCCTCTGTAATGTGAGTAGTGAGACGCTTGGGGACAAGCGTATTCAACCAAGGGGGAGTGTGGCGCCCCGCAACGAGTGCGTCACAGGGGGTATTGCAGCCACAAATGCAGCCGCAATATCCTCTGACTCAGCAATGACCTGGTTAATTTAGAAATCCAACCCAACATGCAAACACCTAGAATAGAGGGCCAATCCTAGGTCCTGGTGGGCGGAGTGTTAGGGTAGTGCAGGAGAACACACAATGGTCTAGATAGTTGAAGAAGAAGTCTAGAACCTGACGAGAGCAGACTAGAGCTTGGAGAGGAGCGGGGGCTCCGCACCCCGTGCGGGCCCCTGGGCCGTCACCGGTCGGGTGTCAGCACCTGAGGCCTTAACCACCGGGATTGGGCATTTCTACACGGGTTCCCAAAAGACTCCCGTGCCCACAACTCACAGCCGGTTCACTGGTACCGAAGCTGGCAGCAGTTCACCTCTGCCACGCGAACCAGAAGAGTGGAGGATCAGCTTTACAGGAGCACCCCACCACCAGCCAGTTTCCAGTCGTCTAACCAGCGGTGTACCCACTGAGGGACCCAAGGCTCCCCAAAACATCCAGAACGTACAGCATGGATAGGGCATTGAAGCAGCCTCCCCGTACCCGACCTGGTATTCCTGGGCGACGCTGGCAACAAATCAAGTTAGGTAGAATGGAGGAGCACTACGGATTTCTAAGGGACACCATCACTGCTGAGTCCACCCGGTCTACTACTCAACCACTGTATACCATGTTTGCCTGCTGGTTACAGTAAAGACCGTTTTAGAGACTGTCTGTGTCCGTGATTCCTTATGAACTGTCCGTCATTAACTAAAAGGTAACCGCAGCTGCCGCACAACATCTTGAGCAGCTCCAGCCCCCGAGGATCACCGCTCAGCCTGTGGGGAGCGTAACATCTTGCTGCTGTCCATCCCCCGGGGGTCCCGCAGCGTCGGTAGCCCTTACCGAACTACTCATAGGTGGCGTCACGAAGAAAACAAATTAAAACCCCTTAATCTGTTCCCGCAAGACATCTTCACTTTTGATCTGCACTACACCGGGCCCCACTACCGGCAGGCGCGGTCCACCCGTGACAAGGAAGGAGAAGAATCGCCTGTCTAAACCGGAGTCAGCCGGCCGCGGTGAGTCAGAAAATGGCGTCACGAACAGGATACGAGCAGGCCCGTTACCCAACGGGTATATTGTGCTTAAACTGGACTTTATTGTCTACAATTGGACTTTGTTCGTCCCTAAAAGAACTTTCCCGCCTTTACACCATTGGGTCAAGATGGCGCCCAAGATGGCGTTCATGCCACAAGAAGCCGCCACGTGAAGCCCAGGAGTGAGTCAACCCCCCTCATTGTGGGAGGGCTAAAGACAAAAGGCGCCAAAATCTTTGTCCGCCCTGATTGCTCGAATCAACCATGGGGGCGGACCCCAAAGACTTTTCCCACGATTGGACTATGAAAGCCCAGAGGAAATGGGAGTGTCATAGATAGACACACCGACAGAGAGAGAAGACCTTCTTCACCAGCTCTACCAGAACGTCTTACCGGTTGAACGGGTGTGGTTTCCCTCCAAGAAGAGAATGGCCAGCACGAGACTCCAAGACCTAATGCGGGAGGTCGAGGCGGAGGCTAGAGCAGCCATAGGCCAACCGGGTCCGGATCCTGCCCTTACTATAGACGGCAGCCCCGACTTCTGGCTCGAAGCTCTACAAGACCTCCGGGTGCGACTACTTGAGACTGTGGAGTGGACGATTCGCAGCTGGAGCGCGACCCTAGGCAGAAGACTCCATCATGCGATGCAGCAGAGCCGACCGGGTACAGCTTCTCCAAGCCCAGACGACATCGCCAGCTTTTCCACCACCTCACCGTCGCCCACCACCTGTCCTGCTTCGTCACCGGAGCCCATAGACTGTGTTATTCCCGTGAGGACCACAACTCGACCCGTTCCAGCGGACGATACCGCAGCCGACCCAGTTCCAGAGCCGGAGCTTCCAACACGCTCCCACGAAGAAGCCGATCTCTACCTGGTTGCACCTGCGGAACCCGCGACTGGTTTCCACACTACCGAGACTGTCGCCTGTTTCTCCCTTGAACCGGAGGCCTCCTCTGCAACTACAGAGGCCTACCTGGTGACCGGGATTGAAACACCACTTCCTGCTGCTACAGAAGAAGAGGCAGGCAGCCTGGAATTCCTGCACAACGACCCCGAGGAGAACCTTGCAGCACAGCCATCCACCGATCCAGAGGATTCCATCCCATCATCTTCGCCAGCCGAGCAGCCCGACGTAGTCATCGAGGAGGTCGAGGAGGATGACGAGGAGATCTACAGTTCACCTGAGGATCTCTACACCGGGTTCGCCTGGGGAGACACAAGGAACCCTTCTGCCGGGCGATCAGCTCGGGTGCACTGGTCGGGTGCCACCGCAGCAGTATCTTCTCCGGTTCCGTTGAACCGGGCTCCACTCCAGACTGCCCACCAAGCTCGAGCGGTTCAACAACCAGCACGCCGTAGTGACTTTATCCACACGCCGCATCACTCCGACGAAGAGGTACGTCGTATCCGGAGAGACGAGTGGCACACTCGACTGCAAGCCAACATGCAGGCTCGTGCCGAGGCCCGCCGCCAATCTCCATTGCCTGAACAATTCCGTAAAACCGGGTGGGTAAGCACATTTAACTTGTCCACCGGGTGGGGATTCGTAAGGGAGGAGGGTGTGAGTACTGAAGTGTTTGTGGGGAGCCGTGATGTGGAATTGCACCTACCGCGAGGCCATCCAAGCCGAGACTTGTATAGAGGGGACATTGTAACCTATGAGCACCATATATGCCGTGATGGGTGGTTCGCTATACGAGTCCGGAACACTGCCCTCCATAAGTGACTTTGTTGTTTGAACTCTGCTATTAAACGAGACTTCTTCCTGTTTGCACCGTAACACCGCGACTTGGCGGCTACAGCCTGAACTTTTATTCTAAGGACAGCCGACCGCCCGCCGAGTCCACGCAATGTGTTAACCTGTTTATCTACCTCACTTTTATGCATATATGACCTGTCATTAATAAAAGTGTATTACCTGTTGTAAAATATAAAATGTAAAAAAAACCCTCTGTAATGTGAGTAGTGAGACGCTTGGGGACAAGCGTATTCAACCAAGGGGGAGTGTGGCGCCCCGCAACGAGTGCGTCACAGGGGGGTATTGCAGCCACAAATGCAGCCGCAATATCCTCTGACTCAGCAATGACCTGGTTAATTTAGAAATCCAACCCAACATGCAAACACCTAGAATAGAGGGCCAATCCTAGGTCCTGGTGGGCGGAGTGTTAGGGTAGTGCAGGAGAACACACAATGGTCTAGATAGTTGAAGAAGAAGTCTAGAACCTGACGAGAGCAGACTAGAGCTTGGAGAGGAGCGGGGGCTCCGCACCCCGTGCGGGCCCCTGGGCCGTCACCGGTCGGGTGTCAGCACCTGAGGCCTTAACCACCGGGATTGGGCATTTCTACACGGGTTCCCAAAAGACTCCCGTGCCCACAACTCACAGCCGGTTCACTGGTACCGAAGCTGGCAGCAGTTCACCTCTGCCACGCGAACCAGAAGAGTGGAGGATCAGCTTTACAGGAGCACCCCACCACCAGCCAGTTTCCAGTCGTCTAACCAGCGGTGTACCCACTGAGGGACCCAAGGCTCCCCAAAACATCCAGAACGTACAGCATGGATAGGGCATTGAAGCAGCCTCCCCGTACCCGACCTGGTATTCCTGGACGACGCTGGCAACAAATCAAGTTAGGTAGAATGGAGGAGCACTACGGATTTCTAAGGGACACCATCACTGCTGAGTCCACCCGGTCTACTACTCAACCACTGTATACCATGTTTGCCTGCTGGTTACAGTAAAGACCGTTATAGAGACTGTCTGTGTCCGTGATTCCTTATGAACTGTCCGTCATTAACTAAAAGGTAACCGCAGCTGCCGCACAACATCTTGAGCAGCTCCAGCCCCCGGGGATCACCGCTCAGCCTGTGGGGAGCGTAACATCTTGCTGCTGTCCATCCCCCGGGGGTCCCGCAGCGTCGGTAGCCCTTACCGAACTACTCATAGGTGGCGTCACGAAGAAAACAAATTAAAACCCCTTAATCTGTTCCCGCAAGACGTCTTCACTTTTGATCTGCACTACACCGAGCCCCACTACCGGCAGGCGCGGTCCACCCGTGACAAGGAAGGAGAAGAATCGCCTGTCTAAACCGGAGTCAGCCGGCCGCGGTGAGTCACCGCTACATCTCCTTGATGGCACACTGGATTAATATTGTGGAGGCTGGGACCCAGTCTGAGCGAGGGACGGAACACGTCCTTCCCACACCAAGGATAGCAGGCCCTACCTCTGTCAGGGTTTCACCGACACTCTACAGCTCCGGAATATCATGCTCCTCAGCCTCCTCCTCCTGCGCATCCTCATCCACTGTACCCTCCACACCAGTCCCAAGCTGGAAGCACTGCAGCACTGCCTCTGCAAAGCGGCAACAGGCTGTGCTGAAGCTAGTCTGCATAGGTGACAAACCCCACAATGCAGAAGAGGTGTGGACAGCTCTGAAACAGCAGGCAGATCACTGGCTCACACCTCTGAACCTAAAACCAGGAAAGGTCGTGTGTGACAATGGCCGGAACCTGGTGGCAGCTTTGAGGCGAGGCCAGCTGACGCATGTTCCATGCGTGGCCCATGTGCTCAACCTGGTGGTTCAGAGGTTTGTAAAGTCATACCCAGAGGTGTCTGACCTGCTGGTAAAAGTTCGCCGTCTGTCTGCACATTTTCGCAAGTCACCTACTGCTTTGTGAATTTGCCATGTACCTCCATGGGTACACACTTCAGAACTTTGGCTAATCGCTGGACTGCTCCTCCTTCTCCTCATGTGCCACCATGATGACCGTTACAATAGTTAGGCTGTTGTTTCAGGTATACCCGCAGTGGTAAATTTTTTCGCCCATTCTTTTAGAATGGCCATTACAACGACAGGAGACCCGCTCCTTTTCAATGGGAAAAATGTTTTGAGGCCCTCCTGCACGTCTCTATCCAGGGACGATGTGGAGCCTCCCAATTTTTGGCTGCCCTGGCCAAAGGGCAATACTACAATACACCCACTTGAGGTTTACAGGCCCTACTGCATGTCTGTATGCATGGGTCATTGTTGAACCTCCCAATTTTTGGCTGCCCTGCCAAAGGCCTGTACTACAATACACCCACTTGAGGGTTACAGGCCCTACTGCATGTCTGTATGCATGGGTCATTGTTGAACCTCCCAATTTTTGGCTGCCCTGCCAAAGGGCTATACTACTATACACCCACCTCAGGTTTACAGGCCCTCCTGCATGTTTGTATCCAGGGGCATTGTTGAACCTCCCAATTTTTGGCTGCCCTGGCCAAAGGGCTATACTACTGTACACCCACTTGAGGGTTACAGGCCCTACTACATGTCTGTATGCATGGGTCATTGTTGAACCTCCCAATTTTTGGCTGCCCTGCCAAAGGGCTATACTACTATACACCCACTTCAGGTTTACAGGCCTTTCTACAAGTCTGTATCCAGGGGCATTGTTGAATATCCCAATTTTTGGCTGCCCTGGCCAAAGGGCTATACTACTATACACCCACTTCAGGTTTACAGGCCATCCTGCATGCCTGTATCCATGGGTCATTGTTGAACCTCCCAATTTTTGGCTGCCCTGGCCAAAGGTCTATACTACAATACACCCACTTGAGGGTTACAGGCCCTACTACATGTCTGTATCCAGTGTCATTGTTGAGCCTCCAAATTTTTGGCTGCCCTGCCAAAGGGCAATACTACAATACACCCACTTGAGGGTTACAGGCCCTACTACATGTCTGTATGCATGGGTCATTGTTGAACCTCCCAATTTTTGGCTGCCCTGCCAAAGGGCAATACTACAATACACCCACTTGAGGGTTATAGGCCCTACTACATGTCTGTATCCAGGGTCATTGTTGAGCCTCCTAATTTTTGGCTGCCCTGCCAAAGGGCTATACTACAATACACCCACTTGAGGGTTACAGGCCCTAATACATGTCTGTATCCAGGGTCATTTTTGAGCCTCCCAATTTTTGGCTGCCCTGCCAAAGGGCAATACTACAATACACCCACTTGAGGGTTACAGGCCCTACTACATGTCTGTATGCATGGGTCATTGTTGAACCTCCCAATTTTTGGCTGCCCTGCCAAAGGCCTATACTACAATACACCCACTTGAGGTTTACAGGCCCTAATGCATGTCTGTATGCATGGGTCATTGTTGAACATCCCAATTTTTGGCTGCCCTGCCAAAGGCGTATACTACAATACACCCACTTGAGGGTTACAGGCCCTACTGCATGTCTGTATGCGTGGGTCATTGTTGAACCTCCCAATTTTTGGCTGCCCTGGCCAAAGGGCTATACTACTATACACCCACTTCAGGTTTACAGGCCCTCCTGCATGTCTGTATCCAGAGGCATTGTTGAACCTCCCAATTTTTGGCTGCCCTGGCCAAAGGGCTATACTACTATACACCCACTTGAGGGTTACAGGCCCTACTACATGTTTGTATGCATGGGTCATTGTTGAACCTCCCAATTTTTGGCTGCCCTGGCCAAAGGGCTATACTACTGTACACCCACTTGAGGGTTACAGGCCCTACTACATGTCTGTATGCATGGGTCATTGTTGAACTTCCCAATTTTTGGCTGCCCTGCCAAAGGGCAATACAACAATACACCGACTTGAGGGTTACAGGCCCTCCTGCATGTCTGTATCCAGGGTCATTGTTGAACCTCCTAATTTTTGGCTGCCCTGCCAAAGGCCTATACTACAATACACCCACTTGAGGGTTACAGGCCCTACTACATGTCTGTATGCATGGGTCATTGTTGAACCTCCCATATTTTGGCTGCCCTGGCCAAAGGGCTATACTACAATACACCCACTTGAGGTTTACAGGCCCTCCTGCACGTCTCTATCCTGGGACAATGTGGAGCCTCCCAATTTTTGGCTGCCCTGCCAAAGGGCTATACTACAATACACCCACTTGAGGGTTAAAGGCCCTACTACATGTCTGTATGCATGGGTCATTGTTAAACCTCCCAATTTTTGGCTGCCCTGGCCAAAGGGCAATACTACTATACACCCACTTTAGGTTTACAGGCCCTCATGCACGTCTCTATCCAGGGGCATTGGTGAACCTCCAAATTTTGGACCACCCTGGCAAAGGAAAATACTACAATAGACCCAGTTCCTCAAAATGGGCACATTATTTCAAGACAGGGCTTTATGTACGTCTCTTCTAAGGGACATCGGAGTGCCGCACAATGTTTTCACGTAAAATCTTTCATGTAATCACAAAAAGTAACATACACCAGCTGTATCTCAATATTGGGTATGTGCCCTTAACATTTCCACCCTAAATATTAATTTTGGTATCATTTTGGAAGGTTTTCTGGTGACTCCGTAAAATTGGCGTGAAACTCGGACAAGATTGTTCACAGCTGTGAACAATGAGTGAGAAATGCTTCCAGGGGTCTTCCCCATGGTGTTGCCATGTCATTTCAGCACTCTTCTGAGACTTTTGTGACATTTTTAGGGTTTTTCCATGCTGCCGGCAGTCATTTCATAAAAATACTCGTGTCTCCCATAGGATAACATTGGGCTCGGTACTCAGGCCGAGTACACGAGTATCTCGGGATGCTCGGCCCGAGCTTCGAGCACCCGAGCATTTTAGTACTCGCTCATCACTATTAATTACATATATATACATATATATATTTATATATATGTATATATATATATATATATATATATATATACATACACTGACATAGATAATGTATATGTGGCACCCTGCCATTACAGGAAGTCACAGGACCACCTAAGGCATGGATGGATTTCCACAACAGGTATCCTACATACACCCAACACCTTCCACCCCAGAACAGTAGGGGGAGCTCCACTTGCTGCCTTAAAGCAAGATCCCCTATAAATACTGGTGCTGGGGGTGGAGTTAGCCAGAGTGTGCAGTCACTAGGAGAACTGTGAAGACATCCTGGTGTGTCGGAGCCATGCTAGGCTGGGGGGAGAGCAGCCATACCGGTTCACCCCAGGAAGAAACCCGGACACTGGAGTCTGAGTCTGCAGGAGAGCATCAAGCCCAGCAGAAACACCGGTTCACCGAGGAGACTCCAGTCTCCCAGACACCTGATACACAGCCAATAGGGAAGCCAGAGACCGCAGAAGAAGTTATAGTGGTAGCCCAAACAGAGGTCCTTGACTCTACAGAATGAGTGAGAGAAAGAGACAGAGGAGGTCAGGCTTAGTTCTACACAGGCCAGAGACTTCAAGGAGGGAAAAGAAACAAGGAGGCCTAACCCATCACTCACTGTGGAAATCCAGAAGTGTCATCCGGACCACCTGGACTGTACCCTGGACCGTGCCTGCAATACCATCAGTAAAGGTACAGAAATGATCCACAGTGTGTGTGTGTCAGTTTGTCCATCCATGAACCCGTCCGGCCTAGAGACTGTCACAGTGGCCCGGCTGCCTAACCACCTCTCTGTGCAAATCCCCGTCTCATCATCACTGCACCTGGGACCCTGCTCCACCTGTGGGAAGCCATAGTACCCAAGCTGCCCATCCATCATCCCTGGAGGTCTGAAGCAGCGCTGGTAAGATCACCAGAATCCACAGGTGGTGTCAAGAGACTTATTTATTTCCCGTTTTTGTTTTTTCCCCTTTTCCAGGGTACGTGCCTGGGCAGGCCACCAGTGACTTCCCCTTACAGTAAACGCCCGGAGACCGAGTTCCCATAGACTCCTGGGCAGGTCACCTAGAAGACAACGTGCTGCATGCTAGTATATGGATAAGTCTGTGGTGCAATGTACCGTATGGCGGTCTTTGCGTTGCTTTCTGCTATTTGGAGAATTATGTGTTTTCATTATGGTATATGGATAACTATGTTTTGATTTATAGTATATTGTTAATTATGTTGTACATTTTACCATTCAGCGGCCTTTTTAGTTGCATTATGCTATTTGTAGATCTATGGGGGTGCATTATGCTATCTGGAAAACAATGGTGTGCTTTACAGCATATGGATCAGTATTTGGAGCATGTTACTCTATGGCAGTGTTTGTGTTGCATTGTTTTATATGGAGAAGTATGATTGTGCATTATGTTATATGGAGAAAGATGAGTGTGCATTATACTGTATGTAGGATTATGGAGCGCATTATGGCAGATGGAGATGTATGGTGGTCCATAATGGTATATGGAGAACTATGGGTTTGCAGTATGGTATATGGATAACATTGTTTTGCTTTATAGCATATGGATACATATGGGGTGCATGTTACTGTATGGCGTTATTTGTGTAGCATTATGTCATATGGAGACGTATGGTGGTGCATTTTACTGTAGGCCGGTCTTTTTTGTTGCCTTATGCTATTAGGAGAACTACTGGGGTGAATTAGGACATATGGATAACAGTGAGGTGCTTTATAGCATGTGGATACGTATGTTGTGCATGTTACTGTATGGCGGTGTTTGTGTTGCATTATGCTATTTGGAGAAATATGGGGTGCAGTAGGGTATACGGATAACAATGGGTTGCTTTATAGCATATGGAAACGTATGTGGTGCATGTTACTGTATGGCATTATTTGTGTTCCATTATGTCATATGGAGAAGTGTGGTGGTGAAGTTTACTATATGGCGGTCTTTTTTGTTGCATTATGCTATTTGGAGAAATAGGGGGGTAAATTAGGGTATATGGATAACAGTCAGGTGCTGTATAGCATATGGATACGTATGTGATGCATGTTACTGTTTGGCGGTATTTTTTTTTGTTGCGTTGTGGTACATGTGAACTATGGGGGTGGATTATACTTATTGACGGTATTTTCTTAGCATTATGATTTAGGGAGCTGTACGGGGGTGCATTACACTGTTTGTATAAGTAAATATATACATACATTGAAACCTGCCTACATACACACATACATGCATAGATACATAAATACACAGGTAGAAATATGGTATGATACATACAATGAGACACGGATATATAAATTGACAGATATATTAATATAAGTAGACATTGACTGATAGAATAATTTAGCCAAATATACATTGCTAGATGGATGCAAACATGAAATGATTAGTAGATATAGTAAAAATACATAGGTATAAGTACTTTATACAGTAAATGAAACAGAATCATATAATGGTAGATAATTTGTATGGACAGAAGGTGGTCACCTATGGCAGGGATGACAAAAGGCAACAAATATGCAAATCGAGTCTGTGGAGCCTCGGTTAGGAGTTTCAAACACAGGACCAGCCAGATATCTCTCCAGGGAAGGACCCAGCCAAGGGGTGGCTCCTTGCGGAGAACACCATAACCACCATATTAAGTGGCCCTTTCAGTCAATATCCAGCTCTTTTGCAAGATTAGAGATATGACAAGGGAATACCAAGGCCAGGTATCCATCCACAGACAGCTGTTTCGGGGTGTTGCCCCTCATCAGTGTCTTGATTCAGCGAGAGGTAGTATTCATAGTGAAAAATGGTATTAAGCCTCTTCATGACATTCCCCAAGACTTGGCAGGAGTGAGACCTCCAGTTTGAGGCAAGACTGATCCTGGCGGTTGTCAATATAAGCGAGACCACCCCCTTAGCCTCCCATGGCACCCTGTCAATACCTATATTTAAAACTACTATTTGGGGGGGTGAGAAGTAGGTTAATAGACGTAACTGTTAGGCAGCCAGAAGGGAACTATTTTTGGGCAGTGCCAACACACGTGGGCCAGCATGCCTCTTTCCCCACAAACTTTCCAACATAGCGGCATTTGGCCCGGAGAGAAACGAGCCAGATGTTCCGGAGAATGATATCATCTCAAATGTATCTCCTTTAGCGTTTCCAGATGATTGATGCATCTGCAAGAGCCTGGAATCTCTCTCAGGCCAGTGTCCCACTCTTCTCGAGTCGCTTGGAAATCTAGGTCCTCTTCCCACCAAAGTATATAGCTAGGTTTTAATGGTAATGATAGGCAGTTAATCCCTCTGTAAATATGGAAGAGACTCTTAACTCGCCATGCTTTTCAGAGAATAAATTTTTGGACGGGGGTATGGAGGAGGATAGGTCAGACAAATATTTAGATGATTGGAGGAGGTGACGAAGTTGTAGATATTGAAAATGAGCATTTGTTATGCCGGGGTATAAGAGGTCAAAGGCCAGAAGGGAATCCACCCTAAATAGGTCATCTAGGAATGAGATACCTGCATCTTCCCAAGGCTTCAAATTAAAGCTAGAAATGTGGGCAGTAAGAGATTTAAGACTGATGACCTCCGGAGGCAGGGTAATCCAAGTTCCAATCACAACCCTCCAACTGTGCAACATGAATTGCACGGTTGGGAGGTCAAACCGGCAATTAACTGGGCCAAAACTTTCTGCTTCCAACAGACTGCGTAAGGAAACACTCCTAACCTGTTGGGACTCTATCTGCAAACATCCCAGGTTATGCTCCGGAGACCACCAGTTACTCGCCTCTTCTGGTATAATAGCTTTATGGTAGCCTGAGAGATTGGGTGCACCCATTCCCCCTTGAGAGTAAAGCAGGTACATAACCTTCCCTACCACCCTCGGCTTTTTACTGGCCCAAATATATTTATTAGTCAACCTCTGTAGTTTAGTGATTCATTTAGAAGATATTAAGAAGGTGACTTCTGAAGTGATATAAAATTTTAGGGAGTAAAAGCATTTTGAAGGAATGAATTCTAGCAATCCAGGACAGGGGGGACAGGGGGTGTCTCACTATTTCTTTGGTAAGGGAGGTAATCAAAGGATCAGCCGGTGTGAAGGGGTGAGGTCCACTCCCAAGTAAGGAATGCCCTCCACCTCCAATTTGAATGGGAGAGATAATTTTATCGATTCTATAATCTCTGCAGGGACTGCTATAGGGAGAATCAAGGATTTACTGGCATTTAGCTTATAGTATGAGATTTTGAAGAAAAGTGCTAATATTGACATTACCGCATGGAGGGACTGCTTGATGTTAATACAGGCGATAATTATGTCATCCGCATATAACCGCACAACATGATTTTGAGACCCCACCAGGAAGTAAGAGATTTCACTATGAGAGCGTATTGCCTCCGCTAAAGGCTCTACAGATAATGTAAAAATTATGGGCGACAGCGTGCAACCTTGGCGAGCCCCATTTGTGATGCTAAAGCCAGATGAAAGAAAGCCTGAGCAGAAGACTTTGGTGTTAGGGACTGAGTACAAAGATAATATTGCTAAAAGAATCGGGCCCACAAAGCCGAACTTCTCCAGCACCAGTTTGAGATATCCCCAGTGCACTCTGTCAAATGCCTTTTCGGCATCCAAAGACAGAAGTGCATCAGGGATCCCCTTCACCTCAGCGATCTTTATGAGGTTCACCATTCTTCTGATGCCGTCTTTGGTCTGTCTGCCCTCAACAAACCCCACCTCATCTGGGTTGACCAGGTGTGGAAGGATGGCCCAAAGCCTCGCAGCGATAATTTTAGCAAAGATCTTCACGTCAAAGTTGAGGAGGGAGATCGGTCGGTAGCTTCATCTGGGAGCTTCCCAGGCTTGGGTATTGTTATGATAGGAGCCTCTAAATCCAGCGGGGAAATAAACCCAAAGGACTGCTAATGTGAGAAAACCCGTAATAAGAAAGGGGTCAAGGGAAAGTATTTATAATAATCATTGGTAAGCCCATCTGGGCCAGAAGCTGAATGACTTTTAGTTTCTTTGATAGAAGCAGCAACCTCCGTTACCATAAGAGGGGCATTAAGTTTTGCTTGATGGGAATCTGTTAAGCAAGTGAGCCGAAGTCCCTGCAGAAAGCTCTGTATATCAACATTTGTGGGTTGGATTTTGGTGGGGTCATGTTTTAAATTGTACAAATGCGAATAAAAGTGACTCTGTGCGAAAATGTGAAAAATAACTCTGCCGGGATTCTAAGGGTCTTACCAGAGTGGTCTCACATAGACTCAATAGAATTATTACATTCTCTTTTCTTAGTTCTCCTAGCTAACAGAACTCCAGCTCTGACTCCCATGGCATAATAAGATGATTTAATTTTTCTTAAATTCCTTTCATGCTGCTCTAGAAGAAAAGTGTGAAGCTGCAAACGGACTAGGAAAATCTGCCGTGTGGTCTGTGGGGAGACGGCGCTCCTGTTGGCCTAATCAAGAAGCTGCAATTGAGAGACAAGGACTGGCCTTGTCTGCTCTCGTTCTTTTTTAAGCCGCGAGGCTTTTTGAATGAAGAGGCCCAGAAAAAAAGCCTTGTTGGAAGCCCAAAGCGTATCATCTGATACCTCCTTGTTGTCATTAACTGTAAAAAAATCTCCGCAAGTACAGCAGGTCTCGATAACAGCCCAGTATTAAATCTCCAAGTCTGCGGAGAAGAGGATCTATAGGCCACTGATAACACTAGACTCACAGGTGTGTGGTCAGACCACATAATCAGCCCCACTTCTGGCGCCACACAGGCGGAAAGGGCACCACTGTCCACCAAAAAATAATCAATCCTAGAATAAGATCTATGTCTGTGCATGAAAAAGGAGTAGTCCCTCTCTGACGCGTGGAGATATCTCCAGAAATCAAGAAGGTGCATCTCCTTACATAAGGGACTTAGATCAATCTGTTTGGGTGGACAGCCAGAGGAGGACTCCAGATCTCTAAATGAAGTAATATTAAAATCACCACAAATGATACCCCTCCCTCTGACTTCTCCCTCCAAAACCTTCAGAACAATACAAGCAAATGTAATCTGGGAGCAGTGGAGGGTGTATAAATTAACAATGGAGACCTCTACACCCTCCAATACACATATTAAGATAATAAAACAACCCAAAGGGTCAGACACAACACGCAGTAGTTGAGACGGGACAGAGTTCTTAATGAAGATGTAAACCCCCGTTGCCTTCTTATGAGGATTGTTAAAGAAGAAGGATCTGTTATACAATCTGTGGTGAACTCTATAATTATCTCTTTGCAATAAATGGTAATCTTGGGCGCAAAAAATGTCCGCCTTTGTTCTCTGAGCTTCATCCCAGAGCAGACAACGCTTAGCAGGGGAGTTCAGTCCTCTGGCGTTCAAAGACACATATTTTACACTCATGGTGGATAGTCAAAGTACGTGTAAAAGACCAGGAGACGCTCAAATAACAGGAAAGAATGGGGGGAAAGGGGGACAAATGATTAACACATATGTAAAAAAACTAATGGGCTAAAGCCTGTAAAGGGGAGAAAGCAAGGATCCAAGATCTAAAATTGAGCTACGCAACAAAGTTGCCCCAATAGCAAGTATCAGACAGGGGCAAGTAGCCAGCGAGATGAGCAGACTCCTCCTAGAATGGAGCAGGAGAGACTATTGCCTCACCCCATTCTTTCCTAGTCGGCGGCCACTTTCTTTCCATGGGATCTGGATTTAGAAGCTGGGTTGGCATCAGATTTCAGGTCTTCAGACATGGTGGGAACCATCGTGGGTGAACCTGACCTTTACAGGGAAACCCCAGCTGTACGAAATATCATTGTCTCTTGGCACTTTACACATTGGGGCAAATTCTTGTCGCCTGGCCAGGGTATCCGCAGAAGGGTCAGGGGAAACAGCCAGGCCAGAAAAGGGCTCAGGAAGTGTTGGGCGCTTCCTCAAAGCTTGCATAAAATTCTGCTTTGTACGAAAGCAGTGCATACAGGCTAAACATCCCAAGGCAGGGATTGGTCAATGTAGGGGGGAAGAATTTAAGAGCCTGTGAATATGCTCTATCCCCATATTGTCTGGGGCAACATCTGGGAGGACATGTTTGATGAAAGTAGACAAAAGATAAGCCGGGTCGCCATCCTCCACTGTTTCTGAAGCCCCCTTAGGCAGATATTACACCTCCTGGACCTGTCTTCTAGATCCCACAATTTTAGTTGAGAATCTGACATTTTAGTGTCCATTATAGCAAAGTTATCTGCCAGGGAATTATGAGCATTAGCATACTCAGCCATTTTACTTTGATGTGATCAGTGCACTCCCCCAGGGAACCCAGCTCCATTTTCAACTCCCCCAGCATACCACTGATATCTTCATGGACTGCTTTCCTAATAGGGGAGAGGAGCTTCTTCATTATTCCCCTGGTTAGGGGAATATCATCAGCGTCCACAGAAGCTGCTGCAGCTGTGCCCTTTGATGAGGAGTGTGAGGAGGCAGAGCGGTACTCAGCAGAGCGGGAGGAGGGAGCCAGCACCATGTTAGATGAAGCCTCTAGTGCTCTGTCCCTAGGGAAGAAATCTGTCACTTTGGACAGAATCTCCTGCTTCCTAACAAATCTTTTTGGGATGGCTGGGCACCTGGATGTCACCAAATTTAGCAAGGGGAGAAGGAGAAGAAAAAGCCACTGTGTGCTGCGTTAGGAGTCTGTCCTCCCTGGAGCTCCTAGATCAAGCAACTGGCGCCATTAGCTGCAGGCCACGCCCCCTTTGGTTTTGCATTTATGATGCTGAATAATATATTGATGTACATGTTGTGCTCTCTAACTCAAAGTCAGATTACGGGATCACAAGTAAGGTCCAAATGGAGACTGTAGTTCATTAGATAAGCACTTGGAGAAAAGATTTCTCACTGCTTACTGGGTAATATTTCTATTTTTTCCCCATGTGAGTTGTTTTCTTATACCATCTACTGTAACACATGCATTTGAGTATGCAAAAAATGTTTGTACCGTGTTAGCCAGTAGATAGAAAAATTTTGGAAGGGTCCGAGTATAATTTAGACCCTCATTAAAAAACTTTATTTCTTGTTATGGGAGACAATGAGGCTGATGATGATGACATTCAGATACCTGAGGCAAATGTTTACTTGACTTTGCGCTCAGGGCAGTAAGAGGGTGGCTCTGAGGACAAGGAGTGTGACAACACAGAGGATGACGATGAGGATACAGATCCTACATTCTGTCAACCCACAGGCATCCAGTTGATGAACTAGCAGAGGAGGTGGAAGAGAAGGATGATAAAGCTGATGAGGTTAGGTGGTGGCTTCTTGGATAGAGACAGAGTGCTTCAGCCACTACAAGCACTGCGTGCTCAGAAACAACTCTGCCTCTTTGCAAAAGCTGTGGCTGTTCTGCAGTTTACATGGGCGTTAAGCTCTTCTCATAATTCCAGTTTTTATCTAGCCTACAGGACAACTCCAGGATGGGTCAGCAACCAAATAACAGGCTATTTTTTGGGGACAATCCTCTTTAAACAGAGTAAAAAGACTGCTTTCCAACGCTTCCCTGGATGAAAGTTGCCGTACTTTACTGTACTCAGCTGATGGACAATCTCTCAGGATCACAGGGGCTACTTCTCCAGGGCTGATTCTTGCAAATAAATTTTGTTATCTGTCTGATCTACAGGTGCATTTCAATGAATTAGAATGTCATCAAAAAGTTAACATATTTCAGTAATTTAATACATAAAGTGAAATGCATATGTTATATATAGTCATTACAAACAAAGTGATCTTTTTCAAGTGTTTATTTTTGTTAATGTTGATGATTATGGCTTACAGTCAATGAAAACTCAAATATCATTATCTCAGAAAATTAAATTAGGGAGGATGAAGGGATTGACAGATAAAATATTACCTAAATAGGTATCAGAGGCTTCACCTTGTGTGGTTGTGAGAGTCACTAGCACTATAAAAGCATACCACAGCTGCATCAGTCCCCCATGTGGTGCATATAGAGTAGGGAGGATGAAGGGTTAAAATCCACACTGCCATATTCCACAAGGCTTCAAAGGGTGAAAGTTGATTTGTTAGTCAACACGTTTCAGGGTTTCCTTGCCCCCCCTCAAGACAAATCAATATAATTTTGCCATGTTTTAAGGTGTTGCAGGACACTGCCAGGGCAATGAAGGAGGGGCTTCGTAAAAGGCAAAAATAAGGTCCTGGAGTGGCCTCGCCAATCTCTTGATCTCAATCCTATATAAAACCTTTGGAGCTAGTTGAAAGTCTGAGTTGCCAAGTGACAGCCCCAAAACATCACTGCACTGCTCTAGAAGCGATCTGCATGGAGCAATGTGACAACATACCTACAACAGTGTGTGCCAACCTTGTGAAGACTCCAAGAAAATGTTTATGATTGCCATCAAAGGATATATAACAAAGTATTGAGATTAACTTTTGTTATTGACCAAATACTTATTTTCCACCAAAATTTGAAAAAAAAATTTCTTTCCAAATCAGATAATGTGATTTTCAGGATTTGCTTTGTTATTTTGTCTCTCATAGTTGAGGTCTACCTATGATGTCAATTACAGGCCTCTCTCATCTTTTTAAGCAGGAGAACTTGCACAATTGGTGACTGACTAAATACTTTTTTTCCCCACTGTATGTTATTTATATCTGAATTGCTAGAAGGGAAGTGTAGAAGTGGTGGCTTTGCATGCTGCTGACCCTCTGCAATAATAAAGGTTTGGTTTCTAAACAATAAAAGTAAAAAAAAGCTGTCTTAGGCTAGGGTCACACTTGGACGATTCTAAGTTTCTTGCGTTGTTTGCAGAAAACAAAAAATCTTTTCCTCACTACGCAGCCTACACGCAGGCTGCATAGCGGTGAACGCGACCCCTAGCAACCTGCTGTGTTCCCTGGATACCAGCTACATGGCGGGCTGCGGGGAGTGCGATTTGCACCACGCACAAGGGAACGCGTTTGGCGCTATGCAGCCTACGTGAAGGCTACGTAATGAGAAAAATATTCTAAGTTTCCTGCAAACAACGCAGGGAACTTAGAATATTGCAAGTGTGACCCTAGCCTTAAAGGGGTGTTTAAAGGAATCTTTTGGTTCCTGGATTTCACACCAGCACCAGCAAACACAAGTGCCATTACCAAATAAGTATATTTCACTGAAATAAATTGTTAAACCATGTGTCAAGCCCCAGGCCCTGGGGAATTTGGATATCAGGCTCGGTGGATATTTTCACGGGGATGTCACGGGTGGCAGCGCCTGAGCCCGTGGCCTGGGTGACAGTTCAATAAGGGGTGTATGTATAGGGGATTAGAGTTTTTCATGTGACGCCACCTGTAGTACCTGGTGATGGGTCACCAGCACCGCCACAGTCCCCCGGAGGTCGATGGAATGTGGCAGAGATGGCAAAGCTCCCTACAGCTGGAGCTGGTTCTCCGGGGCAGCGATCCTGCAATCAAACAGGTTGATGAGTATAATCACACACAGACAAAGTCACTTTCTCCCGGGTACTTTACTGTAAACATTCAGCAGCAAAATACAGAGTTCACAGTTCAGCAAGATGGTATTCAAACAGGTAGCTCTACGGGTGGCTGCAAGTGGATGCCAGGTGGTATGGTGGAACCTGTGGTGTACCTTAGTTGACGAACCTGTGTCCTTTCTTCCCCGCCTAGGATGAGTCCAATGGCTCCTTGTAGGTAGACTTGGGGCTCCCCTCCCTCATGGTGAGGAAGCAGGCAGACCGCTCCACCTGACAGGGTGCCGCAGCCCGTGAACAGACCGCAGCAGCCGGTTGGCGACTACAGAAGCAGACTCTGGCCGTTTCCTCGGGTCCGGCGTTCCCGTGGTGGACTGGGGAATTCCCTGGAGTATGGGCGCTCCACGCTGGGGTTCCCCCTTTCTCTCTAGGGTCCAGACTCTGCATGTTAGGCACCCTCTCTCAGGATCCCCTCAGGGTCCTCTCTCATCTTTCCTCCGGATCAGCGTAGAGCTGCCGGGTATATCTTCCACCTCACTCCACACTCCAACTCTAACTCTCCTCCAACTCCATCCCGACTGTGTGCTCCTCACAATCTCACTCACTAGAGACCCTCTTGTTCCCCTAGAGGTGAAAATATCTCCCTCCCGGGCTCCTATTCTAATGTGGGAGTGCAGGAATGGGTCCTACCCACCAGACTAGGATCCACTTGCAGCTGGGGAAGATTACACCTCTTTTATGGTTGCAATACCCCACTGTGACGCCTGACATGTGGGGCGTCACACATGCACTTTTATCAAAACTTATTTCACTGAAAAGTATACACTACTGATAAATAACCAGTAATGTTACACTAAAGTGGAAATTGTTCCACCAATTAAAACAAATTTAAAGTAAAGTGGAGATTAAGAAAGAGTATCCTGAAGATAACTATTCTTTCCCTGTTAAGGGCTACCTGTCAGCAGAGTATTTTCACCCTAAAAAATGAAAGCATAGTGCCCCCACTCCACGATGTTAGCTGTCCCTGTGGACCCTATAAGTCCTATAAATAACCTGGGACATATTCCCAATCTATAAGTAGTATACCCGATGTTCCAAGTACCGTAACATCAAAAGTTATTTTTTAAAAGTGTGTATTTTGGGAGGAAATAACATCACCAAGTAAGGTGGATCTTAGATACAGGGGTTGGACAAAATAATGGAAACACCTGGAAAAATCAACAAAAGTTAGTATAGTATGGTGTAGGTCCACCTTTTGCGGCAAATTACAGCCTCAATTCTCTGAGGTATGGATTCATACAAGGTGATATTATTGGCCCGGCGGATCTCCACGAAATAGCACCCCAGATCATCACAGAACCTCCACCATGTTTTATGGTTGGGAGAAGGCAGTCTGGATGGAATGCTTATTTCGGCGGTCTTCAAACGTACACTTGGCCGGAGGTCGGAAAATGGGGTAAACGATGATTCATCTGAGAATATCACATTCTTCCACTGCTCGAAGGACCAATTCTGGGGGTTTCTACACCACTCTAAACGCTTGGAAACATTTGTCATTGAGAGCAGAGGTTTTCTAATTGCAGCTCTTCCGTGGAATACAGATTTGTGCAGCTCCCGACAAACAGTTTTCATGGAAACTGGGTCTGTACGTGTTCATTGAGCTCAGCAGTGATTTTGGGAGCCGTGGTCTTGCGATCCTCTCTTACAATTCGCTTTAGAGTCCATTGGTCTCTCTCAGTCAACTTCGACTTTCGGCCGGACCTGTTCTTTGCGACGGACGTTTTTCCTTCTCTTTCTAATGCAGTTATTACTTTGGAGACAGTACCTCTTGACACGCCAAGCATTCGGGCACTTTCTGTTACACTAGCGCCTGCCATACGAGCACCAACAATTTGGCCTCTTTGAAAATTCAAAAGGTCTGCCATTGGTATCAGGTTCTCATCTATGTCAATTCGGCAAAACAAACAGTTAATTTACACACACATATCACTTAACACAAATAATCAATTACGAAACATTAACATATGTCACGTTTGCATGTTTATAACATTTTTGAAGATTATGATGCCAAAACGTTAGGTGTTTCCATTATTTTGTCCAACCCCTGTATGTTAACATGTATATTGTATTTATACAAAAAAAAAATTTACCATCATAATGATAAATTCAAAAACATAGAGAAAATATTTACATGATAAGTAGATATATGATACAGAACATATGTGCATCAACTACCACAGATTAAAGCAAGTACTTTGCCCTTTTTTAACAATAGTTTTATACATCTGATTCATCTATGCCATCTGAACAAACAATATTGAGAGTAATAGTTCCTTTTAAAACAATATGCAATAAGTGCAGAATTACTTACTTGAATAAACAATTTGTTCTATCTGTTCCAAAAGGGAAAGGTAACATAATTGCTACATGCCAGCTGATAAATAGAGGCAGTGTGACAACATGACAGTCTTATGTTGCACCTGCATATCAATATACAGCATAAACATTGCAATAACCAAACACTTTCAGTATTCAATTTGTTTCTAGAAGGGCTCAAACAATAAAATCTGTCCTTTCACTTTTAAAAAGAAAATATGACAAAAACAAATGCTGGCAGACATTTTCATGATCCTTCAAATATGGTCATCAGAAATGTAAAACATGAAACTTTGCTATGAAGGACTGGAGATTCTTTCCATTCTAGTGTTAGATATAATTAGCATACACATACATAAATGGCAATAAGACACAATTACTTAGCAGCTTTTAAAAAATAATATATACAGTTGAAACCAAAAATTGACATACATTATACATAAAGACCCACATGTTTTTATCATTATTTGACATTAAATCAGAAAAAAACGTTCCTGTGAGGCCAATTAAAATTACCATAATTATTAATTTTTGCCAAATGCCACAATAATAAGAAATAAAATGTTTCAAGGCAAAATAATTTTTTTCTGCAAAGTCACAAGTTTACATACAGTCATGACCAAAAGTTTTGAGAATGATGCAAATATTCATTTTAACAAAGTCTACTGCTTCAGTTTTTCTAATGGCAATTTGCATATACTCCAGAATGTCATAAAGAGTGATCAGCTTAACAGCAAATACTTGCTAAGTCAATATTTACCTAGAAAACGAACTTTAACCACCAAAACACTTTTCAACATCATTGCAGTCCTGCCTTAAAAGGAGCAGCTAACATCGTTTTAGTGATTGTTCCATTAACACAGGTGTGGGTGTTGATGAGGACAGGGCTGGTGAACAATCAGTCATGATTAAGTAAGAATGACACCACTGGACACTTTAAAAGGAGGCTGGTGCTTGGTATCATTGTTTCTCTTCAGTTAGCCATGGTTATCTCTAAAGAAACACATGCTGCCATCATTGCACTGCACAAAAATGGCCTAACAGGGAAGAGTATCGCAGCTAGAAAGATTGCACCTCAGCCAACAATCTATCACATCATCAAGAACCTCAAGGAGAGAGCTTCCATTGTTGTCAAAAAGGCTCCAGGGCGCCCAAGAAAGACCAGCAAGCGCCAGGACCGTATCTTAAAACTGTTTCAGCTGTGGGATCAGACTACCAGCAGTGCCGAGCTTGCTCAGGAATGGCAGCAGGCTGGTGTGAGTGCTTCTGCACGCACTGTGAGGCGGAGACTCTTTGGACAAGGCCTGGTTTCAAGGAGGGCAGCAAAGAAGCCACTTCTCTCCAGAAAAAACATCAGGGACCGACTGATATTCTGCAAAAGGTACAAGGAGTGGACTGCTGAGGACTGGGGTAAAGTCATTTTCTCTGATGAATCCCCTTTTTGATTGTTTGGGACATCTGGAAAACAGCTTATTCGGAGAAGAAGAGGTGAGAGCTACCACCAGTCTTGTCTCATGCCAACTGTAAAGCATTCTGAAACCATTCATGTGTGGGGTTGCTTCTCAGCCAAGGGAATTGGCTCACTCACAGTCTTGCCTAAAAACACAGCCATGAATAAAGAATGGTACCAGAATGTCCTCCAAGAGCAACTTCTCCCAACCGTCCAAGAGCAGTTTGGCGCCCAGCAATGCCTTTTCCAGCATGATGGAGCACCTTGCCATAAAGCAAAGGTGATAACTAAATGGCTCAGGGAACAAAACATAGAGATTTTGGGTCCATGGCCTGGAAACTCCCCAGATCTTAATCCCATTGACAACTTGTGGTCAATCATCAAGAGACGGGTGGACAAACAAAAACCAACAAATTCTGCCAAAATGCAAGCATTGATTATGCAAGAATGGACTGCTATCAGTCAGGATTTGGTCCAGAAGTTGATTGAGAGCATGCCAGGGAGAATTGTAGAGGTCCTGAAGAAGAAGGATCAACACTGCAAATATTGACTTGCTGCATTAACTCATTCTAACTGTCAATATAATCTTTTGGTACTCATAATATGATTGCAATTATATTTATGTATGTGATATAAACATCAGACAAACACAAATAAAAACCAGAGGGCAGCAGATCATGTGAAAATATAATTTTGGTGTCATTCTCAAAACTTTTGGCCATGACTGTACACTAAAGGTACCGTCACACGTAGCAATATCACCGCCATACGGCTGGCAATTTGACGTGAGTGAACACATTCTGGGCACGTTTTTGCACATCGCCGTCGCCCTGTCACACATAGCCATCTCGTGTGTGATGTTCGGCGATCCTGCGTTCCGGAAATCGCCTGGCCCAGACCGGAAGCAATTTGACATTCCCATGTCACAGCCAAATCAACGCATCACACGCCACCACCACATCAGCTATGTGGGCGTAGAGTGTGAGCGTGGCAAGGAGACAGGCGTGCCAAAGTGTTGTACACCGTGCCCCTACCACTCCGATTGGCCAACACAACTGCGTCACCATTGGTCAGCCTTGTCAGGAAGTCTGCCCACTTCATGACGCATGTGTCCTTTCTACTATATCGCTATTTAAATATGGCACCTTAGCCATGGCCAGCCAATGGGAACACAGGAGCGACCACAAATCACACCATATGAGGTGCACCAAACAGAACACTCAGGCACGCCTCTGGAATTGCTTCCAGATGGTCTGAGCTCGCTTACTACATCACTATCACCCAGTCACATGCCAGGATGCGCAGAAATCGCCTGGTGGAAATTGCCTGATTTCTCAGCAGAGCAGGGCGATCAGGCAACGCACTACCGGCAATTGCTCGCCATAATATCGCCCTGTCACACTCCGCAACGCACAGAGTGCTTAGCAAATCTCCCGGCGATATCTCCACGTGTGACGGTACCTTAAAATTACTATGTGTGTAAACAACTTGGAACAGACCATATTATGATGTCATATGTTTGTAAGCTTCTGATTCTGGTTTCTTACAACATCTGAGTTAACTAGAGACACCTGTGGATGTATTTTAATGCACACCTGAAACACACTGCTTCATTGTGTAGAATCCTGGGAAAGTCTAAAGAAATCAGATAACATATCAGAAAGAGATTTGTGGACTTGCACAAGTATGGTTCCTTTGGTGCAGTTTCCAGAAACCTGAAGGTGCTTTGTTCATCTCTACAAGCAATTATATGCAACTGCAATCAAGATTGGAAGCCATCATACCGCTCAGGAAGGAGATGGGTTCTGTGTCCCAGAAATGAATGTTTTTTGGACCAACATGTGCATATCAGCCTGAGAAAAAAAGCGAAAGACCCTTGTAAAGATGATGGCAAAAACTGGTAAGATTGTGTAATTATCCAAATACACACAAACAAATACTGTACCAACATGGGGTACAATGCTACTCTGCCAGGATGAAGCCATTACTCCAAAAGAAACATAAAAAAGCAAGATTAATTTTTGCAACTGCACAGAGGAACAAAAACCTACATTTTTGGACACATGTCCTGTGGTCTGATGAAACAAAAATTAAACATTTTGACAATAATGACCGCTATTACCATTAGAGGAAAAAGAAAGAAGCTTTGAAGTCTAAGAACACCATCCCATCTTTAAAACATGTGAAAGGGCAACATCATTTAGTTCAGTTTTTTTTTTATTTTTTACTAGAAATAGGCCCGATGCTATTGCATCGGGACGGCAGCTTTTGTGCCTTTATCCCCTTGTGCACTCTCTCCTGTCTGTGCTGTCTCTTTCCCTGTGCGCTCTGTCTTACTTGTGCATTTCTCTCCACTCTGTGTGCTCTCAGCCCCTGTGTGCGCTGTCTCTCCCTGTGTGCACTGTTTTCTCCCCATGACCCTGCCTCCCCCTGTGACTCTGCCTCCCCTCTGCATTCTGCCTCCCTTGTGACTTCTGAATCCCCTGTGCCTTCTCCCTCCCCTTTGCCCCTGCCTCATCTCTGCCTTCTGGCTCCCGTGTCCCTGCCTCCCATCACTGAGCCACCATACAATGGTCACCACTGAGCCACCATACAGTGCTAACCACTGAGCTACTGTAGAGTGCAGACCACTGAGCCACCATACATTGCTAACCACTGAGCCACCATACAGTGCTCATCACTGAGCTACTGTAGAGTGCAGACCACTGAGCCACCATATACAGTTCTAACCACTATGCCACAATACAATGCTAACCACTGAGCTACTGTAGAGTGCAGACCACTGAGTCACCATGCAGTGCTGACTACTGAGCCACTTTACAGTGCTAACCACTGAGCAACCATATACAGTGCTAACCACTGAGCCACCATATACAGTGCTAACCACTGAGCTACCGCACAGTGCAAATTACTGAGCCACTACAGAGTTCTACCCACTGAGCCACCACACAGTTTTAACCACTGAGCCACCATACAGTGCTAACCACTGAGCCACCGCGCAGTTCTAACTACGTAGCCAACATACATTGCTAACCACTGAGCCACCATATACAGTGCTAACCACTGAGCCATCATGCAGTGCTAACCACTGAACCACCACAGAGTTCTAACCACTGAGCCACCACACAGTTCTAACCACAGAGCCAATGTACTTTGCAAACCACTGAGCCACCATATACAGTGCTAACCAGTGAGCCATCATACAGTGCTAACCACTGAACCACCATTCTGCGCTAACCACTGAGCCACCATTCCGTGCTACCCACTGACCCACCTAAACACTGATCCACCATACACTGCTAACCACTGAGCCGCCATAGAGTGCTAACCACTGAAGCGGCACGTGGCTTGGTGGAAGATTTGAATCCCGCGCCGCTGATTGGCTGAGCGGTGCGGGATTCAAATCTCCCGCCAAGGCGTGAGCGACTAATCAGTGAAGCGCAATTTCAATCACGCACCAAAGAGTGCTGATTGGTCGCCGCAGTTGGCGGCAACCAATCAGCGTTGTTGGCACATGACGCGCTTTGGCGATGGATTTTAATCCCTGCCATCATATCGGAACTTGGGTGTTCCAATATGGCAGTCGGGGGACTTCCGCTGCTAGCAGCCGTGAGATGAGCGTCTTGCACCGCTCATCTCATGGCTGCATCGCTGCTGACCTCCGTGCGGTGGGTGATAAGCTGCGGCTACCGTCGGGAGATCAGCGGCTAGCACCACTAATCTCCCGATGGTAGTGGTGGTGTTTGTTTCACTTAGATGTCTGTCGCCTGTGTCGCTATCCCATAATGGAGCCGCGGTGCATTGTGGGATAGCGACGTAAGCGCCGGAAGTCTGTGACACACATTATTGGTAATTATATATTAGATTGCTGCAAGAATGACTGAAGCACTTCACAAAATAGATGTCATCATCAGGAAAGAAGATTATACAGTATATTGACTATACACTAAAGCAACATCTCTAGACATCAGCCAGGAAGTTAACCCCTTCACGATCTGTGATGTAAATGTATGTAATGGGTCGGCTACCTCACTTTGATTTGAGCTCTGGCACGGAGCTCACATAATTTCCTTGACATCTCAGCTGATCTCATCAACTGAGATGTCAAGCTAAAAGCACCAATCTGAGGTAGGAACCGCACCGTTAACCGTCGTGTTTGGAGATTCTGTGATACAATCGCCGGATCTCCTTGCGTCTAGTGATAGCTCGGGTCCTGCAGTGACCCCAGATGCTATCACAGATCAGTTCCTGTGAGTGGTTGACAAGCGATACCAAACACACAGTGACAATTTGTGACCTGTGCCAATGTGCTGCAGCTCATCTGAACATGGCACAAGTGATTAATCACTGCAACACTGTGGCACTCGAAGGGGCTGTGTAAAATAAACAATTAATAAAAAAATAAAGTTTTTAAAAATAGGAAAAAAATACAAAGTTCAAATCACCCCCCTTGTTCCCTACTCAAAATAAAAGTATTCAAAAAATAGAAAAATATACACATATTTGGTATTTCCATGTTCACAAATGGCCAATCTATCAAGATATAAAATCAATTAATCAGAGCTGTAAACTAATTCATGGAAAAAAAGGTCCAATTGCCAAAATTATGTTATTCTTGTCGCCGTAAAATTGCAATAAAATGCAATAACGGGTGGTCAAAACAGCGCATCTACCCCAAAATTGTATAGTTAGAAACAACACCTCAAGCTGCAAAAAATAAGCCATCATACAGCACCAGATCACAAAAAATGAGAACGCTACGGGTTGCGGAACATGGTGCAAAAAGTGCAATTCTTTTTTTTTCAAGCTTCTACATTTTTTCACCACTTAGATAACAGTAAAAGTATACATATTGGACATTGGCAAACTCGTACCGACCCGAGGCATCACACTGTCATGTCAGTTTTACCATATAGTGATCATGGTGAATAAAACACACAAAAAACAAACGTGTAATTGCACTTTTCTTGCAATTTCACCACCTTTGGAATTTTTTTCCCATTTTTCTGTACACTATATAATGAAATAAATTATTTATCTGAAAGTACAACTCGTCCTGTAAAAAAACAAGCCTTCATATGTCTATATTGATGGTAAAATAAAAATGTTAAGGCTCTTGGAATAAGGGGAGCAAAAAACGAAAAGAGAAAACTAAAAATCGCTTGGTGGTGAAGGGGATAAAGCTTGAGTGGAAATGGGTTTTCTAAATGAACAATGACCCAAAGAATACTGCCAAACTAGTTACAAAGTTAAGGATAACAAAGCTATTGTTTGGAGTGGTCATCACAAAGCCCTGATCTCAATCCTATTGAAAATATGTGGGCATAGCTGAAAAGGAAGATGTGAGCAAGGCAATGTACAAACTAGCCTCAGTTACACCAGTTCTGTCAAGAGCAATAGGACCATATTCCTATCAACTATTGTGGGAAAGATGTACAAAATATTTCATCCAAATCATACAGTTTAAGGGCAATGAAACCAAATACTAATGAAATGTATGTAAACTTGTGACTTTTCAGAAAGTATTAAAAAAGCCTTAAAACATTCTCTCTGATTATTCTGGCATTTGGCAAATATTAATAATTATGGAAATCCTAATTGACCTAAAATGGGAAAATTTCATTCAGATTTCTTGTCAGATAGTGAGAAAAACGTATATAGTTTATGTAAACTTCTGGTTTTAACTGCATTAGTGGATTATATTACTTTGACGCGAGTCCCTGCAGTAATAACTAGTCCCAGAAGTGAAGAGAAAGACTACAATTACAGATAGTAATTATAATAATAATACTACTTACTGGATGAGTAAAGGGAGGTCAAACGATCCAAGGTTAGATTCAGGACATGGCGCAGTACAACAATGAGTAGTCAGAGACGAAATGCAATTTATGAGCCAGGGTTAGGAACACCAGAAAGACAAGAAAGACAATTTACAGTGAGCAGGCAAAAGAGTAGTCAGGTCACAGGCAAAGGGTCAGAGTCTAGGTAAGGGAATAAAGTCAGGCTGGGTCAGGCACAGAGCACAGATTAGCCTTACACAGGCATCAGCACGTGTACAATTGACAGTGGATGGAGAAGCTAGCATGCTTAAATAGAGAGCTAATCAAGGGAAGTGAACACAGATGATTGTAGCACAGACCCAGCACAACCAAAACACTTGACAGCTTCCACACCAGGGGCGGAACTACACTGGTGCAGCTGGTGCAGCTGCACCATGGCCCTGACCGGCTAGGGGGCCCCTTCAAGCCTGGAGGGGCCCCCAGCTGACCCCCGCAAGAAACCGTCAAAGGAGAGGAGGGCTCTCCCAGCAGCACCAGGCGGGAGAGCGCGGCTCTCCCAGAAGCAGCACGGCTCTCCCAGCAGCAGCGCGGCTCTCCCAGCAGCACCAGGCGGGAGAGCGCGGCTCTCCCAGAAGCAGCACAGCTCTCCCAGCAGCACCAGGCTGGAGAGCGCGGCTCTCCCAGAAGCAGTGCGGCTCTCCCAGCAGCACCAGGTAAGAGAGCTCTGCTCTCCCAGCACTTCCCCCCCCGGTCCTCACCTGCACCGGGGCCCCCGGGGTTGACGGTCCGCCCCTGTTCCACACAATAGTATCGTAGCAGACAAGAACAGTGTGGAGATCGTGACAGTACCCTCTCTTCACTGGATCCCCAGATTTCCCAGGAAACCTCCGATGAAAGGTCCAGACCAAATGATCAGCCCTTACAAAATAAGCTGGGATCAGGACCATTCTTCAGGTCCATACCCTTTCCAATGTACCAGATATTGAAGGGAATTCCAGACCATTCGGTAATCAGTAATCCTTTGTACCTTATAGTCCAAACTTGACCCAATAGACACCGGAGGAGGTGGGGATGAGGGGAACAGAAAAGGCGGAATAATCTCCTTTAACAATGGCTTGTGGAACACATTAGGAATATGGAAAGACCGAAGGAAGTTTTAATCAGAAAACAACTGGATTGACCACCTCCAGAATCTCATACGGACCAATGAATCTAGGACCTAACTTCAGCGAGGGCATCTTCAATCTTATATTCCTAGAGTAGAGCAATACTTTATCTCCCACTTTGAAGAAGGCTCCTAAAAGCGCCTCCTATCAGCCTTCCATCTCTGCCGATGTTGAGCAACCCAATATTCTTTTTAACCTCCTTCCAGACATTCCCAACTCCTGAATGGTGACATCTACTCCAGGACACCCAGAACTTATCCTTGAGAACTCACCAAAATAAAGATGAAACCCATAATTACAGAAAAACGGCAAGGTTCCCATGGACTGATTAACCCAACTGTTAAAAACAAACTCAGCTAGAGGAATAAATGTTGACCAATTTTCCTGCTGATCGGTGACAAAACATCATAAAATTTGTTTCAAAGACTGATTTGTCCTCTCTATCTGACTATTAGTTTCAGGGTGATAAGCAGAAGAAAAAGGACAAATGAATCCTCAATTTTCTGCAGAAAGCTCTCCAAATTCTAGAGACACATTGTCCCCTATCAGATACAATATTTAGAGGAATCCATTGCAATCATACAACATGAATAATAAACAATTTAAAGATAGTTTCAGCATTGAGTAACCCAGATAATGGAACGAAGTGAGCTTGCTTGCTGAATCGATTGATTACCTGACACAAATAGCAGTCATCCCCCCGGACAGAGATAAATCTGAAATGAAATCCATGGACAAATGAGTCCATGGTTTTTCTGGAATTGGCAAAAGAGCCAATTCCCTGGATGGCTAGCAATGCTGTACTTGGGCGCGTACGCAAGTTTCACAAATTGACACAAAAACTCTAATATCTTTATGCATAGCTGACCACCAAAAGAGTCTAGCAATTGCCTTCTGGGTGGCAGTGACTCCAGGATGACCACTCAACGCAGAATCATGGAATTCTTGCAAAAGGTGTAATATGAAATACACAGGGACTAAAAACTTGCATTCAGGGGTATTGGAAGGAGCCAATGACTGAGCAGTATGGATTTCAATTTCCAGCTCAGAGCAAACCATTGCCACAACAATACCTTGAGTAAGAATGGTGGAAGGAGGCTCTGGAGGAGACACAAGACTACGAGACAGGGCATCTGACTTCACGTTCTTAGACCCTGGTATGAACGTATCGTAATATTTAAATCTTAAAAAAAATATAAACCATATGGCCTGTCAAGGTGTCAATCAATATTTTTCTGATCTGTCAACATGGTGACCAGATGAACTTTTCCTTCCAAAAAATGCCTCCATTCTTCAAAAGCCAATTTAAAAGCAAGTAACTCTCGATAACCCACATCATAGTTTCTTTCAGCAGGAGAATTTTTTTAAGAAAAAAAGGCACATGATTGCAGGTTAGTTAAAATCTTAGGACCTTGAGATAATACAACCCCTACCCCGACCTCAGAAGCATGTACCTCCACAATTAACAACCTATGGAGGTCTAGTTGAACAAGAACAAAATTAGGAGAAGGCATAAAACATTTCTTGAAATTTTTAAAAGCCCCAAACGCTTCTGGTGACCAAACCTTTAGCTCCGTCCCTTTATAGTGAGGTCCGTAAGAGGCTTGACAATCTGAGAAAATCCTTTAATAAGATTTCTGTAATAATTTGCGAACCCTAAAAAGCTCTGCAGAGCCTTGAGGTCGCTGGATTCTATCCAATCAATGATGGCCAGAACCTTCCCAGGATCCATCTTAAACCTGGAGGCTGACAAAATGAAACCCAAGAATGATATTTCTTGAACAGAAAAGGTACTTTTTCAATTTTAGCGAACATACAATTATCTCTTAACCTTTGTAGAACCATGGAGACATATTTATGATGTGAATCAAGGTCAGGTGAGAAAAATTAGAATATCATGTAAATACACCACAATAAATCTCCCAAAATAATCAGAGAGAATATCATTCATAAAATTCTGAAAACCGCAGGTGCATTAGTTAGACCAAAAGGCATGATGAGATTTTCAAAGAGGGGTGAGAGGTTCACTCTAAAACATCCGTTTAACAGAGCTTAATATATTTTTTGACTATTTTTTATTTTATAATTATAATTTTTTTTTAATATTTTTCTTTTTTTGGACAGCAAACCTTTGACCCCTTTTCAACCCATGATATTACACAAACATCATGGGTTTTGGTGCCTTCCTGATATATGATGTCATGGCGGCATCCCGTTGCTTTTTTTTATCCAAAATCTTCTTTATTAAATTTTTTCCAATCATATTACAACATTAAACATCTTGTATATAAGCAGCTGGCAATTATTTCATTAATGAACAGAGATCAGTATCACTTGACAAAGTTTCTTAATCAACTGAGGTTACAAACCACAGAAAAACAACTTTAGATATTATAATACGTCAGAAATCTGCTCCAAAAGAAAATCTCCAATCGCTCTCTCTGGATAAACTTGTGACCATCATCCATACCGTTTGATTCAGCTCATCTGGAGTTAATGCTGAGGAAATAAATGCTCTCCATGTCAGAAAGAAATTCTCTGTTTGTGAATCCTTATTCCTCTCAGCTTTAATTCATTAAATTTGCATGGTCTCTTTCAAAACCTTGGGCACATCAGAAACAGTAGGGCAGGATTTGTTCAGCCAATCTCATAATAATAGCTTTTTGGCTACTAATGCAATAATATGTTGTATTCTAGCTGGTTTCCCGTCGAGAAATGGAGTAACCATGTTAGTTGATCTAGTACCAGGTCCCTATCACAAATGTTGCGTGCTAGTGTAAGTACCTGTCCCCAAAATATCTGTGTATCTTTGAAAAGCCAAAGTCTGTGAAACATATCAGTTTTGGGAGCATCACACTTTTAACATTGTTGTATTCTGTTAGGAGCCTGAGCAGTCGGAGGAAGTGTCCCTCCATTTCTCGTTAAATATGTGTTTTCTAACCATCTCCCAACCCCTAACTATTTTATCTTCCAAGTCTTCAGTTTAAATGAATTTTGCCCAGCCCTTGAATATATTGCCTGACCCCTCCGAAGTCATTATGTCCTTCATTTGTCTGTATATGTATGAGATATTGACATCGCCAATATTTGTCTCTACTAGATTATCCCACACTGTAGGAACGTACTCCTGGGTGACATCTCTCAATTGTCACAAGACATTAAATTGTATCTGGTCCTATTGCAAGATATGTGTGTCTGCAAAGTGGAATTTCTCCATCAACTCCGGGCCCCGCAACCATTGCCTCTCTTTCACATGAAGTAGATCTCCCAACCTTGATATTACCCTGTCCTGCCATTCTCTGAAGAGTTGATTTTCTCTTCCTAATTTAAAATCTACATGCGCCCAAGGATTCAGATATTTAGAGACTCTCCACCCCAGGTGGAATTTCTTTCCCACCGCCTTCCAGCACAAAGGCCACGGTATATTAGACAAAGAGGTGTGGAGAAGACTAACTGGGTCCCAGGGCCTACAAAGCTCCATCTCATCTTCATACTTGGAGTGTTTACTTGATTTTCTAAGCCAGTCCAACACATGACATAAAAGGCAAGCTAGGTTATATCCCCTAATATCTGGGAGTCCCAAGCCCCCCCTGTATTTCGGGAGCATCAATGTATGGCTACATATCCTTGCCCTCCTTCCTTTCCATAGGAATTTTAAAAATGCCTTTTTCAGTGTCTTAACATCTGTGTGGTGTAGCAGAAGGGGGATTGTCTGCAGCGGATATAATAGCCTGGCAAAATTGATCATCTTGATAAGATGGCATCTTCCCACCTAAGACAATGGTAGATTTTTCCATCCCTCTAACTCCTTCTCGATCTTGGTGATCAATGAACTATAGTTCAGAGAGTACACTGAACTCAAGGACCTGCTCAGGTAGACTCCCAAATATTTTATATGATCCCGTTTCACCTGGATAAAACCTAATTGACTTGCCCCTCAACCTCTAAATACTTTCTGTGACCTAACCTCAGAAGTTCACACTTGGACTTGTTTAATTTAAAGCCAGAGAAGGAGCCGAAGATATCTATCAGGTGAAGCAGATTCTCCAAGTCCCTACCTGATCTATTTAGGAATAAAATGACATCATCAGCAAACAGGGCCGAATGACCAGTCCTATTCCCTATCTTTATTCCTTCAAATGTATTGCTATTGTTTTGACACTGTGAAAGAGGTTCGATTGCAAAGTTAAAGAGCAAAGGCAATAGTGGGCATCCTTGAAGCGTTCCCTTCTCTAAGGTGAAGGAGTCGGACAAAAAGACTGGGGTCTACACCCTTGCTCTTGGGTTAAGGTGTAAAGTTTTCAGGAAGATTCAGAACGAACCTCGCAAACCAAAGGTGTCCAGTACCATGTCAAGCCATACCATACTGTGTTAGAACTGTTACTTTACAAGGACTATTTCTGTGTCAGCCACGCTGTCTGTGAACTTTGTCCATTTTATCATTTTGCTCTGCTCCTCTGTTTGTAACACCCATATCTGAACTTATTTTGCTCACGTGTGTACTCCAAACTTGAACTCTAAACATTGTCTCTGTCCTGTCTAGTCCCAAGCTTTCATATTCCTAAAGGTATCCACATAATGGCATCTGTTATTGATTTCTGTACACAATAGCTGACTGGGTCCCAAAGTGGAATCTAAAAATGAATAAATAATTGTAAATATTGGCATGGGGTTCTCCCCAATTTTGAGACATCCTACAATAAACCACATGGCTGGGTGTTGGTATTCTCACCCTGTGGAGGCACATAGTTATTGCCCCCGAGGGTAAAAATAACAGCCCACAGTCACCCCAGATTTGGTGTATTCATTAGAAGTGCTAAATTCTGGAGCTTAACCTGGCTCTTACCAATGACCTGGTGCGGTAGCAATTGGGGAAATAGAAAGAGTTAATAACAGTTGAGAATTGACATCTTTCATCAAGCCAGAATTGGTAATGGTCAAGCTTCTATGAGACATGATCATTACCATCCTATAAGGAAAAAGTTAAAAAAGCACACACACACATGAAAATATCCTTAATTTGAAATAAAACACACTGAGAAAAATCCTTTATTTGAAATAAAATAAACAGATACCCACTTTTACCCATTGATTAACCCCAAACATACTTAGCTCTGATGGTAATCCCCAACACAATGTCCAGCGAAGCTATTTGGCTCTGCTACATTGTAGAACAGTTACATTACAGTGTCTACTCACCACGAGGATCAGTCTCACACTAACTGAGCTGAAATAATGAAAGCAATGACTTCAAAGAGTTCATTTGAGGTCACAATTGAGGTAGCCTGGGAACCACAACAGCTGTGACCTCAAAAGAACTTCCTGATGTTACTTTTCTCAGTGGTATGGTCAGTGTGAGTGCTGCTTGCAGCAAACGGTCACTGTAGTGTAACCTTTCACCGTGATGTAGCAGAGTTGCAGAGCTTCGTCAAGAGACATTGTGTTATGAATTTACCATCAAAGCTGGGTATGTTTTTGGATAATAATTGGGTAGAAGAAGGTGTATTTGTGTTTTATTTCACATATAGGATTTTTCACTGTGTTTTATTTCAAATAAAGGATTTGTTTCTGTGTTTATTAACTATTTACTCACAGGATTGGCAATGTAGGGGTCTCATAGATGCCTAAACATCACCAATCCAAGGCTTGATGACACTTGTTATTTTTAGGCTGGGGACGGCAAATAACCATGGACCTTTCCACCCTGAGATAGCAGACCCCAGCTGTTATCTTTGCCCTGACTGGTTTCAAAAATGGGGAGACCCTATGCCAGTGTTAAAATTATTTATTTATAAATAAATAATTAGCAAAAATAGCATAGGGTTTCCTCTGTTTTTGAATCACAGCCATGGTAAAAACCACCAGCTGTGGCCTGTAGGCTGCAGCTATCTGCTTTACCCTAACTGATGATCAATAATAAGAGAAACTTGAAGTTATTTCTTTTTATTAATTGTTTACTTTTAGGCTAAATACAATACGGAAACACCCTTTAGTGCCACATGAAAGGCGCTGAATGGTGAAAGCTTTAATTATTTAGAGAGGTGGGATATTAGATACTATATCTATATCTATCTATATCTATCTATCTATCTATCTATCTAATCTATCTATCTATCTCTACTTATCTATCTATCTATCTATCTATCTATCTAATAAAATATGGGTTTCCTACTTATACCCTAGAAGTAAATAATTAAATACACAATGCTATCTAAGTGTAGATATTTACATAACTTGATGGTATGATTGTGAATGTGATATAACTCCTCTTGTCTACATATGATAAAGGCTTATTGTATGCATGTCTTATTCCTGCAGGCAGCTGCAGCTTTAAATTTTTATAAACTTGTTTTTACTGAATTACATTCAGTAAATTGTCTTTTTTCCTAAATTCAAGGTGTACCACAGATTGCTTTATTTCCCCAAATGCATGATCTGGCACTATTCTTGGAATTTGTATCCAATTTTTATCTATCCATCTAGCCATCCATCAGTTGAAACAGCTAAAAACTGAAGGAAGCTTAAAAATTCTCTTAAAGGTTTCCTTAAAGTAAGTGGGTTGAAAGCTACTGCAAGACCTGATGGCTGTGAACTAAGGTAACCGTAAGGTTCTCAGCCACTGGATCTTCTGGCAGCTGTTTTAGCTGCAAGCCTTAAAGGGGTCTTTAAATGAGATTTTCACGTTCCTCAAGTTTCAAGGTGTTGAGACACCAACAGGCTGTGAGCCTTTGGAAGAATTCACAACCATCACATGTGCAAGCAGCTGTTATCTCCAGAAGCCTTAAAATCTTCATAAAAAATTCCTTTAAGATGCTTTTAAAGGGAACCTGTCCACTCATTTATGCCTCCCCAAGCTATCACTATATGTATGTACAGCTTCACAGTACTATTCTAAGCATCCCTGTCTGATATAATAGTGTAATGTTAAGCCACAAGCAGTGGCGTAACTACCGCGGTCGCAGCAGTTGCGGCTGAGACCGGGCCCGCCACTGTAGGGGGGCCCGTGCTACCAGCCACCCACCGTGACCGCGATCGCATGTGTCCGAGGAGAGGATGGAGGATGGGAAGTGAGTGAAGCTGTGCCCACACCTCCTCTCCTCACCAACTGTCCACCACCAGCTTACCGCCCCCTCCCCCCCCCCCCCCGCTCATCAAGTCTCCTTGAGGGGCAATCGTAAAATTCCCACTAGCACCCCCCACCCCACGCTCCTCACCTATGGGGCCCAGGTGTATATGCTGCCTTGGGCCCCGCAAAGTTCATGTTACGCCACTGGCCACAAGAGTTACTTCCCTGCTTCATGGCGCCGCTATTCACATGGCTCCTGAATGAGCTTCATGAATAACGGAGCCAGTAAGCAGGGAGTTAACTCCTGCGGCTCCTGCATGAGCCGGCTCATTCAGGACCCAGCTCAGGAGTCGTGTGAATAGCAGCGCCAGTAATCAGGTAGTTAACAGCGGTGATCGAAGACCACCGTTGCTATAGTAACTGCTCATTTAGTGACTATGGCAATCGTGGCAGCGATGACGTCACTGCTTATCGCACCGCAGTTGCTGCTAACTAAGCAGCTGCTAAGTGTCATTAGAATATCAAATCCAATGCCCTCAAATCAGATGCATTCGCTAGTGTGACTCTGGCCTAACCGAGAAATACATGTAAAAAATGGCAGAAAACTGTATAAAGAACATGTGTTAAACCAGCTTCAGTGGCGTACCTTCAGCAGCCTGGCGGGCCCTGGTGCAGGTTTAGGTGAGGACCGGGGGTGTGGGGGGGTAATGCTAGCAGCGTCTAGTGAGGAGCGGGAGGGGAGTGCTAGCAGCATCAGGTGAGGAGCGGGGGGGGTTGCTGGCAGCTTGCGCCGAGCTGGGCATTGTAGGTCTGGGAACCGGGGCTGGAGAGGAGAGGAGGGGCAGGAACAGCCAAGGGAAGCAGAAAGCCCTCAGTTACCCTCCTCTCCTCTGACATAGGCTCACGGGGGGCCCCCTACAGGTGCTTGAGGGGCCCCCTACCCGGTCGGGGCCCTGGTGCAGCTGAACCAGCTGCACCACGGTAGGTCCGCCCCTGACTAGCTTGGTATCCAGCCTAATAAATGCAGATGACTAATGTAGGCTGAGAGTTTTAGGTATTTGATGACAACAGACAGGTACCAAACAATACTTCTTACCAGTGATGCCATGACGAAGGAGTGGAAAATGGTGGATGTCTTCTGTACTTCAGAAAGAAGCACAGTGAAAAAAATAGTGCCGATAAGCATATTGAGACACTAGATGTAGCCTGTACACTGCAAACAAAAACTCATTAATGAAACATGAAAACTTTATGCTGAAGGCATGATAGAGATAGTTCAATCATAATCGCAGATGGCAATTCTTTACCATAAGAGTAGGAAGACTATGAAACTCTATGCCACAAGATTTTTAATCTTTCTTCCTTTCTCTTTCTTTCTTTCTTTCTTTCTTTCTTTCTTTCTTTCTTTCTTTCTTTCTTTCTTTCTTTCTTACTTGCTGTTTGATATTCTTTTCTGTTTTTCAACCAGCTGCTGACCAGGTCTCTAGACCAGGAAGCACTAGAGGATATGTTTTGGTGCAGTGCACTTTTCTGACCTTTTGTTATAGTAGGAGAAATAAGTAAATAAACTCAATATAATTACACAGAATTCGTATTAATGTTCTATGCTTTATCTGATGTTTGAGAACTGACATTGTTTTCATTCATCACGTCAATCAAATTCCCTAGATACATCTACACAACTGCCCAATCCTGAAGTGCTACTTTCTCAACTTTGATGCTGTTTTATGAATCCCATAATGACTGTGCTGTGTTTTTATGGTTGCTCTTAAGGGGCTTTATTCTGTAGGGTATGAAAACATTGGACTATTGAATAGTAGCTTCATTGTAAGTTGTAATTGCAACTGCAGCAAGTCAGAAGTCCAGCTGTCAGATAACATCAGATACCCAAGTGAGAAGGCTTCTCAATCACTAGACACAGCAGTGAATGAATTGTATACATTGAAGCTTAGTAAAGCTGCAGTTTATGTTTAATCACTATGTAAAGTATTTCTAAATTATTTAAATTACATTTATCAAAAAACTATGATCTACAATATTAGACTTCAAATGTATAGAAATGATAAAACCAGACATGTTCAACTGCTTCCCGAAAATGGCAACGTGTGTAAAGCTTCTTAACTGTACTTGCAATGACCATGTAATGGACATTAACGCCCCATGACTTTGTCTTCCTGTTTTACTAGCTGAAAAGGACAAAACTCCAAATAAAAGCTGCATTTTATTGTTTTATTTTTCTCAAAAACACTTAGGCTATTTTCACACCTCCGGTTTTGTAAATTCAGCAGAGATTCATTAAAAAATGTATCTCTAACCAGACAATAATGGACTGACCCAAACCCAAACCGAGTACAGGTTCTTAATAGAAAAGACATTTTGGGGATTTATAAACTCAAATGATTATACCGCATAGCCTCAATGAGATGACAGATTTGTTAAATTGAGCAACCCCTGACACCAGTAAATGTCATGATATAATCTATTAATTGCCCCTTTTAGTGGGATTATTACTATCCATGTGTCATGAAACAGTATCTGTCCTTCGTTATCAATATATTTTTGTGCTTTTCTGTATGATTTGTAATCACTAAATCTTCTGTTTTTACCACTCTAGAGGGAATATAGTAAGGTTTAATCAGGTCTCGTGGTAAAAGGATACCCTACTCAGAATCCCCTGGGGATGCTTTTTTGCACTGTATATCCTTTAGTCCCAAACTCAGTAGGGTTAATGAATGAAAACAGTTCTACCATAGGGTAAAAGACTGTGGTAATGTTGTAAGTTTTACAATTGGAACAAGGAGTTAATGAAACTGAATGAAACTATGAGTCCCTCGTGCAGATGAACAATCTAAAGGGCCCGTTACACACTGCGATGTTGCAGCGATCCGACCAAAGATGGGGATCGCTGCCACATCCTGAACTGATCGCTGGTGAGCTGTCACATAGGCAGACTCACCAGCAACCAGTGGACCAATGACATCGTGGAAAAGAATAAAATATTCTTTCCACGATGTCTAGCTCCCGCTGTGAGGCTGCGGTAAGCAGGAGCAGGCTGGTAACCATAGTAAAGAGCAGGTATCTAGGCAGCGCCCAGCACCTAGTTACCCGATGTATACCCTGGTTACCAGCCTTCTCCACTTACAGGCTGGTATCCAAGGTACACAGCAGCTAACCATGGTAAACAGTGAGAATCTAGGCAGCGCTGGCCCTAGTTACCCGCTGTGTACCTTGGATACCAGCCTGCGAGCGGAGAAGGCTGGTAGCCAGAGTATACATCGGGTAACTAGGTGCTGGGCGCTGCCTAGATTCACGCTGTTTACCATGGTTACCAGCTCCCAGCACTTGCTCATCCATCGTTGGACTCCTGCTGTCACACGTGCCGATGCTGGGCGCCCAGTGGGAGACCAACAATAGATTTATGGACAGGACCATAAATCTACGATTAACGATCAACGACTTATTGTTGATCATTGACACATGTCACACACAACGATGTTGTTTCGACATCACTGCAACGTCACCAAACCAGTGACGTTGCAACGATATCGTTCACGATATCATTGTGTGTAATGGGCCCTTTAAGCATCTGAGTTGCAACTGTCACACAATCCTCCCCATCCTGACTTTAGATTGAATACCAGGTTATATACGTTTTTGCATTTCTTCTTGAATTTTTAGGAGATTTTTTTATTTCAAATATATATTTATAAAAGAAAACATTTTTTATTGTGATTTTATCTATATGTTTGTGGCACTTTGATGTAATTTATTTTGCTTTTCATTTATAATTGTATGTTTTCTAATAGAACGCATCTGCAGCCTTTGGTCAGCTAGTGTGATGTGTATAGACTCTACTGAGGAAGTGGTGTGAACACCATGAAACGTGTAGATAAATAAAGTCTACTTTTATTTAGAACCTCTGGATAGCCACTTGAATCCTTTGTTGGGCTGGCAGCGCAATTGGAACCCTTTTCACCCTATGCAACAAGATTGTATTTATTTGTGAAATTAGTTGAAATTTGCTATGTTATATTTGAAGAGCACCTTAAGTGCAAGATTAGCAAAGGCTTCTCACAAGTCACCTTACTTTGGAAACAATATCCTTGAAGAAATGTATCTAGCATTGTAGTGAAGATTTAGGTCCCACAAGTGCTTTACAGAAGTATTGTTTGTGTTTTAAAAATGAAAAACATTCAATTAGCACCAAATTTTTACGTTTCTCAAGGGGTAACAAAAAAATGTGGAAAAGACAATTTGTTACACAATTGCACACAAATGTGGAAATGTCTAATATTTCGAATAAACTACTGTTTGTGCATACCATGGACTTCAGAAGGGAAGATGCCTGGAACCCCGAGGTTCAAATTTTGCACTGGTCACTTTGAGCCAGTTCCTCCTATAAATAGAGTCTTGGAGGGAGAAACTTCAGAGTGTGCAGTCACTTCAGAACTGTGAAGAGTGTGTGCAGTCGCTACAAGAGCTGCCAGCCTTTGTGCAATCTCCATCCTATGAGGGACACACTAGGCCCAACCAGCCAGCTAGCAAGTGAGGAGACCCTTGCAATTGGGGTCAGAGGAAGAAGGAGAGCACCTTTCAAGGAACACAGAGTTATTCTGACTTTTTCCTTATTAACCGGTTACTGGAACCGAAGCTGTGAGAGCTACCCAGCCACCACAGAGAACCAGCCCATCTAACAGGAGGTTTAGCCACCTGTTCCACCTGATACACCTACCTACGAGAGCCCAGGGAAGAGTACTGATCCTGCTCAGACTCTTTTACAGTGCCTTCAGTGCTGATACCCAGGTGAAAGCAAGTTCCTATGAACACACTGCCCGGTCCGGCTGGATTCCACATCCACCCGACCTTAATCAGAGAGATAGAGAAAGGAAGCCTACTACAACTGCTTGCTGTGAATCTCCAGGATTGCTAACTTCACTAACCCGGTCTGGCGTACCTGAAAACCACCAGTAAAAGGTACTTAAAAGACTTTAGTGTGTCTGTGTCTGAATCCTTGGCCTAACAGCAGTGCTACCGCAGCTGCCTCGCAACATCTTGTGCAGCTCCCGACTCCGGTGACTCCCGCTCATCCTGTGGGGAGCGTTCCATCTTGCTGCCTAACATCCCCCGGAGGCCCAGCAGCGTTGGTACCATTACCGAACACCCGCAGGTGGCGTCACGAAGACATTTAACCCCTACTGTTCCGCCATTCCCCCTATTGATCTGGACCACCGGGCCTCACAGCCGCAGGCGCGGTTCCATGACAAGAGGAGAGTCAATGCCTGCGACGTGAACACCCCGGCTACGGTGAGTCAGAATTTGGCGTCACGAACAGGATACGAGCAGGCCCGTTATCACGGGTATTGTGTGCTATTTAATGACTGTAAATATCGAACTATAAATTTGATCCGCCATTGCTGCGCGAAAAGGCGGGAAAAGAAGGGGCGTGACTGTGCAAAGGGCGCGAAGATTAGACCCGCCCCCACGCTCTGACGACTTCCCCTGAACGCAGCAGGAACCGGAAACTCCCGTGGTGCCTCACTCCTCACCGCGAGGCCGACACTTCCGTTTAAAACCGAGGGAAAGGCTGCGCTTAACTAAGGGGGAGCGACCATGAGTAACCCGGCTCCCAACAACGCGGTACCCCCTCTAAACCAAGCGGCACCTCAAAACATACCTTTTGATGGACAGCAACAAGCCGGCAGTATGCCACCTCAACCCGCTCCGATTATGCCGTTATCTCTGCCTTACTTTCCGAGTGCGAACTGGTTACCTAAGTACAGCGGTGTACCCAGCACCTTGGAGACCTTCCAGAGGAAGATATGCCAGACGCTGGACATGTACGCTATGACCGGTAAGCAGAGAGCTTCAGTTGTTATGGGACAGTTAACCGGCGCAGCCGAGCTGCAGAGCCGTAGCTGGCCTGTAGAAACTCAGGAATCTGTGGAGCAGATATTCGCTAAATTAACCCGGGTTTTTGAATGCCATACCGAAGCTGAATTAAGACTGTCATTCTATCGTCGTAACCAAGGGGCACAAGAAAGTGTCCTAGATTATTCACTGCGATTGCAAGAAGCATTCAGACAGTTAAAACAAGTTGATCCTGATGGTGTCAGAGATGAAAACAAAGCGTTAATTGGACAATTTATTGTGGGCCTTAAACTATCTGAGGATAGAAAGCAAGCAAGCTGGTGGTCCATACAAAATCCTGGCGCAGAGTTTGACACCTTGAGAGACTTAACAGTTTGGGGACAACGGCTCGCCGAAGTACCCAACCCCGCTTCACAACAGCAGCAGTATACTGACACCCCTTCCGTGCCGGCAGCAGCATCTCCAATCCCTGCCCGTTCAGTCTAGCGCACAGACTACAACACCTGACCGGTTTGAACAACTGTGTGCTAATGTCGAGCAGCTGATGAAAGACGTGGCCAAGCTACAAGCTGGGAGAAGACCCAAGACAGATGCAAGGTCCTCGGACAAGATTCTACTCGCCGACAGCCCTGACAATGTCCCGTGGATGAGGAGAAAGACACAGCCGCCTTGAGGAAAACCTGCAGACCGCCGCAGTCCTGACCGACGCTGCGCCAGTCAGCAGAATGACTTAGGAGGACGTACTCAACAGTCCCGTCCTTTAAACGGGCAACCCCTGGGCGAGAAGGGCCAACCCCAGGAGTAGACTGTCCAGGCCCAACGACCAGCTGGGAATACAAGTATGTAGGAGACTGGTCATATCTACCGATCGTCATCGATGGCATCGCTGCATCCGCCTTGATAGACACTGGATCCCAGGTGACAACCATTCCCAGTACTCTTTACAAGCAGTTCTGGCCTGATGTTAAGCTAGAACCCCCAAACCCTGATTTGAACCTTCAGGCAACTAATGGTTTACTAGTTACAATAGAGGGACAATGGGAAGCTACAGTAAAGGTGGGAAGGGTCCAGCTGAAGAACCAGGGTATCTTAGTGGTTCAGGATAAACCTAACAACAAAGATCCGTATGTAATACTGGGTACTAATGTTATGGTTAAATGCATCGATGAAGTGCTGTTCTTACTCCAACAGAGTGTTGAAGCTGGTAGACCCAGAGAGAGGAGAGCCATCCAAAAGCAGATCTGAGCTCTGGTTTATCAACAACAGGTAACATTGTCTAATGGTGAAATTGGCAGAGTGCGGGTTATAGATCCCATTCCAATTGTGGTACCACCCAGAAGTGAAATGATGATCTGGTGTCGAGCAGCCATAGGCCTCAGAGGGCAGGACTACCAAGCTGTAGTAGAACCTGTAATGTCCGATAGTAATCCTACGCTCTTGACAGCAAGAGGGTTGGTCGATGTGAGAAAAGGGAGAGTCCCCGTACGCATATTGAATTATGGTGATGACGAAGTCAGACTGCCAAGATATGCAACTGTCGCAAAATTGTACCAGGTTAAAGATGATGCTATAATTGATGTAAAATCCTCTGCACAAACAGTCACTGATGAACCCCCTCACTCCAAAGATCAGTTAGAGAAATGGTGTCAAGAGCTCAGTGTAGGAACTGACAACACACCTACTCACCAGAAAAATGGAGTATACCGGGTAGTTCGGGAGTATGAACAAGTGTTCAGCAAACACCCACTTGACTTCGGGAGGATTAAAGGGGTACAACACCATATCCCCACAAGCAACCATGCACCTATCAAAGAAAGGTACAGGCCTATACCACCCACTCACTACCAAAAAGCAAAAGAGATGCTTCAGGACATGAAGAATGCAGGAGTCATTAGGGATAGCTGTAGTCCCTGGGCAGCACCACTAGTCCTGGTTAAAAAGAAAGATGGTAGTATGAGAATGTGCGTAGACTGCAAACAAATCAACAAAGTCACACACAAGGATGCATACCCGTTACCCCGCATAGAAGAGTCACTAGCTGCACTCAAATCTGCCAACTACTTCTCCACATTAGATCATACTAGTGGGTACTGGCAGGTTGTCGTTGCAGAGGAGGATCGTGAGAAGACAGCCTTCACGACTCCCATGGGACTATGCGAGTTCAATAGTATGCCATTCGGGTTGTGCAATGCCCCAGGAACATTTCAGAGACTGATAGAGTGTTGTCTGGGCCACAAAAACTTTTAGACTGTCCTGTTATACCTTGATGATGTCATTGTATACTCTCAGACCTATGAAGATCACCTCCAGCACCTGAGTGAAGTGTTCGAATCACTGTCCAAGTACGGGATGAAACTGAAACCGTCCAAGTGCCACCTGCTGAAACCCAAGGTCCAATACCTAGGACATGTGGTTAGTGCCGAAGGCGTAGCACCGGATCCAGATAAAGTCACCGTCATCAAAGACTAGCCAGCACCAACTTCTCACAAAGAGGTACGTCAATTTCTAGGACTGGTCGGGTACTACCGACGATTCATCAAAGGCTATACCAAGATAGCAGCACCTATGCAAGATCTCTTAGTAGGTCAATCCAAAAACGGCAAGATCAGGGGGCCCCCATTCCACTGGGGCCCAGAACAGGAACAATCCTTCCAAAAGCTGAAAGACGCTCTCACTGGAGAAGAAATCCTGACCTATCCCGATTACAATCTCCCGTTTTTATTGTACACTGATGCAAGCAATGAAGGTTTAGGAGCAGTCCTAGCTCAACGCCAGCAGGGAAAGGTAAAGGTGATAGCCTACACCAGCAGAAAGCTCCGTCCCACAGAAAGGAACCCGGAGAACTACAGCTCCTTCAAGCTAGAGTTCTTGGCCCTGGTCTGGGCAATCACAGAGCGTTTCAAGCATTACCTGGCTTCCGCTCCATTCACAGCTTTCACAGACAACAATCCTCTAACACACTTAGAGACTGCAAAGCTGGGAGCCCTGGATCTGAGTTGGGTAGCAAGACTCTCAAACTATGATTTCACTGTAAAGTACCGGGCAGGTCACAAGAACGGCAATGCTGATGCCCTGTCCAGAATGCCTAACTTTCCTGAAGAGGAAGAAGACATAGATGACCTGGAAGAGATTGAACTGCCTGCTTTCCACCATTTGGGTACAGCAACATGTCATCAGAGAAACCAGAAACGTGTAGAGAGGACTGTGAACCCTTTACCTCACCATGACTGGAAGGAGGTTCAAGCCAACGATCCAGATGTCAGCCTGGTAAGGGATCTGATCACTCAAGAACACGCCAACATGGACCCTGATGCCTCACCAAATGCTAAACGCCTTTGGAAAGAGAAAGGAAGGTTGTTTGTCTACCAAGGTAAACTATGCAGAAGATACCTCAATCCAAGAATCCATGAACTAATCTGGCAGATCGTAGTTCCCAAGACCGAAGTCCAAATGATCCTTGAAGCATACCATGATGATGCCGGACACTTTGGATGGAAGAAGGTGGAGAGACTCCTGAAGGATCGGTTCTACTGGGTCGGTATGCAAGGCTCAATTGACAAATGGTGTAAAAACTGTGGACCATGTCACCTTCGAAGAAAAGACCATCTAACTCAGAAAGCTCAGTTGCAGCCAATTGTTATCACTAAACCTCTTGAAATAGTTGCTCTCGACCACGTGAAGCTTACCCCAAGTCGAACCGGGTACACTTACGCTCTCACCATTGTTGACCACTATTCAAGGTTCCTGGTAGTAGTTCCAGTTAGGGATTTAACTGCTGAGGTCGCAGCCAAAGCATTCCAGAGTTACTTCTGTCGCCCCCATGGGTATCCAGACCAAGTCTTAACTGACCAAGGGCCAGCCTTCGAATCAGATCTGTTTCAAGAATTTTTAGGGCTATATGGGTGTAAAAAGATCCGCACAACACCTTATCATCCTCAGACGAACGGTTTATGTGAGAAGATGAACCACATAGTCATTGACATGCTCAAGACCTTACCAGTTGATGTGAGAAATCAATGGCCTGAGAAACTTCCAGATCTCGTGGACATCTACAACCACATACCTGTCAGTTCGACAAACTATACACCTGCTTACTTGATGAGAGCAAGACCAGGTAAACTACCTATTGATTTACAGATGGGAACCATCGAACCAACAGAAGATTCTTCTGATGAAGATTGGGTCACTCAACGCCAAGAACAGTACAGAAAAGTACAAGAAAGTGTTGAAAGAAACCTAGAAATCAGCAGAACCAAACAAGAAAAAGACTTCAACAAGCACGCCTCAGCAGAACCCTTTGCAACAGGAGACGTAGTGCTAAAAAGAAGAAAAACCAACAAATTGGATAACAGTTGGGAATCTGAACCTTACACAGTTATGCCATCTCAGTATGACAATTCCAAAACTTGCGTCATTAGCAAAGATCAAGGAATTACTTTTGCAACTGTTTCTAGGGATCATTTGAAGAAATGTCCAACACAGTTAATCCCACAAGTAACCAGTTATCCTACTGCAGTAACTAAAGAAGAAAATCAAGAAAACCTAGTCCTACAGACATTGGATACTTACCAGCTGACTGGTCACAATGCGGTAATGCATACATCATACCAGTTTTGCATTTCTACCAGCCTGTAGAAGATCAGCAGCCAATGCCAATACAACAAGTCCAACAAGAACAAGTCCAAGTGCAAGATATGCAGCCTGTTATTATGGAACCTGAGATTCCTGTAATCGGTGAACCTGCTAGTCTCACAGTAAGACAAAGTACTCGTAGACAACTACATACACTACCACCAACAACCACTTCGTACACTACACCAACAGCTTTTTAAACACCCACACTACGCAAATCCACACGTAGTACATTAGGCCAACCCCCACACAGACTTGGAGAATGGGTTTAGAATGCAGTGGAATCATATTACCTGTAAATGTTTGTAAATAGTAATCTGTTTTCAAAACCTGTAAAAAGTAGTGTACAGAAGGGTGGAGGAACTGGGCTCTGTCCCAAGTATATCAAGTTGGGGACAGAAAGCGCCTGGTAAGGTAAAGAAGGTTAGTACCGGACTCCCAAGCAGAGACACCCGTAGGGAATGTATAAAGTTTGAAAATATGTGTGGACTTTACCTTTTTCCCTTTTCATAAACTTTGGACAATTGTCACAGGACTTGTGTGACCACAAAACTTTACCTTTTCCAGCCTGCGGCAGATGGACTAGTGCCGTATGGACTGCTTTTCACCTTTTTCATATTTTTCCCTTTTCTTTTTAGTGATTTTTGTATTTTTCTTTAAGACTCTGTATTGACTGTTTATAAAATGTATAGTGTCAAGTTGTAAAAAGAACTTTTTGCTCAGCCGGGAGAACTGAAGTTAACTAAGGGGGAATGTGGCACCCTGGCACCTTGTTGGGCACCACAGAAATCCTTAGGGCATGAATGGAGTTAACAGCAATGCAATACTCACAAAACACCTTAGTACACCTGGTTTCACCCCGAGCCTCTAGGGGGAGCTCCACTGGTCACTTTGAGCCAGTTCCCCCTATAAATAGAGTCTTGGAGGGAGAAACTTCAGAGTGTGCAGTCACTTCAGAACTGTGAAGAGTGTGTGCAGTCGCTACAAGAGCTGCCAGCCTGTGTGCAGCCTCCATCCTATGAGGGACACACTAGGCCCAACCAGCCAGCTAGCAAGTGAGGAGACCCTTGCAATTGGGGTCAGAGGAAGAAGGAGAGCACCTCTCAAGGAACACAGAGTTATTCTGACTCTTTCCTTACTAACTGGTTACTGGAACCGAAGCTGTGAGAGCTACCCAGCCACCACAGAGAACCAGCCCGTCTAACAGGAGGTTTAGCCACCTGTTCCACCTGATGCACCTACCTACGAGAGCCCAGGGAAGAGTACTGATCCTGCTCAGACCCTTTTACAGTGCCCTCAGTGCTGATACCCAGGTGAAAGCAAGTTCCTATGAACACACTGCCCGGTCCGGCTGGATTCCACATCCACCCGACCTTAATCAGAGAGATAGAGAAAGGAAGCCTACTACAACTGCTTGCTGTGAATCTCCAGGATTGCTAACTTCACTAACCCAGTCTGGCATACCTGAAAACCACCAGTAAAAGGTACTTAAAAGACTTTAGTGTGTCTGTGTCTGAATCCTGGGCCTAACAGCAGTGCTACCACAGCTGCCTCGCAACATCTTGTGCAGCTCCAGGCTCCGGGGACTCCCGCTCATCCTGTGGGGAGCATTCCATCTTGCTGCCTAACATCCCCCGGAGGCCCAGCAGCGTTGGTACTGTTACCGAACACCCGCAGGTGGCGTCACGAAGACATTTAACCCCTACTGTTCCGCCATTCCCCCTATTGATCTGGACCACCGGGCCTCACAGCCGCAGGCGCGGTTCTGTGACAAGAGGAGAGTCAACTCCTGCGACGTGAACACCTCGGCTACGGTGAGTCAAAGACTTCACAGAACTTTATAACTTTGTACTATGAAAGCAAAGAATTACACTTTTTCTATTAAAATGTTAAATATTTAAAAGGAGAAAGTGGACCTTTGATACAGTAACATTAATGTGTCAATACACCATTTGGTCAGAAACTACTGTTTAGTCACACTGCGGGGCTTGGAAAGGAAAGAGCATTCAGAAGTACAATTTTCATTATATTGCATTATGGATAACAAGTCGCATTTGGAAAGCCCCAGAGGTACCACAACAGTAGAAATCTCCCACAAGTAACTCAGTTTTCGAAACTATATGTACCTCAAAGAATTATTCTTATTGTGTCGAGAGAATTTTGAACTCACTGGTGCTTTACAGAATTTTATAATATCAGGATGTGAAAATAATGTATCTTTATTTCCATTAAATCGCTGCTTTAAATCCAAATTTGGCATTTTCAGATAGGTAATAGTAAAAAATAGGGCCAACCATTTATGAAGTAATTTCTTTCAAATTCAGCAATACTATAAATGCGGTGGAGGGGTTATTTTTTGGGGTAGCACAGGGAACTAAAAATATTTGCAGAAAATGTGTAGATTTTATTTTTTTTCCACCAAGAGACAAATCAGATCATGTTTATTGTAGGATAATTTGTCATTTTTATTTACACCATTTATTTTTATATAAAACTTCTTGATCAGTTTTTATTAACATTTGTGTGTGTCACTATGATAGTGCTATATTTTTTGTCTTATGTCAAAGGATGTTCTGGATGCGCAAATACACTTTTTGCATTTTTTGTTTATTTTGCTTGTGTGATTACTGATCTAATACTATGCCATATTGTAATATGTGACCTGTGAGTTTTATACAACCAGGCAGCCTGTTAGACCCTGATTATACCTGGACCTAATGGGCCACTATACAGTATCAGGCAGACCCGAGAATCATTGTTCGACCTCTGTTTACCCTAATAACATTGAACACCCTACGATTAGTCAAAGGGGAAAAGTGCAAAACCGGGGTGTGTCTTATACTATGAAAGTAGCTTTGGAGGGAGGCAGCAGCGGCAGTGTAGTGGGTGACAGGAGGCAGGGATTCTGCAGTACTAATGATGCAATACTGATGACAAGGGAATTGGAGGAGAGGGTGACATGGTGAAATGGTTCTCAGTGCATGATTTCCCAGCAGAAACGAGATGTAAGATGGCTGCCTAGGCAGTGCATGAGCAGATTGAGGTCTCGGGCAGCCCAGATCTCAATGTACACATGCGTTGCCTCCAACCCAATGGACTTCAGGAAAATAGCTTTGCAGATGGTGAGTGGAGAGATGAAATCTCTGCAGCCATTTTCCAAAAGTTCATCATGTCACCTCTGGAAGAACAATGCCATCTGAACTGCTCCATAATGACACCCCCATGAACTAGGATGGGGGCCAAATACCAGGATGGGGGAAGCCATGTATCAGGATGTTGGCCATGTTCCATTTTAGGGATCATATATACCAGGATGAGGCCATGTACCAGGTTGAGGGAAAATATATACAGTACCGGGTTGGGGAATCATATATATAGTACGACTGCCGCTGCTGAGAAGTCAATGGCACCTGAACTGTTTACCTTGACACCCCCCCTTCTTTACCTGCAGCAATACCAGCCCTTCCCCTTGAGACCCTGTTCCACCATCACCGTCGCTCCTTCCCTTATGAGTTTAGAAACAGATTGTAAGACTGACACTGGAATTATAACACATACCCCAGATAAAATGAAAAAATATTTTCTCTCTCGTCATTTTTTAAATATGGGGTGCATCTTACAATCCAGTGTGTTTTATAAAGAGAAAAATATAGTACATGTTTTAGTAGCTATTGACCGACCATATGTAAATAGTCAAACAACCCTGACTGGCGCTAACAGTGATTACTTTCAATGCATCAGGATTTTACTTATATTATACAGCTGAATGTTGCCGCTAATATTGCCAATTCCCTTTCTGAGCTTTGTGAAAACTCTTTGTTCATAGTCCTGTACATCTATGGTGGATGTGGAGAAGACGTTAAAGTGGTTTTCTACTACTATGATTCTGATGACTTAGCCTTAGACTGTGTTCACATTAGAAATACAAGCCCAATAATGCTGATTATACTCTGATTAAACTCTGATCCAAATGTGATCAGAGTTTGATTAGAGTGGGATCTGTTTTTATCTGATGTGATTAAAAAAAATCTTGATCTTCTCCATAGTGACAGTTCTTTAAATCCAGACCATACTCAGATGACAACTTGTATTTTTTAGAGACTAATAGACTTGAATGGATGAGTTCAATCTGATTCACAGCAGAAAATCTTAAAAGATGCAATTATTTTTCCTCAGACCAATGCCTTATTGAATAACATTGATCTGAGAGCGATCCAATGTTTTGTTGGATGACACTTCAACCAAAAATATGTATACTTGCACAAACCCTTAGAATTGGTTATCAAATATCAGATCGATGGGTTGCCAACATGAACAGGAGTTAGTTTCATGCGCTATAGACGGTACTACCTGTACAACTGTCATACCATCTGTTCAGTGTGGATGACCAGTGAACAGGGAGGAGAAGAAGGAGGAGAGTATGGTCAGTTATCTTGCTGAGGACATGGAAGTCTTGCCTGTTACCAGTCTGGTGCGCATGGCTGACTTTATCTTACGCTGCCTGTCCCATGACTCTCGTGTTATCAAAACCTTGGGTGACACTCAGTACTGGTTGGTGAAACTTTTAGACCCACACAACAAGGAGAACTTTATATTTCTTATTCCCGACGCAGAGAGGTCTAAAAAATGGGGTAGTACCAAAAGGCTCTTGTTGCGGAATTAGTAAAAAAATTTCCTTTGTGAAAATGCTGGCAGCAGAGGTTACAGTTCGGTGGACAACCAAGGAGTACATGTGAGAGAGACACAACTCCAATCCAGCAGAAGCAGGAGAACACTCTTAAAGTTCTGGGAGAGTTTTTTCAGCCCCTCCCATGGCACAGGCCCTGAGGCACGTGGTACTCTCACACGGACTGCAAAGTTTGGGAAAATGCTGAAGGAGTACCTTGCTGACCATACCATTGTCCTCCGAGATTCCTCTGTGCCTTATAAAAAGTGGGTTTCCAAGCTGGACATGTTTCTGTGTGCCTTGGAAGTCATGGCCTGCCATGCTGCTAGCGTTTTGTCAGAGCGGGTTTTTAGTGCCGCAGGGGGAATTATTACTGATAAGCGCACCTGCCTGTCAACTGAAAATACTGACAGGCTAACTCTTATCAAAATGAACAAAGGCTGGATTGGGCCAGAATTTTCAACACCACCAAATGATAGCAGTGTAATATAAACTCAAAGCCAGTGTCTTTTTTGGGGAGGTATATTCCCATGCTCCTCTTCACCCCCACACATGTCTATATGCTTCCTGATTTTGGCTATTTGCTTTAGTCCTCCTCCTTCTTCTCATCCTCCACCACCATATCACCAGGGTGACCTGGGTCCATGATGCAACACTCACATAATATTTTTAAAGGGTGTTTATGATGCCCGTAACCCAAAAAAAGTTAGACAATATATTCATGTATACTCCCCATGGGTAAATGTTTCAGTTTGTACTTAGGGCATGAGCATTACAACTATAGAAGACCTGCTTCTTTGTAATGGTAACGTTGCTTTTATGAGGCCCTCCTCCATGTCTCTTAAAAGGGGCATCGGAGTGCCTCCCAATTTTGGCAGCCCTGCATAGGGTAATACCTAATAATGGGAATATACGTGGAGGAGGGCTACATTAAATATTGTATGTTTAAAGGGGCATCGAAGTGCCTCCCAATTTTTAGCAGCCTTCTTAGGGCAACACTATGGAAAACCCACTTTCTATTAATGGAAACATTATTTCATGACACCCTCCTCCACGTGTCTTCAAAAGGGCATCGGAGTGCTTCCCAATTTTTGGCAGCCTGCATAGGAGCAACACTAAGGAAAACCCACTTTCTAATAATGAGGCACTCCTCCAAGTGTCTTCAAAAGGGCATCGGAGTGCAACCCAATTTTTGGCAGTCTGCATAGGAGTAACACTATGGAAAACCCACTTCTTAATAATGGGAACATTATTTAATGAGGCCCTCCGCCATGTGTCTTCAAAAGAGCATTGGAGTTCTTCTCAATTTTTGGCAGCCTGCATAGGGCAACACTATGGGAGACCCACTTCCTAATAATAGGAACATACAATATTTAATGAGGCCCTCCTCCACATCTCTTAAAGGAAAGCTGTCAGGTCAAAAATCTACATGTAACTGCTATCATTTTCTAATTCCTCCCTCTAAACTCTCTCTATTAATGTATTTCTTTTATTTATATTCCCTTCCTATCTTCTGTAAACTTCAAATAAAGAGAATCATTCCATCTGTCACTCACAGTGATTGATCCACTTAGTTCCCTGCTACCCACTCCCCATGCATGAATATGCATGTCACATCACTGCACAGGAGATCACTGGGGGGGGGGGGAGACTCTATATTCTCCTCTCTGTGTTTGCAGCATCACAAGAGGTGAACTACAACACTGAAACTGTCACAGCACAGGAGGGTACCTTGCTTTACAGAAACAAATGGAGTCTAGATAAGGCATGTCTGCAGTAATTGTCTCCCTCCGTGGTGATATCAACTGAACAGACCTGTAAAGGTACCCTCACACCATCCAACATCAGCCACGATGTCGGATGTGATGCCGCGGGTGCGCGCTCACTTCCGACATCGCAGCCTAGCTGTCACATGGCAAGATATTGCCGGTGATGGTGCTGCGATGTTAGCACCACGATCACTCGCTGGGCTGGGATCACCCCAGCGAGCAATCCGATACAATGCAGAGAATAGGTGGGATTGGCCGTGACATCGCTATTGCGGTGTCACACCGAACGATCCCGTCGGTTGTTTAAGGCTTTCCTGCATGCAAGAAAACCTGTCAACTCTGACTTGAACAACTATCGTTGTTGAATCGTGTGTTTACACGCAACGATGCAACAACCATGTTGTTTCAACATTGTTCCTGACGTCACTTTTGAACGACATCGGAAGCGATGTTGAAAGGTGTGACGGTACCTTTAGTGAAACCTAACACTGCACTGTAAGCAAAGGGAGGAGGGAGCTGTAGAGAAGGTGTGCATAATTACATGACAGTTTATACAGCACAGGACTAATCGTCTCTGCTCATAATGGGACAGGACTAATGCAGCAGTTCTCTGCAGGGTCTGATAATGGTGATAACAAGGAAACTACAAAGGGTACAATAATGATTTTACATGTTTTTAAAAGGTCTGCCCAGGCTCTATTCAAGGGTAATATTAGTATCATACTGAAAAATGACCTGACAGTGTCCCTTTAAAAGGGGCATCTGAGTGCCTCCCAATTTTTGGCAACCTGCATAGGGCAACACTATGGAAGATCTACTTCATATTAATGAGAACATACAATATTTAATGAGGTGCTCTTCCACGTGTCTTCAAATGGGCATCGGAGTGCCTCCCAATTTTTGGCAGTCTGCATAGCAGAAACACTATGGAAGACCCTATTCCTAATAATGGGAACATTAGTTAATTAACCCCCCCCTCCATGTCTCTTATCCCCTTCATGACCCAGCCTATTTTGGCCTTACTGACCTTGCCATTTTTTGCAATTCTGACCAGTGTCCATTTATGAGGCTATAACTCTGGAACGCTTCAACGTATCCTAGCGATTCTGAGATAGTTTTTGCATGACATATTGGGCTTCGTGTTAGTAGTACATTTAGGTTGATAATGTTTGTGTTTATTTGTTAAAAAAAATTGAAAATTTGGCAAAAATTTGAAAATTTTGCAATTTTCAAATTTTGAATTTTTATTCTGTTAATCCAGAGTGTTCTGTGACACAAAATAGTTAATGAATAGCATTTACCATTTGTCTACCTTACATCAGCACAATTTTGGCAAAAAAAAATTATATTGATAGGAAGTTTAAGTGTTCAAAGTTCATCAGCAATTTCTTATTTTTCAGCAAAATTTACAAAACCATTTTTTTAGTGACCACATCACATTTGAAGTCCCTTTGAGGGTTGTACATGACAGAAAACACACAAAAGTGACACCATTCCAAAAACTGCACCCCTCAAGCTACTCAAAACTACATTTAAGAAGATTATTAACCCTTCAGGTGCTTCACAGGCACTAAAGCAACGAGGAAGTAAAAAATGGACATTTTAATTTTTCCAACAAAAATGTTTTTTTAGCCTCAATTCCTCCATTTTCACATGGGCAACAGGATAAAATGGATCCTAAAATGTATTGGGCAATTTCTCCTGAGTACACCGATACCTCATAAGTGGTCATAAACCACTGTTTGGGTGCATGACAGGGCTCAGAAGGGAAGGAGCGCAATTTAACTTTTGGAGCCAATTTTCCATTCAAAAAGTGTAATTGCACTTCTTCACTTCTGATCCCTGTCGTGTGCCCAAACAGTGGTTTATGACCACATATGAGGTAACGGTGTACTCAGGAGAAATTGTCCAACAAAGTGTAGGATGCATTTTATCTTGTTGTCCATGTGAAAATGAAAAAAATTCGGCTAAAAGATATTTTTTGTGAAAAAAAAAGAACTTTTTCATTTTTACGGATGAATTTGTGAAACACCTAGGGTTGCAAAGTGCTCACTATGCAACTAAATAAGTTCCTTGGGGGGTCTAGTTTCCAAAATGGGGTCACTTGTGGGGGAGCTCCAATGTTCAGGTGTACAGGGGCTGTCCAAATGCAACATGGTGTCCGCTAACAATTTAAGCTCATTTTCCATTCAAATTGTTAGCGGACACCATGTCGCGTTTGGAGAGCCTCTGTGCACCTAAACATTGGAGCTTCCCCACAAGTGACCCCATTTTAGAAACTAGAGCCCCCAAGGAACTTATTTAGTTGCATAGTGAGCACTTTGAACCCCCAGGTGCTTCAAAAATTCATCCGTAAAAATAAGATTTTTGTGGAAGAAAAAGTATTTTTTCATTTTTATTGATCAATTTGTGAAGCACCTTGGGGTTCAAAGTGCTCACTATGCATCTAGATACATTACTTGGGGGGTCACATTTCCAAAATGGGGTCACTTGTGGGGGATCTCCAATGTTGCGGCACACACGGGCTCTCCATACGCGACATGGTGTCCGCTAACTACTGGTGCTAATTTTCCATTCAAATTGTTAGCGGACACCATGTCGCATATGGAGAGCCTCTGTGTGCCTAAACATTGGAGCTCCCCAACAAGTGACCCCATTTTGGAAACTAGACCCCCAAGGAACATATATAGATGCATGGGGAGCACTTTCAATCCCCAAGTGCTTCACAAATTAGTCTGTAAAAAGGAAAAAGATGATTTTTGTGAAAAAAAAAGTACTTTTTCATTTTGTATGTAGTATATGTTAGGTGGGTGTTTGTGATGTAGTCTACGTCAGGTTGCTCTGTGTGATGTATACTCCACCACAAACACACTAACCTGACAAACACTACGTCAGGATGGTGTGTGTGGTGTAGTTTACGTGATATTTATTATACACAACACACACCAACCTGATGTACACACCACACACACACCAACCTGACATACACTACACAACACCACACATCAAACTGACGTAGTGTACATCAGGTTGGTATGGTGTAGTTTAAGTCAGGTTGGGGTGTGGTATAGTGTAGTGTAAGTCAGGTTGGTGTTTGTGGTGTAGTGTACATCAGGTTGGTGTGTGTGTGTGGTGTAGTGTGCATTAGGTTGGTGTGTGCAGTGTACACCACACACACCAACCTGAAGTACAATACGCCACACACACCAAATTGACATACAATACACCACATACACCAACCCGACATACGCTACACCACACCACACCACACATCAACCTGACGTAATGTACGTCAGGTTGATATGTGTGGTGTAGTGTATGTCAGGTTTATGTGTGTGGTGTTGTGTATGTCAGGTTGGTGTGTGTGTGCGTCAAGCTGGTGTGTGTGGTGTAGTGTATCTCAGGCTGGAGTGTGTGGGTTCTGTAGGGAACGTCAGAATGTGTTCAGTCCATGGACGTGTGATAGACTTTGAAGCAGTCTTTCATGCACAGTCCAGGTTTGTCAGGACAGGTTTCACATTGGAAACGGGAGTCCCTTCTTATCCCTTTTTGCAGCAGACATGGCACCTTTTTTGTCATCTTGCTGTCTTAGCTGTTTGCGGTACCTTGCCGGGAAAATATTACCCTAGTACCATACGGGAACCTTGAGTTCCAGGGGTGCTGGTTCTTTTTCACCTCCAAACATCAGGGCCTTTATTACTGCCTCCTGAAACTGAAGGAAGGTGTTGGTCTGGCCTGCACATCGTGATAGCACGTATGAGTTATACAGTGTCATTTGAATGATGTGCACGGACAGTTTTTTGTACCACACCTTGGCCTTCCGCATGGCACTGTAGGGCTGGAGGACGTGATCAGAAAGATCAACTCCCCTCCATGTGCTTGTTGTACCCCAGGGCACAGTCTGGTTTGTGGACCTGTGGTGGGGTACCTCTAGTGGTGGTTGCATTGGTGCCGGGACCATGGATTGTGGTCAAGAAAAACACGTCCCTTTTGTCTTTGAACTTGACCACAACCATGTTGTCCCTACATTGGGCTTTATCCGAAACCAAGTGTCTTTAAGTCAGCGCCGCTGCTCCAAAAAAAGTATCAGAAACACCGGAATGTTTTGAACCAAGAAATCTTCTGTTTTATTTTCCGACGAGTTTCTGAGCTCCTTCCTCAGGGAATGACCTTTTTTTTATACATTGGGCTCGGCTCTCACCTCTTGGGAGAGGCTGCCCAATTAGCGGCATAGGGAGACCCCTCTTGTTTCTGCACACAGTACCACATGCTGCAGTGCCTCTGGCAGAGAGGGATTGAAAAAGAGGGATGCTTGTATAAAAATTATCAACGTACAGCTGGTAACCTTTGGGTGAACCAAATCTCACACTATTTTCCCACTTACCCCCAGCGCAGGTGGACACTCTGGGGGCTGGATCCATTAATCCTTCCTTCATAAACTCTAAAGCTGAGAGTGTACCCTGAGGTACTCTCGCACAGCTTGTAGAGTTTTATTCCATACCTGGCCCTCTTACTGGGCAGGTATTACCGAAACTGAAGCCTCCCTTTGAAGTGGATGAGGGATTCATCCACACAAATTTCCTTTTGGGGAACGTACACTTCAGCAAAGTTGTTGCTGAAGTGTTCGATGACCGGCCGAAATTTGAATGGTCTGTCAAAATTGGGTCATCGCGGGGAAGTCTGTCGGCATTGTCCCTGAAATGTAAAAACTTGTGAATGACCTCAAATCGTTTTCGGGTCATCACCATGTCGAACACTGGAGTGTGATATAAAATATCTTTACTCCAGTATTGGCGGATTTCGGGTTTCTTCACAATCCCCATGTGAAGTACCAGTCCCCAATATTTCAACATTTCTACTGAGTCCATGGGACTCCAAGTAGAAAATGATGAATTTGGGTTTTCGGACAGAAATTGCTGGGCATAGATGTTGCTCAGCTCCACCATGAGACTCACAATGGCCTCAGAGAAATAGACTTTGAAAAAGTCTATTTCCCTGAGGTTTGCCGTCTCAAACTGGATTCCTGATTGGGGAATGAAATCAGGAATCCATGGAGTGTAGTTTTCAGGGATGGGGGTCCACACAGGGGCACTAGTGCTAGGTTGTGCATGACTAGCACCAGGTTAAGGGTACCTTTACACGCGGCTACATTTCTAGGGTGGCTACAGGTAACTTACTGGTTGCAGTGAAATCATGGAGACAAGGTTCTACCTTGTTGCTGTGTACAAATGGAATAATCTCTCCATGATTTCACTGCAACCAGTAAGTTACCTGTAGCCACCCTAGAAATGTAGCCGCGTGTAAAGGTACCCTTAGGGTTACTCACAGTTGGCTGTGGGTCTTCCTCCATGGCCTCTGGCTCCTCTTTCCCAGGCTCCGGACGATCTCTTGTCCTCTGACGTCTTCTTGGTGGCGAGTCGGTGTCACTGGAGGAGGAAGAATGGGAGGAATAGAGGAACGTGGGGTCCTCTCCCTCACTATCAGCTTCAGAGGCAATAATGGAATATGCCTCCTCAGCTGAGTACGCCCTTTCTGACCGTGATGAGCGGGACGAGCAGGACATTTTGTGTGCTGCGTGCGTGTGTAGAAAAAATGTAACTTTATTATAGTGTGAGTGTACTTGTGTATGTGCAAGTGATTGGTGTAATTTTCAGGTGGTGGCTGTCAGGTGCAGGGGTGCAAGGAGGGGGCTGTGAGGTGCAGGGGTGCAAGGTGGGGGCTGTGAGGTGCAGGGATGCAAGGCGGGGGCTGTCAGGTGCAGGGATGCAAGGCGGGGGCTGTCAGGTGCAGGGGTGCAAGGCAGGGGCTGTCAGGTGCAGGGTGCAAGGCAGGGGCTGTCAGGTGCAGGGGTGAAAGGGGCTGAGGAAAATGCAGAAGTTGTCAACAGCAGCAGCAGGTCACAGGGCGGGGAGTGATCAGCGGGATGGGGGGTGAGCAGTGGGCGGGGGGGGTGAGCAGGTAACAATGAGCTGCAGCGGCGGCAGAGATCAGGGGCAGTGAAGTTCTGCAGCAGTGGCGGCAGCAGAGATTGGGGGCAGGGGGGTAATCAGCGGGCAGGCGGGGAGGTGAGCATTGGGCAGGGGGGGCAAGTAGGGGACACTGAGCTGCAGCGGCGGCTGGCAGCAGAGATCAGGGGCAGTGAAGTTCTGCAGCAGTGGCAGCAGCAGAGACTGGGGTAGGGGAGTGATCAGTGGGTGGGGGTTGAGCGGCGGGCAGGCGGACAAGCAGGGGACACTGAGCTGCAGCGGCAGAGATCAGGGGCAGTGAGGTTCCGCAGCAGTGGTGGCGGCAGAGATTGGGGGCAAGGGGGTGATCAGCGGGCAGGGGATGAGCAGCGCACTGGGGGGGCAAGCAGTAGGCAAGCAGGGGACACTGAGCTGCAGCGGTGGCTGGCGGCAGAGATCAGGGGCAGTGAGGTTCTGCAGCAGTTGCGGTGGCAGAGATGGGGGGCAGGGAGGTGATCAGGGGGCAGGGGATGAGCAGCAGGTTGGGGGGGTGATCAGTGGGGGATGAGCAGCAGGCAGGGGAAGCTGAGCAGCAAGCAGGGGGCTGAGAAGCGGGCACGGGTGGGCTGAGCAGTGCACAGGGGGGGCTTAGGAGTGGGCACAGGGGGCTGAGAAGCGGGCATGGGGGCTGAGAAGCGGGCATGGGGGGCTGAGCAGCGGGCACAGAGGGTAGGCAGGGAGGGTGAGCAGCTGGCAGGGACACAGTAGGTTATTCAGCTGCTGCTGGAGCAGCAGAAGGCAAGGTTCTGCAGCAGCAGTGCTGCTGCAGAAGGAGTGGGGGGTGGTGCGGTTCTGCGGTAGTGGCAGTGGCAGTCGCGGCGGCGGCGGTGGCGGTGATCAGGGTGGGGTGGTTACCAGATGTCTGACAGTCGTTGGTGGCATCAGCAGGGGGTCCTCCCTCTTCAGCCTCCTCAGATGGGATGAGGCTGAAGAGGGAGGGGAACCCAAACATCACACCGCCCCTCCAGATCTCATTGGACAGCTGGTGTCACATGGACACTAGCTCCAATGAGATCTGGGGGAGGGGGCACCTGGGCACCCCCCCTGGGGTTATCTGGAGGTCCCTGCCTACGTGCAGCTCCGGTGACTTTTTGCTGACACAATCACCGGAGCTGCACGACCGCAAATCCGCCATGACATTGTACAACGTCATGGGTCATTAAGGCACAGAAACCCATGATGTTGTACAACGTCAAAGGTCGGGAAGGGGTTAAAAGGGGCATTGGGGTGCCTCCCAATTTTTGGCAGCCTGCATATGGCAACACTATGGAAGACCCACTTCCTATTAATGGGAACATTATTTAATGATGCCCTCCTCCACGTGTCTTCAAAAGGGCATTGGTGTGCCTCCCAATTTTTGGCAGCCCTGCATAGCAGAAACACTATGGAAGACCCAATTCCTAATAATGGGAACATTATTTAAGAGGCCCTCCTCCGCGTCTCTTAAAAGGAGCATCGGAGTGCCTCCCATTTAACAAAAAAAATCTTTAATGTAATAAAACAAATATAATACACCAACACTGTCTCACAAGTGATAATGAGCCCTTAACATTTTCCCCAGGAAAATCCTTTTTCATTTAGTTTTTGGATGTTTTATTGTGAGTCCGTAAAAGTGGTGTAATACTCAGACAACATTGTTCACAGCAGTGACCTGGGAGTCAGAAATGATTAAAGGGGTCTTCCCCATGCTGTTTCCACGTCATTTGAGCACTGTTCTGATACTTTTGTGAATTTTTTAGGGTTTAGTCAGGCTGCCAGGGGTGACCAAAGAAAACTGCTCGGGTTTCCCATAGGTTAACATTGGGCTCAGTGCTCGGGTTGAGCACCCTAGCATCTCCATATTCTCGACCTGAGCATCGAGCACCTGAGCATTTTACTGCTCGCTCATCACTAGTGAGGACCTTGAACACACAAGTCCTTCAAAGCATTTACGACGTAATACTGTTGAAATAAAAAAAAAAATATTTTTCCCAAAATATTGTTGTAGTAGCATCAAATATTTTAATTTTCACAAAGATAGCAGGAGAAACTGGAAAACAAAAATATTTTTGCAATGTCTCCTGAGAATGCTTATACCTGATGTGTGGTGAAAAACTGCTGTTTGGGCACACAACAGAGCTTGGGATGGAAAAATTGCCATTTATTTTTGGAGCACAGACTTTACTAAACACGTTTGTGGACTCCATTTGCAGAGCATCTAAGTGCCAGAACAACAACAAAAAAACCTCAAGTGACCACATTTTGGAAATTACACACCTCTGGTAGTTCATCTATGGGTATACTGACAATTTTTTCTTTGGAAAACTCCCATGGAGTCAAATGTACTGAATGTTATCGAATAAGTTCTTTTTGTGCCCAGTACATTGTAGTGCTTGTACATTGTACTCGGCTCCCTCTTCTGGAGAAAGACACCCCGTAAATTTAGTAAGCTTCCTCACTAATACAAGGCCAAATATGTGGACATTAACTGTGGTTTAGACATTGTGGATCTCAGAAAGGAGGAGAGCTTTTGGATTAGGGAGTGTAGGATTTGTGTTTTTCTTTTAGGGGGGTGATGAGACATAGGGCCTTTTCACATCTGTGTTTTGCCTGCATTTGGCTACGTTTGCGCTTCTATGCATTTATACCGCTAAAAACGCATCCAAACGCATCCAAAAACGCACCCATAGGGGTCAATTAAAAGCGCATGTCATTTTGCAAAAATGCATGGGTTTTTGCCAACGCAGCCAAAAACGTGGGCTGCGACAGTTTGGGCTGTGTTTGCAAAAATGCATGCGTTTTGCATTGAACACGATGGGTGCGTTTTTGGATGCATGTAAAGCAGTAAAAACTCATATAAACGCAAACGCAGCCAAACACATTCCAGCCTTAGTTGTGAACTGGGCCATAGTGCTTTTCCAGAGCCTTTGTGCTACCAGTAACAAGAAACCCAATATTTCTATTTAGATTATAGGCCTTGGTGGGAACTTGTTTTTTGTGGGTTGAATTGAATACTATTGGCGGCAATTCGAGTATAGAAAATTTTTGATCAGCCCACATTTATCCTGTGCTCCATGCTGAGCACTTACATACGCATTTCCGTCTACAGAGTGGGCCATTTATATGGATACACCTAAATAAAATGGGAATGGTTGGTGATATCAACTTCCTGTTTGTGGCACATTAGTATATGGGAGGGGAAAACTTTTCCAGGTGGGTGGTGACCATGGTGGCCATTTTGAAGTTGGCCATTTTGGATCCAAGTTTATTTTTTTCAATGGGAAATGGGAAATACAAAAATTAATAGTATGGTGTGGTATATGGGGTACAAAGATAGTGGGGCAATTTATCATCAATGGAAACCTCAATGACACTGGATATCTGAAATTGCTACATGATTCAGATATCCAGTGGCATTGAGGTTTACATTGATGAAGAATGCTCCCACTTTTTTTGTACCCCATATACCATACCATACCATCGATTTTTGTGTCTCAACAGTCTTGGAGAGATTTATCTAGTGTGGGTTAGTGTCAGACCAACAGCGGTGGTTTTGTTTGCCTAGAAGAGGCATGTTTAAATTTTAAGGTTTCATCAGAGAAAGGTCACCTTGCCATGGTTGATGGGCATACATTTATTGGCCAATTTACACACTAAGAACTTTAATTTCTTCAAAAAGAAAATTTTAAAAAATATCCACAGAATATTTTTTCTTACTTTTTTCTTCCAAATAGTAGTAAAACAGTTTTAACTGCATTCATTACACACATATGCATATAATTGGCGCTTACAGAGTGCTGTTGTAGTTTTTTGCCTATAGATAGACATATATAGATATCTATATGTAGATGTGTATTTATTTATCTATAATTTTGTGAAATATATATTGTATAATATATTGAAAAGATTCCTTTAGCAAACTTTATTGGCAACTTTAATGTTACATCTCGCAGTTTGAGCTCAGAACGTCATGTGACCCAGTATTATTATTAAAATTACCAGACCTTGAATGTGAACTGTTGACATGGTAATGCCAATAAACATTTGATCTACAACAGCATAGAAAGTTTTTGCAATCATAATTCATTCCTGCTGTTACTTATCTCCTCAGATGGTTATTTCTAGGTTACACAACAAGAATAACTATTGCTTTACACTACCTATGATATGATTGTTATTTTGCCGTACAAAGAAAAATGTAATTTAAATTGTAAGACATCATGTATAAATAAAGCAGATATCTTGAAGGAAACTAATGGTTCACCACTGTGATCTTAATGATGGATGTGATTCGAACGAAAAATATTGCACACTGGATACGAGGTTATTAAACCAAATAATGATAGGACTTTTGTCATGTAAAACATTTTCTGATATGTTCCGATGGGTTTTCTACTCTTTCTAGTGTTACAGTATGTTGAAACACCATTAATTTGGAGTCAGTGGGGTTAACAAAATTCCCTGAAATGTCACTATGACATTTTAGACAGTGCTATTCTTTTAAATAATGTCTGTCATTAAATGTTATTTTTGAATGCTTTAAGACTAATGATTAATAACCACTGTATATGTTACATTATAAGGCTCATGTTCTTTTTAATTTCTTCTCTTGTTACAGTAAACATCATTTTTCTCTTTCATCTACGTTATTTCTTTAACCATTTTGGTATTTTTTACTTTTATCAAAGTATTGTTTTTCTTATAAAAGAGAACAACAATACCCAATTTGAAACTATGGGCAGCATGAATCAAAGTCTAGTATTGCATTGGTGGTTTATGTTTTAGGTTAAGTTCTCATGGTGAGTTTTTGACTCTAGATGACATTGCTCTGAATGAATGTCAAGCGGATGGAGGGAGACTTATGGCCACTTTGCACGTTGCAATATCGTTCCGTTATTGCATATGATTTCACAGGAGCGCACACGTTTTTGGCATTTGTCCAATATCGCATAGGAGATGTCACACAGGGAGATATTGGCAGGCAACGCAACTACGATGTAGTACTCCCCTTTTCCACGCTCTGTAAGACCAACCCAGGGAACGACCATTTAAGATTGGAGTGAATAGGGGAAGTTGCACTCCAAATCGTAGTTGCGCTGTCACACAGCACGATCAGGCCACATCTCATATACAATATCGTATGGTTGAAGGGCTTGCACAATCTTCTTGCAATATCGTAGTTAGGTTGTTTTCGTGGCACATTGCCCATTTACACGACACAACGCACGAATGATATCAACTGCAATGGCCATACTACGTGACTTTTTATCGATGTTGCGTTGCGATATCGCGACGTGTAAAGAGACCCTTATTGGCCATGCAATGATCCTCTGGAAATGAAAATGTTCCAAAATCATCTTTCCAGAGGGAGTAGAGTATAACTCTAGTGACAATGATTGGGGGTAGCAATCTTAAAATGGACTCTCAAAATTGCAACTCCACTAGAGCTAGTTCTCTTCCTCTCAGAATATTCCATAATTAATTTCACATAGTAGGATTGGATGGCCTATAATCCTCTTTGCACTGTATTGGCACTGTCCACAAGCAGAAATGTTCTCCTAATATCCAAAAAGTGCAATAAAATGCATGTAAGAACACAAATAGCCTAGCTTAGCTAATAAGTAAGAAAATTCATAGTTTTAGAAAGTTCATTTTATTTGATCTTTTTTTTTTTAATTCATAATTAAATGATATGTGTTTAGGAGATGTGGAAAAGGTTTGGAGATCAGAATTGACAAATTATTTTTTACCACTCTAGGATACCAGAATATATGAGGTTTTAATTTATGAAATTATGTATCCAGTCTGTAAACAAAATCACCATTGTTTGTGACTATAAGGTATGTAATGTAAATTCACAATAGTCATTTATAATGGATAATAACACTAAAAATGGAATTATGCTATGAACCATGAATGAGTACCTTGCCCCCTTCACATGTCCTGTGTATTTTATGATACTTAATTTAGTTTTCTAGCCTATAAGCTTTCCAATACACCTAGTATAGAGAAGTAAAAAATCACAAACAGGCAGCAGCACTGTAGGAAATTGTAGCATGCAAATGAAGAAATAATCAAACTCCTTTTTAATGGTGATTAAGGGTTCCTTGAGTGCTCCTGAAACACATAGATTAGCGCGTGTCATGGATAAACCTGCCCTATAGTTGCACTCAAAGTATTCTGCAATAAATCACCATTAAAGAACGAACTGGATTATTTCTTCATTTGAATTCAAGTATCCAGGCCAGAGCGTCACCTAAATCTGTGCTCCGAATGGTGTGGAAGAGGGACAAAAGGTGAGCTGGACTTTCAAATATAAGTTCAATTGTAGAATGGTTGAAAACCTTCCAAGTGTTTTAATGAAGTTTTCCAATACTAAACCAAAGAAAGGAGCACTCAAGTAGTAGAAAGAACTCTATGCTTTTTGTTTACCCAAGTCTTAAATGTATGTTGCATTAAAAATGTTGCATTTTTTTAAAGTGTAACCACCACTTACATTTTTATTTAGTAATAATGTGGAGCAAGTGATTATAATAAACTTTCAATTGTAAGTTATAAGTGGAATCTGGTGGAAAGTCATTGCTAAATCTTCCACAAGGTGTATCCACTAGCCTGTCTCTGAAGAAGACATATATTCAGTATCCATCAGATCAGTCTTCACACTTAATATGGGCCAAATAACCATATAAGGGTAAAGGGGCATAACCTACACAGCGTCCATACTCCTGACTGGAGCTGATGAGGTGACAATGTATCAGATGACCACAGGCTACAGCACAGTGAAGAACAATGTCAGAATGTCAGGATCAATGCAACCTCCTCTCCCCTTTCCTTGGCACGAGCTTCTCTGATCTGTCATCTAGCCCCTTCTCTGCTGTCTCCCCACACAGCTCAGATCTCTTTTGCCCTTCCTCTGCTGCCACATTGCACTGCTCACTGTTATCAGCTGCTGGCCACACCCACACAGCCCTAAAATTCAGTTTTTAAAAGCACGCAAATAAATCATATATGGCACAAAAAAAGCTTTATCTTAGCTGCTATGTGACCCATCATTAACAACCAATGCAGTATTGTTTTCTTTAGTTTTTTTAATGAAATGAAATTTACACTTTAAGACTTTAGTAAATAAAGAGCAAAGACTTTTTTGCAATCCTGTATCAAGAAGTGCTGCATCCATCTTTCTGTTTGTTCCTTGATAACAGCTTTTTAGATCACGTTAAGTAATTACCCTCCTCTACTCAACTTTGGAAAGACATCGTCTGGAATACTGTGTCCTGTTCTGGGCACCACATTTTAAAAAACACATCAACAAACTGGAGAAAGGCGACCAGAATTATGACCGCTTTGTAAGCCATGTCCTATGAGGATCTGTTACACGATTTGTGACTATTCAGCTTGCAAAAAAAGACTGAGAGGAGACTTAAAGGGAACCTGTCAGGTGGTTTATGCACCCCCCAGCTATCACTATCTGTACCTTCATAGCTTCATAGTACTATTCTAATCATCCCTGCCTTAGTTCATAGTATACTCTAAAAGGTGAAAAAATAAAAACATTTATACACTTACATTTCAGTCTACAGCTTGGAGGAGGGAGACTGTCTGGCAGGATAATAGTTAACTCACTATTAACTTGCATGGCTAAAGGACCTGTGTGATGTAACGATCATGTGACCATAGTGGGTGGAGCTAAGCAAGCAAACTCATATTATGTTATAGGGACTTAGCTCCGCCTATTGTAGTCACATGGTTATGACATCACATCAGGTCTCCCAACATGTTCTAACATAAGGCTGAAATGTTAACTATTAACCTGCCAAACAGTCTCCATCCTCCAAGATGGGGACTGACTGCCTCATTACATAAGGAAATGTAAGTGTATAAATGCTTTTTTTCACCTTTCACATTACACTATGAGCTCAGACAGGGATGATTAGAATAGTATCATAAAGCTACAGGTACAGACAGTGATAGCTGGAGGGGCATAAACCAGCTGACAGGTTCCCTTTAATAGCTTTCTATAAATATCCCAAGGTCTGTCATGCTGTAGAGGGATCAACTTTATTCTCATTTTCACAAGTAAAGACTAGAAGCAATATGATGATACTAAATGGGAGGAGACACAGATAAGATATTAGAAAAAAACTTTTTGACAGTGTGGGTGATTAATTAGTGAAATAGGCTACCATGAGAGGTTGAATGTTCCACTTCAATGGAAGTCTTCAAACAGAGGCTGGACAGACATATGTCTGAGATGATTTAGTGAATCCTGCTTTGAGCAAGTGGTTGAACCAGATGACCTAGGAGGCCCCTTACAACTCTACCATTCTATGGATCTATGAATCTTCCTGCACATATGCCCATATTTCTGATTTCCATCATCTTATATAAAACCAAAGGTACCGTCACACGCGGCAATATTGCTTGCAATTTCACTGACAATTTGCTGGTTGCAGTGAAATCATGGACACATTGTTATTTTGTTGCCGTGTACAAATAGAACAATGTGTCCATGATTTCACTGCGACCAGCAAATTGCCAGTGAAATTGCAAGCAATATTGCCGCGTGTAATGGTTCCTATATACCTATATAGATAGGGTTTGTGATGATGAGAAAAGCTTTCATAAGGCCATAAATAAAAAAAAAAACACATAAAAAACAGTCATTACCAATTTCAATTCAGATTTCCAATGCACAGGTTGCAGCTGACTCGCATGATAAAGGTGGGGTCAGCATATTTGCAAAATACTGATGAAGCAACCGCTCACAGCCTACTACTTTATCGGAGAGATGGCTGCTGCCATTAAACATACACACAGATGATGCTTGGAGAGGGCACCAGTCACACCTGTACATGTAATGCAAAATGTCTGGTTTATAGCCTATTATGTCCATACTATTAGATCAGGTGGCTTGTCTGTAAGGCATATATAAAGTTAATAAAATGTTTTTATCCAGCTCCCTTTTGTGCATGTATGCAGCTCCAAAAGATAATGTGATATAATGAGCGCTAAGGTACACACAAGGACTAATCCAGTGAATAGTTTACCTTTCAGCTTTAATCGACAAATAGATCCCTCTAGCTACAACTACCTGCCAGACTGGAACAACAACTACGCCCACATTGAGTAGTGACTCATTGACATTGCTGCTGTGGGACAGCATACAAACGACAAAAAATTTCGATCGCTAGATCGCCCTGATGAGCACTGGATCGAGGCATCGTTGAAACAACTTAAACAATATCTGTGCGTGTGACATGATGACAATGAAAAATTGTCATCGCACGAACGATATGCCAATTCTCACATCGTTGGTGACATCGTTAATGATATCATAGCGTGTGACGGCTCATTATGACTTATGTTCTGTTGTTTATAGCCCATTAGCAGAAGAAAAAATTACTTTATTACTGGAGGCATAACTCTGGTAAAAAGGGGCACAGAAAAAAAGAAACATTTCTAAAATAAGCAGAATTGCTGCACTCGGGGAGGGTGCTCAGTTTTAACTTTAAAAATTCCAGTCAAATGTTTTCTTTAGACTTGCAATGTTCCCAGAAGTGCTAAAGAGCAGGAATATGGCACTCTGCAGCACCGTCTTCGAAATTGACATATTTGCTGTTCATTACTTTAGAGAGCTATACTTTCTCGAAAGCATCATTGAGATATATGTCCTTTTCCTCGTGCTTGGAGAAAAAATACAGACTTTCATCAGTGTTTTATCGGTGAATCCAGAGTCAGAAAAAAATGTAAAGCTGCTCTAAACCATTGCGATGTTAAAAAGGAACAGGATGTGCATTGCAAATATATGTCAATGTGTGCTGACTGGGAATTTTTGATGGACTTATAGACTTGTTTGGTGATTTTGATTTGGGACTTTTTTCATCAATAGATATATCTTTGTGAGCTTTGCATATATGAAGCTTGCAAAAAGAACTTGACACACAAACAGTACCACAGACTATAACATAGATAGATAGATAGATAGATAGATAGATAGATAGATAGACAGATGTCGCAGTGAAGAAAGGAATCAGCACAAACTTGCTATCACAGATGGGTGCAATACTTCCTGATAAATGCTGTGTTCACCTGCACAGTAAATACTTCCCAAAAACAGGCAGCACTCCAATGGTGGGTGAAAAAAGGGACAGATTTAATGGAGCCCTTAGTGGCGCGACGTTTCAACCCAGCAGGGTCTTTTTCAAGCACGTGCTTGAAAAAGACCCTGCTGGGTTGAAACGTCGCGCCACTAAGGGCTCCATTAAATCTGTCCTTTTTTCACCCACCATTGGAGTGCTGCCTGTTTTTGGGAAGTAGATAGATAGATGGATAGATAGATAAATATAAATGAAGAAAAACATGACAGCACAAACTTATATATATGGTTAAGTGTAAAACTCTAAGGAAAACTTTGTCTAAAACTAGATGAAATAAAGAAAAAAGAAGGCAGAACTCCCCAACATTTGTAGAAAAGTGAACTTCTGCTTTTCTGTGTGGCAATGTTTCAATTGCACAGCCACATTTATCAAGCATAGATAAATAGATAAAAGGATAGATAGATCAATAATAATAATAATAATAATAATAATAATACATTTTATGAATATAGCGCCAACATATTACGCAGCACTTTACAATTCAGAGGGTATACAATATAATACAATACAATGCAATAATATGTAATAATAAAATACAATACATTAATATGATAAAGTACAATACAGACAATGTGAGACAATACAAATATAATATAATACAGACAATATGAGACAAAAAAAATTAATTACTGAGACCATTAGGAGTGAGGTCCCTGCCCGCAAGCTTACAATCTATGAGGAAATAGGGGACACACAAAATGTAATAGTAACAAATGCAGTCATATATGGTCCAGCCATCAATATAATAAATAGGGAATTCACATCAGGGCCACTTTACACACACCAACTTATCTGTCCAACTTCTGACGAACTTGCTGGTTGCAGTGAAATCATGGACACATAGTTCCATTTGTACACAGCCATAAAATGGAACAATGTATCCATGATTTCACTGCAACCAGTAAGTTGTTCAGAAGTTGAACAGATACGTTGGTGTGTATAAAGTGGCCTTAAGGCTGCATGAACTGGTCACCAGTCAGGATCAGTGTAGCGCAGATAAAGTGCTATAAAATGCATGAGGGTGTAGAAAGATGATACAAGAGGCCAGATTTGGAGAAGGACAGATTGGGAATAGTTACTTAGATGAGGTGGTAGGCTAGTCTAAAGAGATGTGTTTTAAATGCTCGCTTAAAGCTATGGATATTTGGAATTAATTGAATTGTTCTTGGTAATCCGTTCCATAGAATTGGTGCAGCTCGTGAGAAGTCTTAGAGATGGGAGTGGGAGATTGAGATTGTATATGATATCAGTCTTAGGTCACTTGTGGAACGAAGGGCACATGTAGCATGATAGACAGACATGAGGAAGGAGATGTAGGGTGGTGCAGACCTGTGGAGGGCTTTGTGGGTCAGAGTGATATTTTGTATATTGTAATCTGTAGCGGATGGCCAGCCAGTGCAATGACTAACAAAAGATAGAGACATCGGTGAAGCGGTTGGAGAAGAATATGATCCTGGCTGATGCATTCAGGATGGATTGGAGAAGAGAGTGTTTAGTAAGAGGGAGACCGATTAGTAGAGAATTGCAATAATCCAGACGAGAATGAATAAGGGTGATAATAAGGGATGGGCGAATCTACTCGCTAGGACTCGTTACTTGGCGAGTAGTAAGGGACTCGCAGGACTCGGTACTCTGCGAGTTTCCCAGCATTTACTCGCACGAGTCCAATGCAAATCAATGGGAAACACTGACAAAACTAGGATTGCCATTGTCTTGCATTAGACTCGGCTACTGTGCCAGTGATAGCAGGGAAACTCGCAAAGTCTGTTACTTTGCGAGCAGAGTCCAGCTGTCTTCTCTGTACAGGCTGGTATTAAGCCCGAGATTCTTAATGTCAGGCCACGTTTGACCCAGCCACTAAGAATCTCCAATAAAGGGTTAAAAAAACACAACACAGAGAAAAATTTTTATTAGACATAAAAAAAAAAAAGCCATTAGGGACTCCATCTTTAATTAAAAAAATCCTCTTCCGTCCGACGCAGTCCAAACGCGATGTCCTCTCTGCTACATCCCCTGTGCATAGATATAGATGTCTATGCACAGGGAATGAGCAGACTGAGAACAATCTCAGCTCTGCTACATCAGGCAGCAGGCGGGCTCTAGGACCCTGGAGCTGCGGCAGCCAACACACAGAGCAGACAGGACTCTTTTCTGTGCGAGTTTCCCAGCGATTACTTGCAAAGTAAACGAGTCCAATGCAAATCAATGGCAAAACTAGGATTGCTTCAGGCTGAAGCTTCCGAGACACATCTGTGATTTGTAAATCGCACACTACTCGCTATTACTCGCTTCCCCATTCATTAACATTGGACTCGCTAGACTCGCAACGAGTAGCGAGTCCCGGGTTCGGACTCGCTAGAGTCAAGCAATTCCGAGTAATTTAGGATTCGCCCATCACTAGTGATAATTAGAGTTTTTGCAGAGCCACAGGAAGAAAAGGTCAAATTCTAAAGATATTTTTTAGGTGTAGGTGACACGAGCGAACGAATGATCAGATGTGGGGAGTAAAGGAGAGATCTGAATCAAATATAACCCCAAGACAGAGGACATGCTGCTGGAGAGTAATGGTGGAACCACATACAGAAATGGCAATATTAGGTTTCTGAAGATTAGTAGATGGAGGAAACATGAGAAGTTCAGTTTTTGCAAATTAAGTTTAAGGTAAAGAGAGTACATGATGTTAGAGGCCGCACACAGACAATCACTGGGATTTTGTAGTAATGTGGGGATGATGTCAGGAGAAGAGGTGTATAACTGAGTGTCATCAGCATAGAGATGGTACTGAAAACCAAATCTACTGATGGTTTATCCAATGGGGGCAGTGTATAAAGACAAAAGAAGGAGACCTAGGACTAAACCCTGAGAAACCCCAACTGTGAGGGGAAGAGGAGAGGAAGAGGAGCCAATGAAAGATACAGTGAAGGAGCGAAACAAGAGAAAAGAAAAAAGAAAAGAAAAAAAGAAAAATGGGGCGCAATGGGTAGGATCCTCCAGACTTTTAATAGTGGCGTGGGGCAGTGGCCACTCACCTGACAGGGTTGTGCTGCCTGCACAACCCGGTTTGTAAGCCTCCGTTAGGTGTCCCCTTCGATGCAACGACTGTTCCTTCCTTCCTCACTTGATCCCGGCTCTTCCTCCTTCCACCGCCTGAGGAAGACTGTCAGAGCACAGTTGAAACATGTTGTGGAGCTAAGGGGAAATAAAGTTGCCTGTTAATGAAATCCGTTTAGGTGCCTGTTACTTGAGCGCTCCCACAAAGACAGCTTCTCATCCTTGTAACAGTGAAGGAGCGGACAGAGAGGTAGGAGGAGAACCAGGATAGAGCCTTGTACTTGAGCACAATAGAGCACAGCATAGAGAAGAGGAGCTGGTGATCCAAAGTATCAAATGCAGCGGAGAGATCCAGGAGAATCAGTAGGGAGTAGTGACCATTATGGTGCCGTCACACAGCACGACCTGGCCAGCGATGTCGGAAGCGATGCGCGGGTGCCCGCTCGGTTCCGACATCGCTGGCCAGCTGTCACACAGCATCGCTGCGGCCGGCGACACCGCAGCGATGCGGGCGGTGACATCGCTCGCTGGGCTGGGCTTAGCCCAGCGAGCGATCCGCAGCAACACTGCGGTATAGGCTGGATTGCCGCCGACATCGCTCTGGCGATGTCACACGGCGCGATCCAGCCTTATCGCAGGTCGCAGGTTGACAGGTTTACGGTTCTTCCCGTAAACCTGTCAACCTGCGACCGGCGATAAAACGCGGCGCGCCGCTCGTTTACACAGCACGACGTCGCTAGCGACATCGCTGATACGTCACTTTTTCGGCGATGTCGCTAGCAATGTCGCCAGGTGTGAAGCCACCATTAGATTTAGCTGTTAGAAGATCATTAGAGACTTTAGTAAAGGCAATTTCAGTAGAGTGTGAGGTGCAGAAGCCAGATTGTAGAGGGTCAAGAAGTGAATTATCTGAGAGATAGCGGATCAGACAGAAATGGATCAAGCGTTCCAGGAGTTTCTAGATGAAAGTGAGATTAGAGACAGGTCTGTAGTTAGCAGCAGAGTTGTGGTTGAGCGATATTTTTTTTAATAATGAGTGAATGCTGGCATGTTTAAAGGCAGGGGGGGGCACACCAGAAGAGAGGAAAAGATTTCAAAATATTTCAGTTAGGTGAGAGTAAACAGCTGGGGAAAGGGATTTAAGGAGATGTGAGGGAATAGAGTCACTGATGCAGGTAGTAGGGTGAGATTATGCAAGGAGCCAGGTAACTTCTTCCTCTGTGACCGGATCAAAGACCAAAAGTGATGTAGATGAAGTGCAGGAGGGAAGAAAATGCATGATGATCTGAGGCTGTAAGGAAATTTCCTATTATATGTGGTCAATTTTGTCTTTAAAATAGTTGGCCAGATCGTCAGCGCTGAGGCTGGTGCTTGGAGCCTGTACTCTTGGACCGAGGAGGGAGTGGAAAGTGTCAAAGCGTCGTCTAGGATTGTTGGCTAGTGGTGTCATAAAGGTGTAGCAATAAGCTTGCTTGGAGAAGTGCATGTTGGCGTTTTATGTTTTCAGCATAAACTTATAATGGATTAAATCTTTAGTGAGTTTAGATTTTCTCCAGAGGCTTTCTGCGCACCTGGAGCACTGCTGAAGACACCATGTTTGCAGCGTTAGGCTGGGGTCACAGTACCATTTTTCACATGCATTTTTGGAGACCTGCGTTTTCAAAAACGCATGTAAAAAACGCACCCATAGGCCCCCATGTTAAAAAACGCATGCCCTAATAGCCAAAAAGCATGTGTGACTGTCCCATGCGTTTTTGGAGCATATCCAAAAACGCATGCGTTTCTGTAGAAAACGCATGCGTTTCTGTAGAAAACGCATGCGTTTTTATAACATGGGTTCCTATGGAAAACGCATGCAAAAACGCATGTACAGTTAGTACCTTTTAGTGCCATTAAAAAACGCATGCGTTTCCCATAGGAGCCCATGTTAACAAAAACGCATGCGTTTTCGGAAACGCATGCGTTTTTGTTAACATGGGCTCCTATGGGAAACGCATGCGTTTTTTAATGGCACTAAAAGGTACTAACTGTACATGCGTTTTTGCATGCGTTTTCCATAGGAACCCATGTTATAAAAACGCATGCGTTTTCTACAAAAACGCATGCGTTTTTCAAAACGCTCAAAAAAATACTACAAGCACTATTTTTTGGTGCAGATTCAAAAACGCACCCAAAAACGCAGGGAGCCATCACACACCTTACAAAACTCATGCTGACATGAAAAAAAGCATGAGTTTTGTTAAATCACTTAAAAAAACGCATGGCAACTGTGACCCCAGCCTTAGCCAGGGTTGCAGCTGTAGGTGCAGAGTTGTTTTAAGTGTAAGAGGTGCAGCTTCATCCAGGGCACTTAGCAGTTTTTCATTATAAATTTTTAGAGTAGAGTCAGGACAAGAGAATGAGGAGAGAGGGGCCAATGAAGACTATAAATTCTTTATAAGATTCTGGGTGTTAGAGGCACATATATTCCTATAAGTGTAGGAGTTGGGGGTGTCCCTGATGGGTTCACAATTCCTGACTGAGAATGAAAGAAGGTCACGGAGCAGAAGAGGGGAATTAGTAAAATCATGCACAGAGCAGAGCTGGAAGAAAATCAGATCCAGCATATTCCCATCTTCATGTGTGGCAGAGTTAGTAAGTTGTGAAAGACCAAGAGAGGAGGTAAAGGTTAAAAGATGAGAGGCAGATGAAGAAATTGGATTGCCAATCGGGATGTTAAAGTCTCCTATGATGAGAGTGGGAAGGTCACAGGATAGAAAGTATGGAAGCCACATTGCAGAGTAATCAAAGAATTGACGTGGGGGGCCTGAAGGATGATGCACCACTCACAGGGAGAAAGGTCTGTAGAGTCTAACAGTGTTTATCTTGAATAAAAGGAAGATAACTGAGGGATAACCTGAAAAGCACCCGCTAAAGTGCTCGACACAGTGAATTCCTAAGCGCATTGCCCCCTGGGAATTACAAATATGCAGAGTCTGTGGAGCCTCATGTAGGAGAATCAAACACAGGGCTAGCCAGATATCCCTCCAGGGAAGGACCTAGTCATGGTGTGGCTCCTTGAGGAGACCACCATAACCACCATATTAAGTGGCCCTTTCAGTCAATATCCAGCTCTTTATGACTTTAAAGATATGACAAGGGAATACCAAGGCCAGGTATCAATCCACAGACAGCTGTTTCAGGGTGCTGCCCCTCATCAGTGTGGAGTAGGATTCTGGCTAGGTGGAACAATGCCTAGTAGAACAACATCATGAAGCTATGCTCAAGGAGCCACCCCATCGCTAGGTCTTCCCCTGGAGGGATATATGGCTAGTCCTGGTTTGAGACTCCTAAACGAGACTCCATGGACTCTATTTGCATGTTAGTAATTCCCAGGGGGCAATGCGCCTAGGAATTCACTGTGTTGAGCGCTTTAGCCGGTAGCCCTCAGTGTTTTCTTGGACTGGTCTCCCTGAGATCAGTGATAGCTTTATGATGTTGGTATGAGTCTAAACAAAGCGTGAGAGCTATGCATTGGAGAAGTAAGGAGAGAGGGAATAATATGGATGGAGCACACAGTACATATAAAAGAGAGAATCAGCTAGCACAAAATTGATGCACATATACATAGTGTACCACCATAGACCTAATGTTAAAGCTTTCAGAACCAAGGCTAGCGGCTCATACAGTACGTACATTACGTACTGTATCTACTACACAGCGAGGAGACGCTGGGTTCATTCATAAAATAGTAAATGCCGACAATAGCTGGCAATACTATAAATGACAAGATTAACCCCTCACATGCCCACCTGAGTGGGCAGCATGTCTTTCGGGGGGTGGGCACCCCCTAGAGACATATTGCCCACATCTATCATTAAGATTAACCCTTTGTTGATCCCTGCGGCAGCAGGGATGAACAAAGCAAACGGTAATCCGATTGCTCCGGATTACACATCCTGAGCAATCCGGTTACCGCATTCCGGTTTGCAGGACACATTTTGTAAAAAAAAATGTGTCTGAAGGCAATTGCGGTTACCGCATCCGGATCTGGATGTGGTAACCGCAATTACCTGTCCAAATGTGACATTAGTAATTTTCCCCAAAAAATGCATGCAAAAACATATGCGTTAACGCATTATGCCTATATATACCATACATTAATGCATGCGTCTCCTATAGGGCCCCATGTTAAAAAAAGCATATGTTTTTTTACAGCAGCCAAAAACGCTGCTAGCAGCATTTTTAGGGATGCTGTACAAAAACACATGCACAGACATATGCGTTTTTGGACTTTGAAAAATAGTGTCCAAAATTATCCCAAAAACGGATTTAGGTTAGGGTCACACTTGAGCCTTGGATCAGGTTTTTGCATCATTTTTTTTTCTAAGGCTAGGGTCACATTTCCGTTTTTTTTTTAAAAACCTAATCCGGTTTTGAGCTTTTAAAAAGCTCAAAACCGGATCAGGAAACGCTCCTCATAGGAGCCTATTATAGAAACCGGATTGCTTCACAAGCAATCCGGTTACCGCCTCCGGCTCTGCAGCCTGCGTGAAAAATCATGCAGGCTGCAGTTTTCGGAGTGGTTGTAACATCCGCAATGCGGGAACCGGATTGCTCAGGATATGTAATCTGAGCAATGTGGTTACCGCATATACTTCGCTGACATCGGGATAAGCAAAGTGTTCTCAATGTTGTAAAACTTGTAAATTTATTAATAAATGTTTGTATACTGTCTCTAGGGGGTGCCCAATCTCCCTAGAGACCTAGCACCCACTCAGGTGGGCATATAATGATTTTATCTCTTATGTACAGCAGCCGGCTCCTGCCAGCTGCTGTACATTTTTATGAATGAAGGCGTCGGCTCTTCTTAGAGCAGCGCGCATACTATAGCTATTGTAGGTATAGTATGTGCGCTGTCCAAGGTTCTGAAGCCTTATACAGTAAGATCTATGGGCAGCGCACCTGAGTGGGTGCTAGGTCTCCAGGGGGAATTGGCACCACCTAGAGACAGTATACACACATTTATTAATAAATTTACAAGTTGTACAACACAGAAAACAGTTTGCTCATCTGTGCGTCAGCAGGAATGAGCAAACTGTACGGGAACCGGATTGCTCAGGATTACACATCTTGAGCAATCCGGTTCCCGGATTGCAGTTCCTTCCACACATTTTTGATAAATAATATGTGTGACCGCACTTGCGTTCACCGCATCCGGATCTGGATGCGGTGAACGCAATTTGATTTTTAAGTGTGACCCTAGCCTAAGTCCAAAACCTGATGCCAAAAACTGATGCTGCACTGAAGTGTGACTGCAGTGGGTGCAGTAAAAAAAAAAACTGATCTGGTTAGTTATCATTGGGCCCTATGGGAATCACATGTGAATCCGCATGGCACTAAATGGTACCATGAGTTTTCGCATGAGCTTTATAAGGCTAGGGTCACACTTGCATGCGTTTTTTAAGGTTGCTTTTGACAGCCTGCATTTTTGGGCTGCATTTTTGCTGTTATTTCTGGAGCAGCCTTAAAAAACTCATGCGAAAACTCATAGTACCTTTTAGTGCCATGCGAATTCGCATGCGATTCCCATAGGGCCTCATGTTACAAAAATGCATGCGTTTTTGAAAAAGCACCAAAAAACTCATCATGATGCATTTTTTGGCGCTGAGCCAAAAACTCATGGCACTTTAGCCATGCTTTTTTGGCATTGGGGCATGCGTTTTTTGTATTGAGGCCTATTGATGAGTTTTTGCATGCGTTTTTCACAAAATACAAGTGTGAAAAACTCATGGGAAAAACTCATCCACAACGCAAGTTTGTCCCTAGCCTGTCAAAAACAACCTTAAAAAATGCAGCCAAGTGTGACCCTAGCCTTAGGCCAAAAACAGATGGTATGTATGACCCTGGCCTTTGACATAAGGTGTCTTAAAAGGGGGCATAACTGCAGTAGATACAGGGGTTTCAATCAGACCTGAGCCCTGGATCTTACGGGGCTCCAAATGTAATTTTGACCTCTATATGAGAAGGCCAATGCTATTAATGACTTGCAATATTTTGGGGCCCCATTGGAGCTATTGCATTGTGGCCCACAGGCTTTAAGTTATGCAACTGTGCTAAAAGCATATTGCTATGGTGTATAATGTATACTTATAATAGCTTTGTCATATGATATGAAAACCCAATTCCTTGGAGTCCTATAAAATATTAAAAATAAAAACATATTTAGCTTATTAAAAAAAATACAGGGTTGATTAGGTACTATATTCTTCAGATAAGCAATCTTAGGTCTCTGTAAACCAGGAATGAATCAGACACCATTGCAATTGCATCAGACCGAACAACATTTGGAGCTGTTCAGAGCTCAGGGAGCAATGACTTCTCTGAAACCAGATAACAATCTCAGGGATATTCTTGTAAAACCCCATTATTTTCAGATGAAAGCTCAGTAATGAAAGCAGCTTTTTCATTTAAATTGTATTTAGTCTTTTCAAAATAAGCCTCGCATTTTCTTGAGGTTTGCTGAGGAAGAGGAACATTTAGAAAACCTCAAGATGATCTTGAAAAGTAAACAGATGACTTTGGAGGCCCCAGAGTGTGAAGCATTCGTATCGCGCATTTGGAGTAAATGGAAGATTCTGCAATAGTCTTTAGCTACACCACAATGAAGTGTCTCCGGAGGAGTTATTTATATGTCAATCTTGAATTTACTACTTGAGATTAGTTAATACTGTATCTGTTAGAGTCAATTTATAGTACCTTTCCTTCTGAAGATCAAGCACTCTGCGTATACTTGGGGTGTTTTTTTTACAATCATCTTTTTTTATATCACATCTTTACTCCATTGTATCTTACTTCGGCCCTTTTATTTTAATCTAAAATTATCCCAATATACTTTGTATCACAATACCTTTAACATGGACCTATTTCAATGCTATTTCATGTGCAGAAGACATGGCTTGTCTCAGGCTAGGGTCAGACTTGCATCATGCATTTGCTAACTGCGTGCGTTATTTTCATGTGCAAATGTTGAAAAACGCATGAGTTAACGCATCCATAGGCTCCAATTCAAAAGTGCAATGCGTTTAATGCTATGTGTTTTTGCAAGTGCACCAAAAAACACGGTATGCAGCGTTTGTTGGTGCTTTTGCAAAAACGCATGCATTTTTAACAAGCAACTATGGGAAACGCATGCGTTAACGTATGGTATGTATATGTACCATGTGTTAACGCATGCGCTAAAAATGAACATACATGACATGAAAATGTCAAGGGGTAAAAAAGGATTCTTTAATGCATCCTGCCAAGGGATGCAAGCTCCCAAATGTGACCCTAGCCTAAGGCTATTTGAAGATATGTCTTTTGTTTGATGAAGTTGACCTTCCCCTGACACACAAATTCAATAGCTGTTGGCCATCACTTACTTCTCAAAACACACTTAATTGAACATTTCTAACTTTTATTACCGGTAATTTGTTTTACTTACTTATATAGCAGTGTTAAATTCTATAATGCTTTCTATACATTATTAAACCAAGATAATGATTTTTGGGAATGTTGGGACAGCCGAGGTACTGTTACTTTTTACGTAGTTTATTTCCCGTTGTGGACCTGATTCTTATACTATTACATTAATGCTTTTTTTGTTTAGTTTTTGGTGTTTTTCAACAGTGTTTCATTTACATTTTAGGCTGGGGTCACACTTATTAAGGCAATTGCGGTGACCGCATCCAGATCCGGATGCGGTGAACGCAATTGCCTTCACACACATTTTCTCAGAAAATGTATGCTGTGAACCGCAATGCGGTAACCGGATTGCTCCGGATGTGTAATCCGGAGCAATGCGATTACCGTATACTTTGCTCATCCCTGCTGCCGCAGGGATAAGCAAGGTGTTAAATGTATCTTAACACATTAAATATGAATATTAGCTGTGGGCAACATGTCTCTAGGGGGTGACCACCTCCTTAGAGACAAGCTGTCCGCTCTTCTCAGCATTTTAGGGGTTAATAAGCCATTTACAGTAAGCTGGCTATTGTCGGCTTTGTACCAATTTTTTGAATGAAGCCACAGCTCCCCTAATAGTGGAGCAGATACTGTACGTAATGTACGTATAGTATCTGCCGCTGTCTGAGGTCCTGTAGGCATTTACATTAGATCTATGGCAGTGTGCTGCCCATAGATCTAATGTAAATGCCTACAAGACCCTGGACAGCGGCAGATACTATACGTACATTACGTACAGTATCTGCGCAACTGTCAGAGGAGCCGCGTCTTCATTTATAAACTAGTACAAAGCCGACAATAGCCGGCTTACTGTAAATAGCTTATTAACCCCTAACATGCTGAGTGGAGTGGACAGCATGTCTCTATGGGGGTGGGCACCCCCTAGAGACATGTTGCCCTCAGCTAATATTAATAATTAATGTTTTAATACACATTTAACACTTCGCTTATCCCTGCTGCGAGCAAAGTATATGGTAACCACATTGCTCAGGATTACACATCCTGAGCAATCTGGTTACCACCTTGCAGTTGCCAGAAGCGCTCCATAAACTGCAGCCTGCATGGTTTTTAGCGCAGGCTGCAGATCCGGAGCCAGTAACCGGATTGCATGTAAAGCAATCTGGTTACCATAATGGGCTCCTATGGGGAGCGTTTCCTGATCCGGTTTTGAGCTTTTTGAAAGCTCAAAACCGGATCAAGATTTAAAAAGCCTGCCGCATGTGTGACCCTAACCTTATATTTCTTTTAATTTCTGCCCTTGTTAAAATCTATTTGATAAAAGTGATAAAAGACATTAAAGTGCATTTTTGATTTTGCAGAAAATTCAAAAACCACATGCATCATTTCGTAGGATTTGGTGCAAAAATGTCAAGGAATACTACAGGACAACAAAAGATGAATCAGGCAATATCTCTACAATTGTATGGACATTATATTGTATATTTTATTCAGTTTTTTGTCGAATAAGTAGACACAATCATATTATGGAGCTCTACAATTGTACAGCCATAATAATAATTGTAAAAAACAAACAAACTAAAAATAGTAACACTTCTTTCACATAAAAAATCTTGCTAATAATCAATGTATTTGCTTTTAATGGTGGCCTAATCCCTGTCAACACTTTTCATATTATATATGCTGATTTACATATAACCCCAATGATGCCATTGTAGTACCAAAGCTACAGATTAAATTCCCCTGTCCCATGGCCGCCCCTCATGTGAACTTCTGCTATAGCGCCCCTCATGGGCCTTTGCTCACCTCCTCCGGTTTTTGCATTTTTGGCCTGATGTCTTTTTGTATCTTTGTTATCATCAAAAAGTTAATTTATTTCAGTAATTCAATACATAAAGTGTAATGCATATATTGTATAGAGTCATTACAAACAAAGTGATCTATGTCAAGTATTTATATCTGTTAATGTTGATGATTATGGTTTATAGCCAATGAAAACCCAAAGGTCATTATCTCATAAAATTAAAGTAGGGAGGATGAAGAGTCTGAAAGATAAAATATTACCAAAACAGGTATCAGAGCTCACCTTGTGTGGTTGTGAGAGTCACAACTACAATAAAAGCATATCACGGCTGCAGCATGGTGCATATAGCATAGAGAGGATAAAGGGTTAAAAACAATGCTGCTGTATTTATTAGTTAAGGTGTTTTAGGGCTCCCTGGCCCCTTCCTTGGACAAATCAATATCATATTGCCATGTGTCAGGGCATTTTAGGGAGCCCTGAGATGCGTTGACTAATACATCAATATTATATTCAAGCTTTGATATCTCATGGGCAGTGCAGTTTTTAACCCTTGATCCTCCTGACTTTAATTTTCTGAGATAATGTAAGCCATCATCATCAACATTAACAGAAATAAACACTTGAAATAGATCACTCTGTTTTTAATGACTCTATAAAATATATGTGTTTCACTTTATGTATTGAATCACTGAAAGAAATGAACTTTTTATCCCCTTAATGACCAATGATGGCTATATCCGTCATGACTTTGAGCTGTCACTGCATGTAAACACTCTCTGTGGCCAAAGAAATGCAGAAAAATCATCCTAAATTTACTATAACATGAAGTCCAATATGTCAAGAAAAATCAGTCTTGGAATCACTAGGATAATGTTGAAGCGTTCCAGAGTTATCGAATGGGAGGAGGAATGTGCTACAACTGGGCTCACCTGAAGCCGTTTGGTGCAGGAGAAGGCGTCTGAGTCCCAGAATCACATAGGAGAAAAATCCGCACTCAAGCACTCTTCATAATTCTTGAAATGTATTTGTGTAAATACATGGAATAAAACATTATGCTCAGGGAGTGAAGTCCCATGGCGCTCCGTGGGACTGTGCTCCCTGAGGATAATGTTTTATTCCATGCATTTACACAAATAAATTTCAAGAATTATGAAGAGTGCTTGAGTGCGGATTTTTCTCCTATGTGATTCCAGAGTTGTAACCTCATAAAGTGACCCTGGTCAGAATTTCAAAAATGAGGCTTGGTCCTTAAGAAGTTAATGATATTCTAATTCATCAAGATGCTCCTGTTGATGTCATAGGCAAACACAATTCAGGGATGTATTAATAGAAGCATAGAGTTTAGATCACGTGAAGTTATTATCACCCTCTAGTCTTCTTTGTTCAGACCTCATCTGGAATACTGTACGTAGTTCTGGGCACCACATTAGGAAAAAGACAATGACGAACTGTAGCAAGCTAGGAGAAGAGCACTCAAAAAGGTAATCATTCCACAACCCACGTCCTATGAGGAACGGTTAAAGGATTTCAAAATGATTAGTTTACCAAAAAGAAAACAGAGAGGAGAATTAGTAGCTTAGCTATCTACAAATACTTCAAGGGCTGTCACACTGTAGAGGGATCAGCTTTTTTCTTGTTTGCACAAGGAAAGACTAGAAGCAATCGGATGAAACTGAATGGGAGGAGACACACATTAACTATTAGGAAAAATATCAGGAAAAACAAGTAACACAGGCTTCCCCTTCAATGGAAGTCTTAAAACAGAGGCTGGAAAGATATCTGTCTGGGTTAATTTAGTGAATCCTAATTTTAGCAGTGTCACATCGCCATTGGACTCGGTGGCTGGTGTTCCTGCCTCGGCCGCTGGGAGGAGCCGGATTCCTTCGGCTGGTGGCGCCGGTGATAGGAGGGCCTTGTCCTCATATGGAACTGCTCCCGCGACGTCTGCCTCTGTCGCTGAGCGCCGCTGTGTTTCCCCTCTGGGTGGTGTTGGTCGCAGAGGAAAGGGCCCTGCAGAGGTGTCCGTTAGGCGCAGCCTGCGTTCTTCTGTCAGAGGTGGCGTGGGTGGAGCCAGTCGTGCATCTCCATCTGGCCTGGATCTAGGGGCGGTCCGGATGAGGTCATCAGGTTGTGAGCTCCAGCCTATGGGAGGTAGCCATGCCCTTCAAGTACATTGGAGCCTGGCTTGCAGGCCGCCAGATATAGTTTTGGTTCCCCAGTGATAGTGTGTTTAGTTTCGTGTCTGACCTTGCCTGGATTTCTGACTCTGCCTCTGCCTATTGATTTTGTACCTCAGCTGCCCTCTTGGTTTTTGCCCTTGACATTTGCCTGGATTTTTGACTCTGCTACTGCCTGACGATTTTGTACCTTCGCTGCCCTCTCGGTTTTGACTCGGACTTCTGACTTCGTTTTTCGGGTCTTGATTTTCCCCTGGCGACCTCCCCGGCTCTGTTGCTCATATAGGCAGCTACCCCCTGGGCTCCGCTATAATTCCAGATCCCTGTATAGGGGTTAAGGGTCTCGGGGTTTCTCGGGGTGCTGCCTACAGGCAGCTCGGCCTCACGGTGGATGGTCGTCACAAGCAGGGGGTTAAACCAGACTGTACCTTTAAACTCTACCTTTCTAAAATTCTATATGGTACATGATTCATCATTTACATCATTGATAAAAGTTTTATTTACCAGTGGGAGATAGGTGTCAACAAGTAAGGGGTTAGCCTTGGACATACGAGTTTAATTTTTTTTTTACTATTTTTTCCTTTTGTTTAATGCCCACCCTACCCTCTTCCCTTGGCTTCAATTGAAACTGGCAAAATAAGGACTGATTGTTGACTTGGAACGCCACAATGGGCTATGATATAAATGAAGAAAATTAAGGTTACTAAATACTTTCCTACAACTTTTTATATCTGTTAGGCTTGGGTTAAATTTGCGGTTGTTTTTTCAAATCCAGAACCGGATTTGACTATTAAAAATGGTCAAAAACGGATCCGGATCCACAGCCATAGGCTGCAATAGAAAAGCCGGATTGAACTTAATGCAATCCGGTTAACGCATCAGGTTTTGCAGCCTGCGGTGAAAATCATGCAGGCTGTATTTTTCGGAGCAGTTGAAAAACCGGATCCGTTTTTTTTTTATAATGACTGCCAAGGCAACCCGATCCGGTACTGCAAGGTACATGAATGTACCTTGCAGGACCGGATCCAGTTTTTAGTGCCACAATGCTTTCTCATTGCAGATCTGGATCCATTACTAGATCCCGATCTGCATTGTGATGCCAAATGTGACGGCACACGGTAATACCGCATCCGGAAATGGAAGCGGTTACCGGATTGTGCCTACCAAAGGTGACCCCAGTCTGAGTTCAGCTTTTTATCATGTCATCTGCAGATTCATCAGTATTTTCAATGTGACAGGTTCATTTTAAAGCTGTGGGAAAAATAAAATTCACTAAATTAAAATGGATTCCATTGGTCTATTTACCTTTTTGTTATTTTTGCTATCTATAAACATTTATCATTCACTGTTTGTAGCTTAATGTCTATCACGAATTCAAGCAGTGCAATCCTTTTTTCCCTAGTCTCATAAAAATGTGTAAAGAGTCAAATATTAAGACTTATTTCAGCAGTATGCTAGTGCCCTTGAGCTATAATATTTTGATCCAGACATTTTACACAGTGAAAATAGGATTCAAATTCCATTCACATAATCCAAAGAATTCATCTGCAGCCAAAAAAAAAAATCATGCAGTAAAACTCGACTTAATCCTTTTTGTAAAATGGGAAACAAGTGATAGTAAGGTGAAAAACATGTAATACAATGACCAAAGATGCTTAACTTAACTGTTTTATCGGCTACCCCCTACATCAATTGCACTCCATTTCTCTGGACTGTTTTTGATTACTTTCCTGCGACATTGCTGGTGTTTACACACTTTGCTGCTACAGCCAATCACATTTTATTGCTGTGCATCATTGTGATCAGTGATTGGTCTTCACATGTATAGATAAATGGTGTTATTGCTAAAGGCACTGCTGAAATGGCAGAAGAGATTCACTGTGGCATGGTAGAACACTTTGTACAGACTGATTAGAATGTTACATTAAGGCTGGAAACACACTGCCTGAGTGACATGCAAGTTACTCGCACGAGTCTCGGATCATTGACCTGGCACAACCCCTGCCTCTTTGGACAGGATACGGTCAGTGGTAGCTTCACTGCTCCTGTCCAGAGAGGGGAGGCCATCCCGGATGACTGATCCGTGACTCGTGTGAGTATCTCGTATGTCACTCGGGCAGCGTGTTTGCAGCCTAAGGGTACCTTTACACACCGCTAATGGATGGTAGCTACAACCAGCTACTTCACGTGCACGAGCACGCACAAACGGTTGCAAACGGTACCCGCACAACCTTTACACGCCGCAACAAGGTGCGCTACAGTAGGTTACATCTATCTCTAGATACACCGCCGGGTGTCTCAAGTTACCTTCTGCCGAGCACCTTACCTCATTTACACACCGCTACAACAAGCTAATATGGGCGGACCTGGTGCAGCAGGGACAACACATAGGCGTGCCACAATTGTGGATTACGAGACGTCCGTACGCTGATAGGACAAAGCAATAACATCATGATTGGCCAGGCAGCGCAGGAGGCTGATTAATACATGACGCTCGAGCAATTGTGTAGTGTGACTGGTCAGCTCCTTAAATATGCCACCCTATGCAGCGACTACCAATCGTAATGCAGGAGCTTCCTCCAATGATCGTTGATAGGGCGCGGTAACCCGGAGCTTGTATCACGCCCCAGCTACATACCAGGTACATAGGCTGGTGTCCAGACATCCCTTCTGTTGCTTCTTTACACGCCGATACAGGTCGCTACAATCGCCTAGGTAGCCACCTGTTTCAGGGCAGTGCTCTGAAACAGGTGCCGCTACTGGTGGGTGGCTACAACCGTATTCACACGCCGCTACCACGGGGTGAATTGCCGGTGCAAGATACATTTCTCGCATGTATCTGGTTGTAGCCACCCGCCAGTAGCGGCGTGTAAATGTACCCTCAGAGTGTGTTCCCAAGCTGAGTTCATAGAAGTCCAAAATCTGCACCTACTGGCAAAAAAAAACACACCAAAACCATCCCTGTTCACACTGTGCATTTTTGATGCAGATTTGATGCAGATTTTAAGGTGTGTTGTGACTGTATAAATAAAGCTTGGTTACTTTGGCCAGAAAAAAAAAAGATGTCATATCCTGCTCACCCCCTTCAGCACTATCACTTCATGCAGATTTGAATGCAAATTAAGATCAAAATAAGCAATGCATATGCAGAGTGCAAACACTGCTGCATATCTGCTTCTTATCTTGAGTTAAAGAGGACCTGTCACTTCCCCCCATGGTTGAGAATCTAAGCCCAGCACTGAATGCAGCATGTCTGCTACATTCAGGCAAGGGGTCTCCCATGGCTCTGTGGGGCTGCTACCCCTATATATAGAAAAAACTTTAAGTTCCAACACCAAAAGTTCTTAGTTCCAAAAAGATTTCTTTATTTATTTACAGCGTAAAAAGCATGGAAAATAGAGGCTATAGTATAGTTTGATTAGATACCAGCTATCCCGGGCACTGGTTAAGCATGTCTTAGTACCTCCATGTTATGCTATGGAGGAGAACGATCTGAGCTATAAATGTCCGTTGTTTTATTGAAAGTGTCAGCACTTGATAGTAAGAAAATAATGAATTATTCTCGACGTTTCAGCCACAATCCGCTTTCATCAGGGGTTATCTACATGGCAAAAATACAGTAAAATAATGTCAACATAAGTATATATACACACTTGCAATAAATACAGTCCATTACAAATGGATACTTGCATAGTACGACCTAACAATGGAATCTAATGTACTTTTAGATGACAAAAACGATGTACATAAAGATCAACCATTATCCAGTGAATAATTGAAAAACGATAAATGAGTCAGCTAAGTTACAGAAAGAATACAAGACAATAAAGTCCATTACCTAGGTATTGGAGATCCACGTCACATATGTGCTGATTAGTATTCAAAATCCTCAATCGGACATTTGTGTGGAGACTGAGTGCCATTGGTGTGTCATACAAATAAGAAGCAATTAGTGACATGTATCATCTACCAAGGTATTACAGCATAATTGAAATCTACCAATAGTTAATTTATTGTCAACCCACTATAGAGGAACTTAGAGAGCATAAGTATATCATACATTATGATCTAGTGAAACAATCCTTAAGGGGATGAAGGTGTCTCTATACCATTGGAGTCATATAAGAAAATATAGAAAATTATAGCTAATGATAGGAGAGACTAGTATCTGTATCTGTAATACCTTGGTAGATGATACATGTCACTAATTGCTTCTTATTTGTATGACACACTAATGGCACTCAGTCTCCACACAAATGTCCGATTGAGGATTTTAAATACTAATCAGCACATATGTGACGTGGATCTCCAATACCTAGGTAATGGACTTTAGTGTCTTGTATTCTTTCTGTAACTTAGCTGACTCATTTATCGTTTTTCACTTATTCACTGGATAATGGTTGATCTTTATGTACATCGCTTTTGTCATCTAAAAGTACATTAGATTCCATTGTTAGGTCGTACTATGCAAGTATCCATTTGTAATGGACTGTATTTATTGCAAGTGTGTATATATACTTATGTTGACATTATTTTACTGTATTTTTGCCATGTAGATAACCCCTGATGAAAGCGGATTGTGGCTGAAACGTCGGGAATAATTCATTATTTTCTTACTATCAAGTGCTGACACTTTCAATAAAACAACGGACATTTATAGCTCAGATCGTTGTCTTCAATTTTTTGGTGTGCCAGGGTACACTTTCTTATATATTGCTCTAGTTTACCCTTGAGCACCCTATTAAGGGTGAGCCCAACTTATCTCTATATATGCTATGGAGGAGGGCTGGGAGAGCCTTTCCCCGCTCTCCTCCATGTTATGCTATGGAGGAGGACGGGGAAAGGCTCTGATGTCAGAGCAGGAGGCGGAAAAGCTACCCGGGTCAGTGATAAGCAATGACTCGCTTTGCTCCTTGCGTCCCGCCTCCTGCTCTAATGTCAGAGGCTTTCCCAGCCCTCCTCCATAGCATAACATGCAGGAGGGCAGGGAAAGGCTCTGACATCAGAGCAGGAGGCGGGATAGCCACCCGGAGCAGTGATTACCAATACCTCCTTGCGTCACCAGCACAGGGACGCGCAGAGTGAGGATTTCATGACTGGTATGAGGACATGGGTGGTACGGAGGCGCAGGATGCAGCACAAGGGCCGCCACCATGGAAAATTACTGTAAGATTTTATAAGCCTATATATCAGGGTAGCAGCCCCACAGAGCCATGGGTGACCCCTTGCCTGAATGCAGCAGACATGCATTCAGTCCTGGGCTTAGATTCACATCCATGGATGGGGGGTGACAGGTCCTCTTTAACATGAGGGTCTATGGGTGAAAAATGCTGTAAAATCCGCAGCATTTTTCCACAATAATAATATACGCAGCAAATGTGCTGCGGAAAGAAATGCACCATTCAAACAGGACTTCCCAAATTCCACAGACTTTGCTGGGAAAACATGCAGATCTGATGCGTATACGCACCAAAATACACATCGTACAAAGAGACCCTTAGAATTTCATTTTAAATTTCTAAATTTTTGCCTACTGACATTAGATCAATGTGTGATTTTTGTAAGCGCAGTCCATGTGTTTTTTTTCTTTAAATATGGCATATTACAAATCATACAAGAGATTATGTAAATTGACCAGTAATGAAGACACTTACACTAAAAAATAAATTTTTAAAATTTCACAAATAAAGGCAAATATATCAGTTAGTAAATGGATAGCACCACATTGCAAAAATTGGGAAAAAAACATGCCAAATATTCATCCTGAGTAAAAGTCACATTTAACATGTTGAATATAAGAAAGCACATACCGTATATACTCGTGTATAAGCCGAGTTTTTCAGCCCAAAATTTGGGCTGAAAAGTCCCCCCCTCGGCTTATACACGGGTCATATACGGTGGTGGGGGCTGTGGAGGCTGGAGGAGGCGGGGGGAGGCTGCTGTATGAGCGGCCCCGTCACGTGGGGCCTCTCATTATATATGCACTGCTTCCCCCTGTCAATCAGCGGCAGGGGGAAGCAGTGCATATGGCCCCCCAAAAGCTGGCACTGTCCCCCCTTGTAAGGGCCCCCCCTCCGCTGCTTATACATTACCATCCCGGTGTTCTGATCGGCGCCGCTCCTCGGTGCTGCGTCTTCATCCTCCCGTCCGCGCCGTGCTGTTTGTATCCGGGATCTCCGGCTGTCGCAGCGATATGACGACATCGCGCGACGGCCGGAGATCCCGGATGCAGCCAGCGCGGACGGGAGGATGAAGACGCAGCACCGAGGAGCGGCGCCGATCAGAACACCGGGATGGTAATGTATAAGCAGCGGGGGGGGGCCCTTACAAGGGGGAACAGTGCCAGCTTTTGGGGGCTGTTGGTACCCCCAGGGGGCTGCTGGGTACCCCCTGGGGGCTGCTGGGTACCCCCAGGGGGCTGTTGGTACCCCCAGAGGGCTGTTGGTACCCCCTGGGGGCTGCTATATGTACCCCTGGGGGCCTGCTGTATACCACTGGGGCTGCTGTATACTACCACTGGGGCTGCTTGGGCTCCTGTATACTACCACTGGGGCTGCTGGGGCTCCTGTATACTACCACTGGGGCTGCTGGGGCTCCTGTATACTACCACTGGGGCTCCTGTATACTACCACTGGGGCTGCTGGGGCTCCTGTATACTACCACTGGGGCTGCTGGGGAATCTGTATACTACCACTGGGGCTGCTGGGGAATCTGTATACTACCACTGGGGCTGCTGGGGAATCTGTATACTACCACTGGGGCTGCTGTATACTACCACTGGGGAGGCCTGTATACCACACTGCTGGGGGCTGTATACCTGTGCTGGGGTCCACCCTCGGCTTATACACGAGTCAATAGGTTTTTCCAGATTTTTGGGGCAAAAGTAGGGGGGTCGGCTTATACAAGGGTCGGCTTATACACGAGTATATACGGTAATTCAATAGAAAATAGTTAAAAGTAATTTATGTTTTGGCTCTATGCCTTCTTCAGTGGGAATGGCCTCACACCATGCAGCAAACACTGATATACACACAAAAAAAGCCAATTGGAAATGTTGATATACAGTGGGGAAAATAGTATTTAGTCAGCCACCAATTGTGCATGTTCTCCTACTTAATAAGATGAGAGAGGCCTGTAATTGACATCATAGGCAGACCTCAACTATGAGAGATAAAATGAGAAACAATTCCTGAAAATTACATTGTCTGATCTGTAAAGTTTTTTTTTTTAAATTTTGATAGAAAATAAGTATTTGGTCATCTACAAACAAGCAAGATTTCTGGCTCTTTCAGACCTGTAACTTATTCTTTAAATATACCGTTACACACAGAGAGATATATTGCTTGCAACTCACTGGTTGCAGTGAAATCATGGACACATTGTTCTGTTTTGTTGCCGTGTACAAATGGAACAATGTGTCCATGATTTCACTGCAACCAGTGAATTGCAAGCAATATATCTCTGTGTGTAACGGTACCTTAAGAGGATCCTCTGTACTCTACACCTTACCTGTAGTACTGGCACCTGTTTGAATTTGTTATCACTATAAAAGACTCCTGTCCACAACCTCAAACAGATAGAAAACAAGCGGTGTCAGATGTTTGGAGCGCTAAAGAAACCACGGATTGTTAAATATATTTACAATACTTTATTACACGGACAGCAGGGATCCAGTAAGCCACAACGTTTTTCGACGCACAGTTGCGTCTTTCTCAAGTGGATCCACTATATATTTAACAATCCGTGGTTTCTTTAGCACTCCAAACGTCTGACACCACTTGTTTTCTATCTGCTAATCTCTTTCTCCCTTGTTGGGAGTGCGGTGTGTGAGCTGCTCTAAGATCCACGGGACTTGGCATTACTTCAAAATGACCCACCCTTGAATGAACATCTGATACACAGTGTGGAGCTTGGACGGAAGCCATTTCATCGAGTCTGCCAAAGAGGTGGAGGAGTGAAGGAGCTCACCTCCATCTCTGGAGGAACTAAGGAGCCGGCCCTCAGGCCCGGAGTATCAAAGGAGGAGGGAACATTGGACCCTGTCACACGGTGACCCACATTAAGCCATCAGTCTGGTTGTGCGGGAGTAGCACAACCAGTTAAGGTTAGTGCACACATAGTAAAACCGCATATTAATTTCCTCCAGTTGCAGTGTGGTGCAATATCTGTTTTTTTCTTTCAATCACAACCTCAAACAGTCACACTCCAAACTCCACTATGGTGAAGACCAAAGAGCTGTCAAAAGACACCAGGAACAAAATTGTAGCCCTGCACCAGGCTGGGAAGACTGAATCTGCAATAGGCAAGCAGCTTGTTGTGAAGAAATCTACTTTGGGAGCAATAATTAGAAAATGGAAGACATACAAGACCACTGATAATTTCCCTCGATCTGGCACTTCACGCAAGATCTCACCTCATGGAATCAAAATGATCTCAAGAACGGTGAACAAAAATCCCAAAATCAAATGGGGGACCTAGTGAATGACCTGCAGAGAGCTGGGGCCAACATAGCACAGGCTACCATCAGTAACATACTACAGCACCAGTGACTCAGATCCTTCAGTGGCAGATACGTTCCCCTGCTCAAGCCATTACAACTCCGGGTCCATCTGAAGTTTGCTAGAGAGCATTTGGATGATCCAGAGGAGAATTGGTAGAATGTCATATGGTCAGATGAAACCAAAGTAGAACTGTTTAGTAGAAACACAACTCGTCGTGTTTGGAGAAGAAATAATGCTGAGTTACATACAATGAACATTATACCTTCTGTGAAACATGGGGGTGGCAACATCATGCTTTGAGGCTGTTTCTATGCCAAGGGACCAGAAGGACTGATTCATGTACATGAAAGAATGAATGGGGCCATGTATCATGAGATTTTGAGTGCAAACCTCCTTCCATCAGCAAGGGCATTGAAGATGAAACGTGGCTGGGTCTTTAAGCATGACAATGATCTCAAGCACACTGCCAGGGCAATGTAGGAGTGGCTTCGTAAGAAGCATTTCAAAATTCTGGAGTGGCCTAGCCATTCTCCAGATCTAAACCCTATAGAAATACTTTGGAGGGAGTTAAAAGTCCATGTTGCCCAGCGACAGCCCCAAAACATCACTGCTCTAGAGTAGATCTGCATGGAGGAATTGGCCAACATACCAACAACAGTGTGTGCCAACCTTGTAAAGACTTATAGAAAACGTTTTACGTATGTGATTGTCAACAAAAGATATATAACAAAATATTGAGATGAACTTTTGTTACTGACCAAATATTTATTTTCCACCAAAATGTGAAAAAAATTCTTTCCAAATCAGACAATGTGATTTTCAGGATTTATTTTCTCATTTTTCTCTCATATTAGGTCTACCTATGATGCCAATAACAGGCCTTTCTTAGTTTTTTAAGTGGGAGAACTTGCACAATTGATGTCTGACTAAATACTATTTTTTCCACTGTATATATATATATATATGCATGAAATAAGTTGTCATTGCCCATTGGCGCATGGAAATTGTGGTGACAACCAGTCTGTCTCATTGCCAGAAATGTCACTATTAACAGTATGAATATGAGACCTTGAAGCATGCCCATATGGGTAACATTAATGGGTGCCGGTCAGGTGGTAAGAGCTTCACTGAGGGGATTGATAAAGATACAAGTGAAGGTGAACCAGCACACATTTGCACTGTTGCCTCAGCTCAAAATAGAGTGAATGAAATGCAGGAACATTTACAGTTTTTGGCAAAAGTGTTGGCACCTTTAAAATTGTTACAAAAAATGATCTATTTCTCCTGTAAACTTATTGTAATTTCATGTTCTAATATTCACATGTTTATTTCTTGTGTGTGTACTGAAGCAAAACAAAATAACAGATGGCAAAAGGCAAATTGGATATAATTTCATACAAAACCCCAAAAATGGGCCAGACAAAATTGTTGGCACCCTCAACTTAATATTTTTTGCACATGCATTGGAATACATAACTGCAATTAATCAATTTCTATGACCATAAACAAGCGTCTTACACCTCTTAACTGGAGTTTTGGATCACTCTTCTTTTGCAAACAGCTTCTGGTCCCTCATATTTGAAGGCTGCCTTTTCCCAACAGAAGTTTTAAGATCTCTCCATGGTGTTCAAGATTAGCTACAGTGCCATAGGTTGAAAATGCCTAATTACCGTATATACTCATGTATAAGCCGACCCGTGTATAAGCCGGCCCCCCTAATTTTGCCCCCAAAACCTGGGAAAACCTATTGACTCGTGTATAAGCCAAGGGTGGACCCCAGCACAGGTATACAGTCCCCCCCAGTGGTATACAGCAGCCTCCCCAGTGGTAGTATACAGCAGCCACAGAGGTATATACAGTAGCCCCAGTGGTAGTATACAGAAGCCTCCCCAGTGGTAGTATACAGCAGTCTCCCCCTATGGTAGTATACAGCAGTCTCCCCCTGTGGTAGTATACAGTAGTCTCCCCCTGTGGTAGTATACAGCAGTCTCCCCCTGTGGTAGTATACAGCAGTGTTCCCCTGTGGTAGTATACAGCAGTCTCCCCCTGTGGTAGTATACAGCAGTCTCCCCCTATGGTAGTATACAGCAGCCACAGAGGTATATACAGCAGCCCCTCTCCTGTGGTAGTATACAGCAGCCCCCCCCTGGGGTTGTATACAGCAGTGCCCCCCCTGTGGGTATACACAGCCCCCCCTGTGGGTATACACAGCCCCCCCTGTGGGTATACACAGCCCCCCCCCCGTTGCTGCCGCACACCTGTAAAAAGAAGCGCTTTCATACTTATCCTCCTGCTGTCACCACGCGCATCCTCCGCTCTCCTTGCAACCCGGCGTCCATCCACGTGACCACGCACAAATAATGAAGTCATTATTTGTGTGCGGTCATATGGATGGACGCCGGGTGCAAGGAGAGCGGAGGATGTGCGCGGTGACAGCAGGAGGATAAGTATGAAAGCGCTTCTTTTTACAGGTGTGTGGCAGCAAAGGGGGGGGCTGTGTATACCCACAGGGGGGGTTGTGTTTACCCACAGGGGAAGCTGTGTATACCCACAGGGGGGGGGGGCTGTGTATACCCACAGGGGGGGGCTGTGTATACCCACAGGGGGGCACTGCTGTATACTATCCCAGGGGGGCGGAGGAGCGCTGACAGCAAAGTAATATGCACCGCTCCCCCTGCCGCTGATGGACAGGGGGATGCAGTGCATATTGCATTGCCCTAATGAGCGGGAGCACGTGACTGCCCGCTCATTGTACAGCCTCCCCCACCTCCTCCAGCCCCCGGACACCGGCCCCACACAGTCAGCCGTCACTGACTCGTGTATGAGCCGAGGGGGGCACTTTTCAGCACAATTTTTGTGCTGAAAAACTCGGCTTATACACGAGTATATACGGTATATTGTAGACAAAGGAAAAGCAAGATCTTTAGAGATGGACTTGTAAACCTTGAGAATATTCATATTTTTAACAATGTTGGTTCTCACGTTCTTACGCAGTTTTCTTCTCTGTCTGTTTTCCATGCTTAGTGTGATACACACAGACACACATCACAAGGATGTAGTCAATTTATCTTCTTTTTATCTGATTTCACGTGTGATTTTCATAATGCCCACACCTGTTTCTTGCCACTAGTGAGTTTGATTGAGCATCACAGCAAAGTTGTTTACACACAATTTTGGAATGGTGCCAACATTTTTGTACAAGGATCACAAATACAGAAGATGAATACGATCGGCACTGCTGTATAAAAGTGAAGATGGACCAGATTATTGGTTGAACTGGTGTTTATTTCAAGGTGTTTCAAGGCTGTCTCAGTTTCTTCTTCAGGAATACACCATAATACAGGGTCTGTATTATGGTGTATTCCTGAAGAAGAGGCTGGGACAACCTTGAAATGCATTAATAAGAACATCACTTCAACCAAGAATCTGTTCCATCTTCACTTTTATACAGCAGTGCCGATCGTATTCATCTTCTGTCTTTGTGATCCTTGGAGTTTACTTGAGCATCCACGTGGAATGGTGGATTCAGCATCAGCTGTATAAGGCGATAATACCGGTTGTGGGTCACTCAATCGGACAAGGTGAGCAATATTGCACTGAATATTGGCAGTATTTTAATGGAGATCAGACCCTTTTGCACCCTTTTCAGCCCCTATAGGTATCATTTTTGTCCAGACCTTTTTGGGGTTTTTGTATGAAATTATGTCTAAGGGTATGGACATACATGCAAGTTTAAAAATGCTCCGATTCACGAATCCGAGAGTCAGATGAGTGTCATCTGATTTTTGGTCAGTGTGGCTTGCGAGTGCAATCCGTTTTTTTCCTCAGCAGCTATTTACTGTATAATCATTTGCAGGAGCATTTTGTACAATTGTCTGAGCTACAGAATGGTAAAGTATCAATTAAAACTCGCATCAGACTCGGATGGTGCGAGTGCGGTCCGAGTGCAATCCGTGTTTTTTCTCGGACCCATAGACTTGCATTGGCGAGTCTCGTCCGTGACTTGCATAGAATTGCAACATGTTGCGATTGACTCGCAAACCGAGAATCGGATGCGGAAAAAGCGTATGAGACTCGGAAATCTGCTCTTGGACATTAGTTAACATTGGTCCGAGATCAATGCGATTTTTCCGCACAGTAAACTCGGACGAGTTTCACTGATGTGTGTTCGAGCCCTAATTAGCTTTTCTTATCAGTTTTTTTTGTATGGGATGACATCCACAACCTAAATCTATTCAATAAAGGACACAGGACGGGGTGGTTCATGCCTTGTTGGATAGTTTCTTGGAGAGAGTAGGGGTCCCCACATGGCATTGTCCCAGTTGAAGACTTCTGGCGGAGGAGCTACACATGGTTGGGAAACTGGGCCTTCTGCCTCTTCTACTTCCACCTTTTTCTCCTTGGCCTCATACCCATACTCCAGGACCTGGCGGAATTGGAGATTCAGTAGCTGTGGCACCTGCTGCAGGTAGAATCCAGCCAGGCATGTTGCAAGTTCATATGCCGTCGGCCATCTGGTGTTCCCTGTCCCAGATGGTATAGGGAAAGGGTCACCTCTTGACTCTGAGCTCCTCAGGTTCTATTCTAGCATCAGAGCCCAGGATTGGATCCACACTTCATTGCAGATGAAGTCCAAAGTGGTTAGAGCAGTGTAGCTTTAGGTCACATATGTGTTACACAATATTGTTGCCTAGCTCTTCATTAACTCCTCTATTTGGTGGGCTGCAGAACTAACGTCTCTGTATGTCACAAATCCAATTCCCCACGCCACAAAGTGTAACATCTTGGTTGCAGTTAGGTAATTATTGAAGTACAACATCTTTATAGGACACATAATCATGAAAACAAATACATTTATTCAGGTGATGGTCACCATTCACCACCAATTCATCTGGAATGCTGAATAAGGCTAGTGGGCAATGCAGCAATGCAACAACAACTTTAATATGAATTATAAATATACCGTATATACTCGCGTATAAGCCGAGTTTTTCAGCCCAAAAATTGGGCTGAAAAGTACCCCCCTCGGCTTATACGCGAGTCAGTGCGGGGCTGCTGTATACAGCGGTATACAGCAGCCCCCGCATCCCCAGTAATGCAGGGCCCCCCCCCCCTCATGCTCCGGTCACCTGTAAAGCAAGTTATACTTATCAGTGCCCGCTGCCGTCCGCGCCCGCCGCTGCCGACATGCGATCCTCCATCTTCATTCATCTTCTTCCTGCTTCTGTGCGCGTCGCAGGCAATGACGTCATTACCGGCGACGCGCACAGGAAACAGGAAGAAGATGCATGAAGACGGAGGATCGGGATGTCGGCAGATGCGGGCGCGGACGGCAGCGGGCACTGATAAGTATAATTTGCTTTACAGGAGACCGGAGCATGAGGGGGGGGCCCTGCATTACTGGGGCTGCCTGTATACTACCACTGGGGCTGCTGTATATAGGGGCCCTGCATTACTGGGGCTGCAATACCACTGGGGCTGCTGTATATAGGGGCCCTGCATTACTGGGGCTGCAATACCACTGGGGCTGCAATACCACTGGGGCTGCTGTATATAGGGGCTGCAATAGCACTGGGGCTGCAATACCACTGGGGCTGCTGTATATAGGGGCTGCAATACCACTGGGGCTGCAATACCACTGGGGCTGCTGTATATAGGGGCTGCAGTACCACTGGGGCTGCAATACCACTGGGGCTGCTGTATATAGGGGCTGCTGTATACACCACTGGGGCTGCAATACCACTGGGGCTGCTGTATATAGGGGCTGCAATACCACTGGGGCTGCAATACCACTGGGGCTGCTGTATATAGGGGCTGCAATACCACTGGGGCTGCAATAACACTGGGGTTGCTGTATATAGGGGCCCTGCATTACTGGGGCTGCAATACCACTGGGCTGCTGTATATAGGGGCTGCAATACCACTGGGGCTGCAATACCACTGGGGCTGCTGTATATAGGGGCTGCAATACCACTGGGGCTGCTGTATATAGGGGCTGCAATACCACTGAGGCTGCAATACCACTGGGGCTGCTGTATATAGGGGCTGCAATACCACTGGGGCTGCAATACCACTGGGGCTGCTGTATATAGGGGCTGCAGTACCACTGGGGCTGCAATACCACTGGGGCTGCTGTATATAGGGGCTGCTGTATACACCACTGGGGCTGCAATACCACTGGGGCTGCTGTATATAGGGGCTGCAATACCACTGGGGCTGCAATACCACTGGGGCTGCTGTATATAGGGGCTGCAATACCACTGGGGCTGCAATACCACTGGGGTTGCTGTATATAGGGGCCCTGCATTACTGGGGCTGCAATACCACTGGGGCTGCTGTATATAGGGGCTGCAATAGCACTGGGGCTGCAATACCACTGGGGCTGCTGTATATAGGGGCTGCAATACCACTGGGGCTGCAATACCACTGGGGCTGCTGTATATAGGGGCTGCTGTATACACCACTGGGGCTGCAATACCACTGGGGCTGCTGTATATAGGGGCTGCAATACCACTGGGGCTGCTGTATATAGGGGCTGCAATACCACTGGGGCTGCAATACCACTGGGGCTGCTGTATTTTGGGGCTGCTGTATACACCTCTGGGGCTGCATATACCTCTGGGGCTGCATATACCTCTGGGGCTGCTGTATACTACCACTGGGGCGGCTGCTGTATACTACCACTGGGGAGGCTGCTGTATACTACCACTGGGGAGGCTGCTGTATACCTCACTGCTGGGGGTTGTATACCTGTGCTGGAGTCCACCCTCGGCTTATACACGAGTCAATAGATTTTCCCAGGTTTTGGGGGCAAAAGTAGGGGGGTCGGCTTATACACGGGTCGGCTTATACACGAGTATATACGGTAATACTTTTGGGCACTTGTCAAAAGTCTGGATTGTAAATGTATAGCATGAAATGTTAGACTCAATGGGGAGAGTGTTTCAAATGTATGTAAAGCGTTATGGAATTAATAGTGCTATATAAATGAATAAATATTATTATTAATATTGTAATTATTGTTGTTATTATTATTACTACATGAAATAGTGATTGCACATTTTCAAGAAGCAATATCCATACTATGTTGTTTTATCAGTGTGAACAGACCTATAAGATCATGGATGTGAAGCATATAATGACCATATGCTATTTTTATATTAATTGTTATCAAATACATGTAGAATGGCCTTGCAAGCTCCTGACCCTCTTCAATAATAAAGATTCTCTCTCCAAAAAAAATAATAACACTAAAATAAAATAAAATATTAAAAAGAAAAAATCGGCAAAAATATTAATCTCTCTTAAATGGATGTTTTATGGCCATTGTAAGCTTCCAGGACTTCCCAGCTACTGCCACCTATGTCACTGATTCAAAAATTCAGACCCTGCTGGTGTCAAAACCCCTGCAAACTCCAGAAAGTAAATAAAAACTTCCACGAGATGTCCTCAGCAGGCTGTGTGTAAAACTTATTGTTAGTCATCTCCATCTTCAGGGGTGTGGCCCAAACTGCATTCACAATAGAAATAAAAAGACGCTAAAATTACCTCATGCCGGCATCTTGCTGAACTCAAACAGCTTGTGTGATATCTTCTCTAACTTTTCCATTCACATGGCCTCTGTTCTGTGCTCTGTGATAACAGTGAGCAGAGCCATATGAATGGAGGTGCCAGCATGACGTAATTTGAGAGTCTTATCATCTCTATTGTGAATGCAGTTTAGGCCATGCTCCCTGAAAATGGAGGTAGCAAGGAAAGAGATTCACACACAGCCTGCTGAGGACAACTTATGGAAGTTTTTTTTTAAAGTTTCCCTTCTGATTTCATTAATAAAATACAGTATATGTTAAAATTAACTATAATCCCTTGCTCTACATTACAATTAAATAAAAATGTAAACGATGATTACACTTTAAAGCTCCAAAAAGTCTACACCTTGATATAAGCGAGTAGACCCGATGGCCGAGGACAATCCTAACTATACGGTTAGGTGTTGTCCTCAGCAAGCAAGTCTTCCTGCCTTCCTGCAAGTATTTTGGTTGTAAACAAACAGGGAAAGTTTAAGAGCCACTTTAAAGGAGTTATCGGGTGTATATATATACTAGATGTGGGCCCGATGCTATCGCATCGGGAGGGCAGTGACATCACGATGGGTGCAGGTCTGTGGTGCTGGGGTGGTGGCTGTCTCTCCCCCATCCCCACCATGCTCTTTCCCAATGTATATAAGTGACTGTATTTTTAGTTAAAAATCTGTTTCTGCAGGGGAAGGGGGGGTGTTAATAACAAAGTGTCAATCTGGCAATCAATTTAATTTCCTGTAAAAAAAAATGCTTCACTGTATTTTCTCTTGCCAGTGCAGGTAAACCAAGCAGCTACTGGCTGCCAACCCCTGCTGCCTGGTGTTACCTTTGCTGGCAATGAAAAATACAGTGAAGCCTTATTATTTTTAGTTATTTGACTAAATAACTAAAAAAAAAATTGGCGTGGGCTCAGCCATATTTTCTATTGTCAGCCAAGGTAACCCAGACAGGTGGGGGCTGGAATTTTCAGGGTGGTGAGGCCCAAGAATTGCAGCCAGCAGCCACCCCATAATTGGCACCTCTATGAGAGACGCCAAAATTGGCGGTTATTTCTATGTCTAGCCAGGTACAGCTAAGCAGCTGGTGGCTGGAATCCGCAGCGCAGGGAGGTCCATGCTTTCTGGACACCCCCCGCTGCAAATTGCAGCCCGCAGCCGCCCCAGAAGATGGCGCGTTCATTGAAGCGCCATCCTCTGGCGCTGAACCCCGCTCTTCCAGCGGCCCTGGTGGCGGTGGCACCCTGGATAATAAAGGGGTTAATACCAGCTTTGTTATACAAGCTGGTATTAAGCCCGAGATTCTTAAAGTCAGGCCACGTTTGATCCCGGCCACTAAGAATCTCAAATAAAGGGTTAAAAAAAACACAACACAGAGAAAAATTTTTATTAGAAATAAAAAAAAAAGCCATTAGGGACTCAATCTTTAATTAGAAAAATCCTCTTCCGTCCGACGAAGTCCAAAACACGATGTCCTCTCTGCTACATCCCTGTGCATAGATATAGAATAGATGTCTATGCACAGGGAATGAGCAGACTGAGAGCAATCTCAGCTCTGCTACATCAGGCAGCAGGTGGGCTCTAGGACCCTGGAGCTGCGGCAGCCTGCAGACCCGAGGGCACAGAGCAGACAGCCGGACTCGTTACTGTGCGAGTTTCCCTGCGATTACTTGCACAGTCAGTAACGAGTCCAATGCAAGTCAATGGCAATCCTAGTTTTGTCAGAGTCTCTGACAAAACTAGGATTGCCATTGATTTGCATTGGACTCGTTACTGTGCGAGTAATCGCTGGGAAACTCGCAGAGTACCGAGTCCTGCGAGTCCCTTACTACTCGCCGAGTAACGAGTCCTAGCGAGTAGACTCGCCCATCCCTAGTGTATGTGCATGCGTGTATGTGTGTATCTGCATGTGTATCCATGGGCGTGTATGTGCTTTTGGTGTATTTGTGTATGTTTGTGCATGATTGGGTGTGTATATATGTGTGTGTGTATGAGTATGTGTGTGAGGGGACATTATACTGTGTGCGTATGCGTGTTTGTGTGTATGTGTGTGCTTGCATGTGTGTATGTGCATGCATGTGGGAACATTATACTGTTTGTGCATGTGTGTTTATATGTGTGTGTGTGTATGTGTGTAACTACATGTGTATATCTGCATGTGTGTATGCACGGACATGTGTGTGGGGCCATTATACTATGTGTGTATGCGTGTGCGTATGTGTGTTTGTGTGTATGTGCATCCGGCGGGGTGTCCTGGCGTCGGTATCACGATGGTGTCCCCCTGGTGGTACTGCGCATGAGACTGGTACCACCACCAGGTGCCATATCGAAATACCCATCACTTTGGTATTCCAATATGGCAGTTGGCGTACTTCGGTGAGAAGCGGTGGATTGAGGGATTTGAGGACTTCCAGATGGAAGTGGATGACAAAAACTGTTAGGTAGGTATATATACCTAACTGTTACCTACCTGCCTGTTGTTGTCAGCACCAGTCCCCGCTGTTCACCTCAGGCACAAAGCGGTAACAGACCGCTCCTGCCAGGAACAGAATGGCCGGGTAAACAACAGAGTTGGCTTTTCCACTCTCCTCTGTGGAAGTTGGCCCGACAGCTGACATCACCTTGATTGACAGCTGGCTCCCCGCTATCTGATTGTTGGAGCCGGCTGTCAATCAGCATGACGTTGGCTCTGACGCTCGTCAACAGAGGAGAGGATTCCTCCTTTCTGTAGTTGTGACGTCGGAGGAAGTCGAAAAATCACTGACAGGAGCGTTCTAAGGCTATGTTCACACATTACGTATTTTTGCGCACTATTTTTGCGCACGCTTTTCAAAATACGCAATGTGCCTTTTGTCATTCCCCATTCACTTTGCTGTACAGACACTGCGTAAAAATATGCAGTGCTTTTATAGGAAAAAGTGCCTGCGTAAAAATAATGACCATGTAAATTGTTTACACAGCAGCGCCGACGCTTTTTCTTATAAGGGCGGGCGCTCCTGCATCTGATGTCGCAAAAAAGCGCAACAAAATACGCTGGTGCTTTCACACACCGCGCTTTCTTCTGGCCATAAGCGCAGCTGACGTCACAGAGGAGAGGAAAAATCCTGCTTCCTCCTCCCCTCTGTGACACCTGTGACTGCCCATTTGATTTCGCAGTGTATTAATATACACTGCAACATCAAAGTTAAATAAAGGCAAATGTATTAAAAATAATAAAGAATTATTTTTAATACATTTGCCTTTATTTAACTTTGATTTTGCAGTGTATATTAATACACTGCAAAATCAAATGAGGGTTGTCACACATTTCACAGAGGGGAGAAGGAACCAGGATTCTTCCTCCCCTCTGAGACATCACCTGTGTTTATGGCCAGAAGAAAGCGTGGTGTGTGAAAGCACCTGCGTATTTTGTTGCACTTTTTTGCGCGGCCAAAAATCGCTGCAAAAAGTGTTCGCAAAAAAGCGCAACAAAATACACTAATGTGTGAACGTAGCCTAGGGCCTCATTCACACAGTGTGTATTTTGCGCACATTTTTGCACACGCTTTTCCCCCCAAAGCGTACCTGAGTCTGCGTTTCTCAGCAAAGCGAATGGGCTTTCACTTTTGCTGTTCACACGCTTCGCTCTTTTAGGCCCCATGATAACCGCTGAATCCTGTTCCTCCTCCCCTCTGTGACATCTGTCACAGCCCCATTTGATTTTGCAGTGTTTTATACACTGCAAAATCAACCGTAAAATAATGACAAATGTATTAAAAAAAATAAAGATTCTTATACTTATCCTCCGCCGTGTGATTGGTAACCGGGAGCCGGGAACAGGAGCAGGTATTAAACCTGAAAAGACCTTACATGATGCCATAATGACATCGGCGCTGTGATTGGCTCGCTCGCGGTCATGTGATATGTGACACGCATATCACATGACCATGAGCGGCCAATCACAGCGCCGATGTCATTATGACATCATGCAAGGTCTTTGCAGGTAGATGCCTGCTTCTGCTCCTGGTTACCGAACACTCGGCGGAGGGTAAGTATAACAATCTTTATTATTTTTAATACATTTGTCTTTGCTTAATTTTGATTTCGCAGTGTATATTAATACACTGCAAAATCAAATGGGGGCTGGCAGACATTTCACAGAGGGGAGGAGGAAGCAAGATTCTTCCTCCCCTCTGTGACATCACTGAAGAAGTAGCCCCATAAAAACACCTGGTATGTGAATACACCCGCGTATTTTATGGGGCTTTTTGCGCTTTTTTGCGCGGGTCAAAATGCTGGAAAAAGCGCCCGTGCAAAAAAGCGCTGTGTGTGAACACAGTCTACGACTGCTTTTGTCAGTGTAAATGGCGCCGGGAACAACAGTCAGGTAGGTGGCAACTACCTGCCTGTTAGTGCTTAGGCACATTTTTTTTTGTAGAACCTGGATATCCTCTTTACATTTCAAACTTTTTCTGAACATAGCTGGTTTACAGATTTTTTGGGAAATTGTTCAGTTTTCTGATTCCGAGCCGAATCTGCAATGTTCGGGCTAAATTGAAACTGACGAACATGTTTGAGAAAGGTTTGCTTACCTCTAGCTGCAACCATCACAAGCACTGCATACTCAGCCATAATTCTGACTCTTGACAGCAGCAGTCTCATGTCTGCAGTTCTCAGGTGCGGCAAAGATTACCTAGCTTGGCTCTTTTTTGAGAGCACAAATGATGACCCAACTGATGTTATTTGCCAACTTTGTAAAAAAATATTCAGTAGAGGCAAAAAAACAATAATATGACTGCTACATCCATGAACCAGCACCTTGCCCAGCACCATGCTTTACTCTGGCAATCTTAGGGTGAATTCACACACTGCGTATTTGCTGCGTTTTTTTACGCGCAAGCTCATTACATACCAGGAGTAGGTGATTAAATACAGAAGTGGAGCACTTGTTTCTATTATACTTTTCCTCTGATTGTTCCACTCCTGGTTTATGATGAACTCGCGTGTAATAAAATGCAGCAAATACGCAGCAAATTTGCTGCGTATGAAAGCCCCCTTACAGCTCTAAAACATAGCCTAGCTGACCTCACCGAACACCGTCCACCACATCAATTAGCTGTTGATTCTTCCTCCTCCGTCACCATGGCAAAAGTAGTCACACAGGTCTCCAGTCGCAAAACTTCCACTTTTTTATCTGCTACAGTCAGGGTGAGTGGAAGCCCATCAGCTGTCATGGAACTGCATACATCTGCTGGTTTTGCCGGATCTCAGACAGTGAGCACACTGCTTCTTTGTAAATCCATTATAACATCTCCACCTGCACCTTCCTCACAGTCCAGCAGTTTGTCTTGTATATACTACTCCACCCTCTCTCAGCATAGCAGCCACTCTTCAGTCCCACAGTTGACGTCACATAAAAGATTATGCTCTCCTACACATGCCAAAGATAAGCGTTTGAACTTCACTGTTTCCAATTTATTGGCCACAGAAATGCTGCCTTTCCAACTGGTGGATACAGCTGGTTTCACAAATCTGATGGCTTTTGCAGTCCCCCAGTACCAGCTGCCAAGTCATTATTACTTACCGAAGAAAGCTGTGACTGCTCTACACTGGCGTGTCACGGACAACATCCCCCATTCCTTGAGAAACTCTGTGTGTGACAGAGTGCATATCACCACTGAAACATGGACAAGCAAATATAGTCTGGGGCATTATATTATGCTGACTGGACACTGGGTTAATGTAGAGGCTGTGGGGCCAGGTGAGAAAGGAGCTACTCTACAAGTCTTGAAATCTGCAAGGCTTGTGGAACAATTGTCTGTATCTACTGATTCATACCTTGCTTCTGCCTCCTCTAAACCTCTCCCATAATGTTCCAACAGTCCAGAGAGAATCCCCCCACCTCTGCGCTGCTAGTCTACCTGCCATTAGGCAGTGTTGAAATTACAATACCTTGGAGATATGGGTCACACAGCTTAATAGTTGTAGACTGCTATGCTGGGTTAGTTTGACCAATGACTGCCTCCACTAAACCTGAAGACGGTGAAAGCCATGTGCAACAAAGGTGAGAAACTAATGGTGGCCCTGTGACAGATAACACTTACTCACATGCCATGTATAGCTCACGTCCTCATCCTGGTTGTACAGTAATTTCTATGCCACTATCCAGGCCTGAATGATGTGCTGGAGAAGGCACAGTTGCTGTGTGCTCACTTCTGCCTTTTGCGCATAGGTCTTTTGGACAACTGAATGATATGTGATGTGCTGACATAGTGAAATCCACTATGCACATATTGCAGCAACTGTGGCAACAGTGACCTGATACAGTATGTCATCACATGTAGAGTGAGCTAAAGGTAGTGCAAATGACGCTTTCATAGTGGGCACAGTTCAAGAACTTATGTACCCTTCTGCACAGTTTTGAAATGGCAACTAATATATTTAGCGCAGACAATGCCATCATTAGCATCACTATTCCAGTCATCTGCATGGTGGAGCAAAGTATAAAAAGTCTGTGGGATGAGGTGGTGATCCCAGAGGAAGAGGAGGATGCAGAAGGGACACCATATCTCTAAGGTCTAGACTCTCATCGGACAGCCAGGTGGCATGGCAAGGAGAAGTACAATGACAGAAGGGTACCAGACAAACTGCTAGTGAAGGTGCAGGAGCCGATGAAGAAAGGGAGAAGGATGAGGATGAAGAGGTGATGGACACAGAACAGTCTGGAGATGAAGAAGAAATTCTTCTTACTGATGGCTGAGGTTGGCGGGAGAGGACAGTGAAAGGAAGCTCAAGTGTTACCTCACCACCAACACAACAAGGACATGGGTCTCAGGAATTGATCAGACACATGAGTACCCTCTTGCTGCACTATCTGCATCATGATGCTTGTATTGTTAGGATTCAAATAAGCGCTGATTACTGGGTTTCTACACTTTTAAATGAATTATACAAGAGTACATTGAGTCAGATGCTTCCCACCGTGTACAGGTACACGCACATGATGGAGTATCAAAAACACTGGTCAATAATCTTGTTATTGGCATTCCCTAAAACAGCAGTGAGGTACACTGTACGCATTGCACATTTACACTTCGAACTCGGAGAACACTGAGTCATTAGCAGCAGAAGTTTAAATGTCAGAAGCAATTCCTGGGAGTCCTTTGACTAAGTTTTTAAACCAGCCCATCCATCAGCAGGACTACTAGTCTGACACATAGTGAATGACTGCAGAGTTTGCTGCAGAAGTATCTCAGTCTCAATATCCATGCAATCAGGGGGTGTTTGGACCCTTTTTGCATTTTCCAAAAATGAAAGAGTGGCTTGTGTTCATCAGCCACGCCTTAGAGGTTTTGTGCAACCTGCATTTTCTCAGAATGTGTCTTCAACTGGTGATGTACTGTAGGGAAAGCTGAGGTAAGGAAAGATGAATCAGTCAAAGCTCAGGAGAAGCTGCCATCGGCAGCGGAACATTTGGGGCCTTCGGGCACCAAGGTTGCAGCCAATACTGCTATGATTGTGGAGGATTGATGTGGTTTGCCAAGATTTTGATTAAGGTTATTTCTTTTCCTTGTGGATTCATCAAGTATATAGTATGCAAATGATGGTGGTATTCATCCCACAGTGATCTTTGAAGAAATAGTTCCATATATATATATAGACTTGAAATACAGGGGGTACAACTATCTGTATATATATTAGCGGTTCCCTGGTCCCTTTCCACTGTTTACTATTGAGGCACCAGAATAAGAATACACCTGTTCTGTCAATTTATTCTGTATCTTGGATTATGGGATCAACTTGGTTTTAATTGTTTTTGATTGATGTTTGTTGTCACTTTTTTGATAATAAAGATACAATTAATTGATTTAATTGGTGTGCACAATTTATGTATGCATGGTCTTTTTCTCCTTTTTGCATGATTCATATCCCATGCATTTTGTTGTACCCATTTAACTATCTAGCTGTGCATTCCCACAACTGTTGAATATGCTGAGCACTTATATCAGTATTTCCATCTAAATCTAAAAAATATGTGATTCAAATTAAACCCCCGATGAATAAATTTACTAATGAGGCAACAGAGTTAAGGCCCTGTCTCACGCTTCAATGGTCGAATGATCCAATTAATGATACGACTTGACCTAGATCTCTAGAACGACGTTCAATGATCGCTTGTGAAATGTCACACGTATAGATATCGTTAACGACGCAGCAACGATTCCGCGACCAGCAAATGATACTTGCGGTCGTTAGCTTGTCTACGTTCTTCATTTCTCAATAGGCGAGGTCATTAACGACATCGTTATCGAGGTCAACCTGTAAACGTGAGATAAATGCGCATAGGGTCTTATCCTTTTTACAAAGGGTTATAACGGTGTATATCAGGAACTGCTCACCTGGCTTGGTTTTGTCACTCACAACCGGTATAATCGCCTGTAAGATGGCTTGTAGAATGGCTGCTGCAGGGCCGCAACATCACGATAACCGTGGAAACTGGAATGCTGTAATGGGACCAAATGCCGGAATGCCCGTGCTGCCACCAAGAATCACCAGGAAACAAAGAGTTAACTGGGCAGATTTTTCTTTTATTCTATCCTACGCGTTTCAGAGCCTCTATCCGAGCTCCTTCCTCAGGGAACATCCTGAGGAAGGAGCTCGGATAGAGGCTGTGAAACGCGTAGGATAGAATAAAAGAAAAATCTGCCCAGTTAACTCTTTGTTTCCTGGTGATTCTTGGTCGCAGCGCGGGCATTCCGGCATTTGGTCCCATTACAGCAATCGTTATCGAGGTGTCACACACACCCATGCTGCAGGTTGAACAAACGTTCATCGTTTGGTTTAAGGTCTGATTCACAAACCTCCCATCAATGATCTGCCCAATTATCATTGATGTATATGTCACACTGAACGACGTTGTTTCAACGTCGTTAGAATGACTGAAAACATGTGACGTTTCAACAATATCGTTAACGATATTGTAGTGTGTGATGGGGCCTTTACTCTGGATTCTGTATCACTTTTGAACGTGGTCAACCACACTTTTATGCACTCCTAAAAAGACAGGCATGACAGACTAATAGGTCAGTATCCAAGGTGACTTTATCTGCCTCATTATAGGGAATGTTCCCTGAAGTGGGCATTTCAGAAACTGACACAATAACCCCAATGTAAGCGCTCAGCACTTCTCCACACAGTCACTGCAGGAACTCAGCTATCAGCAGTGCCAAACTCCTGCAGTGATCATACAGAGAAGTGCTTATATTTAGCACTTCTCTATGAAATCATGCTTTGATTGGTCAGTCATATTGACTGACCGATTACTGTCGGTCTTCGCATGCCAGTCAGCTATCAGTGCCAGCTGTCAGCACAGAACTGTCTCTGCATGTTTATATGCAGTGACAATTCAAAGACATGACGTACACAGCACATCATGATGCGGGGACTGACACCTGCCCATGACATGCTATGTACACCATTGGTCATTAAGGAGTTAAAGGCAATCATTATTTTTGGAGAAAGGAAAATGCTGCTTTAGCATGAAAACCTCATAAACTCTTGTGAAAATTTGTTGTGCTAGTATCATGTCTTGGGCCTGATTTTCTGCTTCTAGGCCTGGACACCTCACTATCATTAACAAAACAATTATTTTGAATTATAAAAGCAAATTCTAAAGGAAAATGATAAAAATCTGTCCATGAGCTGAATCTCAAAGACATCAAGACAACAATCCAAAGAACACACCTCCTTCTTTGAAATAATAATGAAAAAACAATAAAGTTCTGGACGTACCAAATCAAAATTCTGACCTTAATCCTATAGAAATATGAAGGAAACTGATGTAAGCAATTCGGGAGAGAAAGCCAACTAATATAACAGAGTTGGTAGGGAGGGATGGGCTAAAATTTCTCTAAGTCAGTGTGCTTTACTAATCAATATATACAATTACTGGAAGTATTTAGCTGCAGTTATTTCTGCACAACCGGAATAACACTGGATACTAAAACCAAAGGTTTACATGTTTTAGCTCCTCATGGGCATGTGACATTGAATTATTTTCCTCATATAAGCAATGACAAAGTCTAATATTATTGACTCATTTGCTTGATTTGGTTCTCTTTATCTACTGTTCTTTAAAGCGAACCTGTCACCCCCCCCCCCCTGCACATCAAAAGCTAAAATAGCCACCTTCTGCAGCACTAAGGCTGCATTCAGAGAAGGTGTCTATAGCCTTTTGATGCCCTATATACAATGAAATATGCACTTAGATAAATGCTTACACTTATGAAGATCGGTGACCGGGAGGCGGGTTTCGCGCTCCTTTGACCCGCCCTCTCTTGTCAATCATTGTGCTCACCTGTTGCTGTCTCCCCTCACTGTAAAATGAACGCGCGCCTCCGTTCTCCTGTATGGTGCCACGCATGCGCTGTGCGCACTGCCCGACGACTTCCTGGACACCCGGCGCACAGCGCATGTGCGGCGCCATACAGGAGAACGGAGGTACGCGTTCATGTGACAGTGAGGGGAGGCAGCAGCAGGCGAGCACAATGATTGACAACAGAGGGCGGGTCAGAGGAGCGTGAAATCCTGCCTCCTGGTCACCGGTCTTCTTAAGTGTAAGCATTTATCTAAGTGCATATTTCATTGTATATAGGGCATCAAAAGGCTATAAACACCTTCTCTGAATGCAGCCTTAGTGCTGCAGAAGGTGGCTATTTTAGCTTTTGATGTCCGGGGGGGTGACAGGTTTGCTTTAAGCCCTTTTGTGAAAATCAGATGTAGTTTTAGATCAACTTTATATTGTAATATAAAAAATTTGGAAGGGTTCACAAACTTTCACGCACCACTCTCTATCAACTATGCCTTATTTAATAGCTACCTATACAAAATAACAGCTCATAGCAAAGTAGCAGATCCATATATTTAACCCTTGATTACAAGTATAAGACTCACTTTTGCCCATGCTGTTTTACATCATTTCATGTATTGACCTTTTATATACTCCACAGTAGGATCATTACGTCTTTCAATCTTTGTCTACATCTTAGCTAAAGTGCAACCTTATGAATTCTGGGTTATTCGCATCTGATTGACATGCTAATTTATTATGAAAAAAAGTGTAAAGTACAATCATTTTGGTTGGAAGATGAGACAGTTAACCGCAGTTCAGCACATCTTAAATACTGCTTAAAATTATAATTTGCTGATTGCAGTTTAATTAGCATATTTAATACTGGGTTTGTATCTCTTCTCTTTTTAAACAGATGGAATGTTTAATCTCTGCCAACAAATCTAGAAAAAAAAACAGCTTTGGCATGGCAGTCATCTAAGGTCTGAATGATTTTAAATTGAGCAATTGATAGCAGAATGAGCGCTAAGGTCTCCGTATGTAAATGCCAGTCTGTAGCTTCTACACCATGATGCTGGAATGTCATTTTTCTGGCGATGAAGAAGTTACAGAGGTTTTTTTTTTTTAACGCTGCTATATTCTAGCTGAAAGCAGATTAGATGGGGCTGATTAACTGTGGCTAGATCCAGTCTGTTACAAAGTAGTCTTTAAGAAACCCCTCCTCTGTGTTTCAACCCACCCTATTCATTTGCAAATCATTCTGTGTGCAGCCAAGAATCCCCTCATGCTCCTTCTCCTCCTTCCCCAGCTACAGTATAACCCTCCATGCTGAATACTGCTTTCCTATCAGCTGCACAATCGCTCCATATCCGAGCCTTGTTTATTAATCTCAAGGAAGCCAATCAGTCTATTTGACTGCAATCTCTCTCTCCCTCTTGTCAGACTTAAAATAATACTGGAAGAAGCATAGTAGATAAGAGAAGATTTAACAGAGAAGTTACTGTACAGCACAGAGGAGAATGTAATGACAACGACCTGCCGGACATAGATTGATGTGCTTAATGCTTCCATTGAGGTAAGTACCTGACATACCGCTACTAGTGCTTTAGCACACATATATGCTTCAATGCAACTTATTCAATGCAATTATTATTATATTATTATTATTATTCAATGCAATTTATTTTCTGTAATCACAGTATAATAATTTTTTTTATTTAAAAAAAAAAATCACAAATGCTTAATTTTTTCTATATGCTCTAATGCACGCAATTTAGATTAAAGACTATGGAATCATTCTTAGAGCTGGCAACAAACCCTACAGCAAGGCACACGTTTGCTTTACTTATGTATGATCAGGTGTATCAGAGTGAAGAACTGAGGACCACAATTCCAAACTAGGTCTATTCCTGTGTAAAACTTATTAGCACTTTGACCTTCCTTTGATATTAATCAACGCTAAACCTGCGACAAAGCAAAAACATGAGAAAGTGGCGTAAAAAAATGGAATGATTCAGCAATTATATGATAAATTGTTTCGTCTTGCCAGCAATATATAAGAGAATTGGTGTAATTGCATATTTCTTGTTACCTTGAAGGTCCTGAGCATGAAATGATGAATACCAGCTGTAAAGAAATCAATACTCACTGAGATTGGAAGGAAATGTTTCACTCCTATATATTTATACACTTTAAACACACTTGTGTAAAGGGGCGAAATGTATCACCTAGTAGGGCATAAACTTTAAGTGACGTATTAGTATCTAATGTTAATACGTAGATGATGCCTTCATTCTTCATTAACACTAGAAGTCCCAGAGAGGGGTCATTAAACATTTCCACCTTTGGAACTCAGAGACGGGTCGAATGACCTGAAGGATTTTAGGCCACATTTACAAATGAAAGGATGCTAATTGGAGCCATCAGAGTTGTCAGTTTGGACTAAGGGTCATTTGACCCTCTTTGGGGACTTCAGGGGGGAGCTCGAAATTTCTGGGACTTCTAGTGTTAAAGCAAAATGAGTCACTACATTGATGATCCAAAAAAAGAAAACAGCTGAGTAATAGAACATGATCCAGATTAGTGAATGAAGTAAAAAAATACAAAATAATTAGATAATAGAAATGTATAATTTAACAAGTGGATACTATACAGGTGCAACTACTGCAATATTAAGTTTCAGTCTGCACAAGCCTACAATAGTTTCCTGCCAAATTAAGCTCTGCTCTATTGAGCATTGTAATATATTGGCATGTCATTGAAGACAGTATGGGGTTAAAAATAAATAAACATAGTCATAGAAAAATCCTAAGAAAGAAACCTACTTCCTTTGGTTCAGCTTTTTCTTGATGGTTAGAAAGGATCATGATTAGAATTCTCAGTTTTACCTTTTTGCTCTTGAACTAGGATAACAATGCTTCCAAGCACAATAGTTAAATCAAGGCCAGTTAGAAATTCAATACAATTATATATATATAAAAAAAACCTTATCTCGACTGACAGCTCTTTATTTGGAAAAATGCATCCTACTCAAGGTTACATGTCAATAGCTATACAAGGCACATGTCTTCCAACCGTTTGTTTTGACATTACTCATAAAAGCTGTGTATAAATTCACATCCTTCATGATTTTTCAACATTTTGTGTCAAGAAAAATAGTACTAGAAGTTAGACTGTCAACATAAACTGAATGTCATTTCTCTGCTCCAACCCAACTTTAATCTGTGTACAAGTTGTAGATAGCCATCCTGAAAATCTCCTTTGCTGCACAATGTATTACAATGGTTGTCACGCAAGTATATCTGTATAAGCTACGATTACAAGCTAATACTGACATTATCCACATTGCCGACATCCTTAAGAGAGCGTGGAGATGTTAATCTGGGAATTCTGTTATATTTATGTGACTGGTTGTTCCATTGAATATCTTTCGTTCTTTTTTTGCAATATAAACATCAGTTAAAATTGTATGTACACTTTGTATTTATTTTCACATTCAGTTTTATAAATAGGAAATTCCATGGTGATCATAATATTACCAATACTTTTCTTATTATGGAGCTTGATAAATGACAAAAAGTTGAATCCGGAAGCCAGACGCCGGGTGCTGGAGTTTAGCAGACAGCACCATGATGTCCCCTGCAAAGATTTCAGGACCGCAGCTAGCTCCTCCCTAACCGCAATCTTGAAATTTCAGCAGCTGCGGCTGCGATATAAGGAATCAGGCTGCGAACCTCCGGTCCGGTTTCAAAATCAGGTCCGGGTAGTCTAGTTCACACCGGACCTGATCAGGCCGTGATGTGAAACCGGCCCTGCAATAATTCATGTGAAAACTCACCAATAATGCTAGGGTCACATTTGAGGGTGATGGCAGTGCTAAAATCTTTGAAAAGCCGCCGAAGCGCATAGCATACAACGTTTTCCTGTGCGCTCGACTAAAGCACACGTCATGCAGCTTGGTGTGTGACCGCTGCTAAGACAAACACCGGGTTGCTATGGGGCTCCGGATCACTTGCAGCGCATAGCATTAACGCTATGTGCTGCAGTTTCTTTTCAAAGATTATAGCGCTGCCGTCACCCTCAAATGTGACCCTAGCCTAACTGAACATGTGAACGTAGCCTAAGTCTGGTTTCACACTGCAGGATCTTCCCTGATCAGGTTTCATCCAGTTTCTGTGCCAAAACCAGGAGTGACTCCAACATTCTGAACATGTATCAATCTTTCAATGATAGTTTCTCTCTGCAAGTTCCTCTCCTTGTTCCTCTCCTGGTTTTGGCACACAAACCTGATTAACCCTGATCAGGGAAAAAACTGCAGTGTGAAACCAGCCTAACACATAGCATTGCTAAGTTTGTCAGCTATAATTATCAGATACTTCCAGGAGAAGGCAAGCTCAGTGTTAGTGCAGAGGGCAGATAAGTTCATGGTCAATGCAGTAATATGTAGAACAAAACTGTAACTAGTTCTAAAAATGGCTTCTGCTATGGGATCATTGTTCATTGTTGACAGCATATTGGCATTGTACGACCATAATTTTAAGCATTTATTTGGGCAGTATATCATACTTTTAGGTTTATGCAAACATTTCCATAAGTTTGTTCTTGGTTGAAATATTCTGAGATTGTAATGAAAGATGACAAGCTTTGAGAATAAAATGTGACAATCCGAACAAGATGTCTATGCTTTGTGTCCATGTGTGACCACCAAGTGGTTATGATCTGAATCGAATCCTGTCTAGAGTTTATCCAGCATGTTGCGATATTGTATCTAATTTGTTTCATGAGACGTCAGAGTCCTTAACAAAATGTAATTAAACATTAGTGTGAATGTATCTGTATTTATGATTTTTTTGTGTTGCGTTAGTCTGATAATAGCTATTGTAGGCGCTCTATATGTCATCAATATATGCCACTGTCACAGAATGTATATGGGCAAAAAAGGCTCTACCTAGCCATGTACTGTGTGGTGTGTATGGCAATATGGTGTCTCTACATACACTATTTACCAATAAGTGTGGATATAAGGCCAAAATGTGATTTCCAGAATTATATCAATTGATTTTTGCATCTGAAAAATGTATAGACCTTCTATATAATATTTTTCTGGTATTGTATTGCACTCCTACGGCAATGAGTGTACTCTTTTTCTGAGCACTGCATGCATAATTTATCAGGATGCAAGTAGACCTAAGGATTAGGGATGAGCGAGTCCGAAAAGACTCGGAATCGCAAGACCCCAACGAGTCCGAGTCAAGGACTCGGGACTCGTTGCGAGTCCAGCGAGTCCAATGTTAATGAATAGGGACCCGAGTAATAGCGAATAATGACATTTACAACTCGCTGATGTGTCTCTGAAAGTGTGCGAGTCCAAACTCGCTGGTTTTTCTCTTATTTTGAGGCTTGTAGCCGATGCTGCGAGGGAAGGGATTCTCCAGCACACACTATGGTTTAAGGAAACAGGAAGCGAGTCGCGCTGACAGGGGCACACACAGAGCGATCCGTTCATCAGTGCAATCATGGCAGCAGGACGTGGCACGGTGAACACGCTGCGTCTTATTGCACTTGTGGAGGCTCGTCCATTTCTATGGCTCCCTACAGATCCTGAGTATGGGGATACGACCCTTATTAATACAGCCTGGAGAGAGATCGCCCAAGAGATGTTCCCTGCGTTCCATCGGAGTGACCATGAGGAACAGAGCAATCTAAGTAAGTTAAATGAGTTCACACGTTATATATTGCATTTACTGTATATATACTCGTGTATAAGCCGACCCGTGTATAAGCCGACCCCCCTATTTTTGCCCCGAAAAACTATGAAAACATATTCACCGCCATCCTGGTATACAGCGGCTATCACTGGTAGACAGCCCCCCAGCAGAGTATACACCTCCCCCTGCAGAGTATACAGGCCCCCAGCTGGGTATACATGCCCCCATATTGTCGTATACAGGCAGGGGCGGACTGGCCCAGGTGCCACGGGTCATGCGGCTGCAGGAGCATGAATAATCCGCATGTCCCTGAAGCAGCAGGCGGAAACGGAAGCTCCTGGCCGCGCGATGACGTCATCAGCACGCGGCTGCGTCCGGGAGTGAGCGTCTGTGAGTGGCGTGCGGCTGCGACTGTTAGCGAGCGGCTGTGAGGAGCGCGAGGCTGCGGCTGGGAGCGAGCCATAGGATAATGCGGGAGCTGCGGTGACTGTGAGGCGGCCGCCAGTCATCACCCCCCCCCACCCCCCGTCCTCACCTGTGTCGGGCCAGTGAGGGAGGGTTGCGACCCAAACTGTAGGGTGCCAGTCAGTCCCTGTATACAGGGCCCTCAGTGTGTGTACAGGCCCCCCCAGCAGTGGGTATACAGGGCCCCCAGCAGTGGGTAGACAGTGGCCCAGTGGGTTTACAGGGCCCCCAGCAGTGGGAATACAGGGCCCCCATAGCAGGGTATACAGGACCCTGAATGTGTTATCATGCTCCACCGCATAGTTGCCTATATTTGGATGGGGTCACAACAGTACAATGAGTTTAATGTCTTATCCTCCTGGCTCTTTCGGCCAAGGGGTTGGGTGTATATAAATACCACTAATGACCAGAGTCTGGTGCCCGCACTATTACATTCTCTATGCGTTGACATGTGTCCTGCCTCATTTGTGATTGTGGCCACGTGAGCTCAATGTCCGTAATGCTGTTGATGATGTTCCACACTGTCGTGTCACTGTGCCTTGTATACACATTACACACACAAAATGAATAAAATGTTATTGTTGATTTGTACACATACTTTTGTTTTTTCAAATATTACACATCTCTAAAGCCGGTTTCAAATCATTTCACAGTTGACCATCTTAAAAAACGGTGGAGGAGCTGCCGGGACCAGCATAAGAAGCAGTACCGGCAGTACTCAGAGAGACAACCGGGAGCCGCTCCATTGCTCAACCACTACCACTTTTATGACCGGCTGTCCTTCCTTCACCTGGTGGCCGCTATGCCAAGGTATGTATCTGCAGCACTGTTGTGTACATTTAGTATTATTTATAAATATATACATTAGTTTCCATTTTGGCTCTGTGGGTAGCAGAGTATACAGGCGGGTCTGAGGTAGCAGAGTATACAGGCGGGTCTGTGGGTAGCAGAGTATACAGGCGGGTCTGAGGTAGCAGAGTATAAAGACGGCTCTGTGGGTAGCAGAGTATACAGGCGGGTCTGTGGGTAGCAGAGTATACAGGCGGGTCTGTGGGTAGCAGAGTATACAGGCGGGTCTGTGGGTAGCAGAGTATACAGGCGGGTCTGTGGGTAGCAGAGTATACAGGCGGGTCTGAGGTAGCAGAGTATACAGGCGGGTCTGTGGGTAGCAGAGTATACAGGTGGGTCTGTGGGTAGCAGAGTATACAGGAGGGTCTGTGGGTAGCAGAGTATACAGGCGGGTCTGTGGGTAGCAGAGTATACAGGCGGGTCTGTGGGTAGCAGAGTATACAGGCGGGTCTGAGGTAGCAGAGTATACAGGCGGGTCTGAGGTAGCAGAGTATAAAGACGGCTCTGTGGGTAGCAGAGTATACAGGCGGGTCTGTGGGTAGCAGAGTATAAAGACGGCTCTGTGGGTAGCAGAGTATACAGGCGGGTCTGTGGGTAGCAGAGTATACAGGCGGGTCTGTGGGTAGCAGAGTATACAGGCGGCTCTGTGGGTAGCAGAGTATACACGTGGCTCTGTGGGTAGCAGAGTATACAGGCGGGTCTGAGGTAGCAGAGTATAAAGACGGCTCTGTGGGTAGCAGAGTATACAGGCGGGTCTGTGGGTAGCAGAGTATACAGGCGGGTCTGTGGGTAGCAGAGTATACAGGCGGCTCTGTGGGTAGCAGAGTATACACGTGGCTCTGTGGGTAGCAGAGTATACAGGCGGGTCTGAGGTAGCAGAGTATAAAGACGGCTCTGTGGGTAGCAGAGTATACAGGCGGGTCTGTGGGTAGCAGAGTATACAGGCGGGTCTGTGGGTAGCAGAGTATACAGGCGGGTCTGAGGTAGCAGAGTATAAAGACGGCTCTGTGGGTAGCAGAGTATACAGGCGGGTCTGTGGGTAGCAGAGTATACAGGCGGGTCTGTGGGTAGCAGAGTATACAGGTGGGTCTGTGGGTAGCAGAGTATACAGGCGGGTCTGTGGGTAGCAGAGTATACAGGCGGCTCAGTGGGTAGCAGAGTATATAGGTGATGAGAATAGGGTTAATAGATGGTGCTACAGTGTTGGGGCGTGCTAGAGGGAGCAGAGATCCGATTACTGCCATCATTTCTGACCTTATTAAAGATAGCGGCCGCAGCTAAATGACATCATGGCAAAGGTAAACATGGGGTGTGGTTAGCTGCAGGAGGTTAGTGAGAGGTGTGGGTTGTTTGGCAGAGGGCGTGGTGTGGGCGTGGTGAGCGCGGCTCCAGCGTCAGATACGCTGCGAGCGCGGAACCGCGGCACATCTCCAGGAGCAGAGGACGTGTCCGGTACGTCCGTAGCCCCCGGCCTCCCCGTTGTCCGCACACACAGCCCCGCTGTGACCTCTGCAGTGTCACAGGCCCCGGCGGGCGTCTGTCATCTCCTCCTGACACTGACCTCCTCCTGATTTGATTGTCTGTGTTGTCCCCCCCCGCTGTCAGCATCAGTGATCTGCTAAGACCTGTGGGTGCACAGACGGGGGAAGTACAAATGCCAGCATGCCGGGGCGGATTGGGCGCTGTGAGGGGCGCAGGTCTTGCTGTGAGCGGAGGGCGCGAGGCCGCTAGAGAAAACGCTATAGCGGCTGTGTGAGTTAAGCGTCTGCGGCTCGCGAAGGCGCATACGCGTCTCCGCTCGCAGTGACGCTAAGGAGTTTGGGATTAGGCTACAGTGCCGGAATTTCAAACTCCCGATTATATAAATAGATTATATATATATAATATTGTATACCTTTCAACCCCTTCCCTGCTTTATATAGATGATATAAGCTAAAAGTTTTGTGAATTAAGTATGTCAAGTAAAAAGTGAAGTCAGGGGGCCTTTTTTTTTTTCATGTGAACCATTGGTGTTATTGATCGTCTAGATTAGATGGGATGGGGGGGGGGTGGGTGTTAATCAGGGGTGAAAAATTATGTATTAGTATGGAATTAGCAAAGAAAGTCACGTATTCCTTTATGTTATGTACAGTTGGTTATTCTTTCATAATAATAACAAATATCTGATTAATAATACACAGATACACAGAGTCTAAAAAGCGTGCAACTTAATGTTTGACCTATGTTTTTGTTTCCAAATGCAATGCATTCACCAAATTTTTTTTTACTTTACCCACAGAGAAGCTTACTACAGAGGGCGGCGTGCTGTGAACCCTCCACCGCCAAACAGAAGGCGGCGTGGAGAACACCCACCACCACCACCACGGCCGGCGCCACCACCACCGCCGCCGCCACCAGCACCACCAACACCACCACCACCGCCGCCACCAGCACCAGCACCACCACCACCGCCGCCACCAGCAGCAGCAACACCACCACCGCCGCCAGCAGCACCAGCACCACCACCACCGCCGCCACCAGCAGCAGCAACACCACCACCGCCGCCACCAGAACCAACACCACCACCGCCGCCACCAGCACCAACACCACCACCACCGCCGCCACCAGCACCAACCCCAGCTTTGGGGCATGTCCGCCCGCCAGAGGAGGTTGTTGCAGGGCCAGAAAATCGAGCACAAAGTAATGCTGACTTTGCCCGCAGTCTCCTACCGTTCTTGGATGACATCCCATTCGAGAGACGACTGCGGGCATGGTCAGCAATACATATTGTCATCGATGCATGTCGCCCTCCAAACCACCCTGCCCAGGTCTTTTCATATTTGGAGGGGTGGCAGCAATCTGGTGCAAACATTCTGGACAGGCACACACCACGGCGGGACAGCTATGTGGCGGACCCAGAGGCCGTACCAACCTTTCTGGCCAACCCACATGGACCTTCCAACCCAACGCCATTTTGAGAGACCGGCCCAGGTGACCCAACCTACAGGGTTAGAAGCAGTGGGGGAGGCTATCCATGGGGCCCTGGACATCCTCCATGACCAGGGTGATGGTGGCGGGGTAGAGGCTACCCCACACAATGTTCCCACCTACCACCAGATGTAGGTTTTTTTTTTAATGTAAATAGTGCATGTTTGCACTTTTGACATGTTTATTGTTTATATGTTTATTTCTCATTTTTTTCGTTGCTTTTCGAAAGCAAAAAAAAAAAAAAAAATATGACATCTTTGCCATTAAGGCATAATAATACAGGTTTTCAAAACAAATGCTTTGTGTCTGTCTTTTTTCAGGGAATGGATGTGTAGGTTGTTTTGTGGGTGGCCTTAAAGTCATCATCATTAGCAAGTACTTTACGGCCTGCATGGCGCATGAGGGCACCTTGGTTAGTACGTGTAAAATCATTACTGCACATACCAATGTTGCTAACAAAGAAATAGTGCCTGTGTTTGGGGGGGTTACTTAATGACTCAGTATGTCAACAACACTAGGAACACAGATGCGAGAGGCTGGGACGTCTACTTGCAACACACAACGTCTATGCGTTATCTCCGTAGCGTACAGTGGGACCCTTCGCCAGGCTACAGCAGGATCATAGTACAAGCAACGTCTTCGATGCAGGCATAGGCTTGTTGCCTCAAACAATTAGCCCAAGGGGTTGTTTGGAAAATTGGGTATAAATGCAGGCCTACCGGCCATGATAAGCTTGTTAGCCTGGGTGGCTCCAAAATTTTGCCCAAGGGGCTGTTTGGCATTTTGAGTATAAATGCAGGCCAAATGGCCATGATAAGCTTCTTAGGCTGGGTGCCTCAAAAAATTAGCCCAATGGGCTTGATCAACTCTTTTTAGATATAGAAGAGGGAGCGTGGCCCATACTATAGTCTTGCTTGTCTTGAGAGCATCGGAGAAGCAACATATTCGATGCAGGTATAGGCTTGTTGCCTCAAAAAATTTACCCAAGGGGCTCTTTGGAAAATTGGGTATAAATGCATGCCTACCGGCCATGATAACCTTCTTAGCCTGGGTGGCTCCATAAATAAGCCCAAGGGGCTGTTTGGCATTTTGAGTGTAAATGCAGGCCTAAGGGCCATGATAAGCTTGTTAGCCTGGGTGGCTCCAAAAATTAGCCCAAGGGGCTGTTTTGCATTTTGGGTATAAATGCAGGCCTAAGGGCCATGATAAACTTGTTAGCCTGGGTGGCTCCAAAAATTAGCCCAAGGGGCTGTTTGGCATTTTGAGTGTAAATGCAGGCCTAAGGGCCATGATAAACTTGTTAGCCTGGGTGGCTCCAAAAATTAGCCCAAGGGGCTGTTTTGCATTTTGAGTATAAATGCAGGCCTAAGGGCCATGATAAACTTGTTAGCCTGGGTGGCTCCAAAAATTAGCCCAAGGGGCTGTTTGGCATTTTGAGTGTAAATGCAGGCCTAAGGGCCATGATAAACTTGTTAGCCTGGGTGGCTCCAAAAATTAGCCCAAGGGGCTGTTTTGCATTTTGGGTATAAATGCAGGCCTAAGGGCCATGATAAGCTTGTTAGCCTGGGTGGCTCCATAAATTAGCCCAAGGGGCTGTTTTGCATTTTGAGTGTAAATGCAGGCCTAAGGGCTATGATAAACTTGTTAGCCTGGGTGGCTCCAAAAATTAGCCCAAGGGGCTGTTTGGCATTTTGAGTGTAAATGCAGGCCTAAGGGCCATGATAAGCTTGTTAGCCTGGGTGGCTCCAAAAATTAGCCCAAGGGGCTGTTTTGCATTTTGGGTATAAATGCAGGCCTAAGGGCCATGATAAACTTGTTAGCCTGGGTGGCTCCAAAAATTAGCCCAAGGGGCTGTTTGGCATTTTGAGTGTAAATGCAGGCCTAAGGGCCATGATAAACTTGTTAGCCTGGGTGGCTCCAAAAATTAGCCCAAGGGGCTGTTTTGCATTTTGAGTATAAATGCAGGCCTAAGGGCCATGATAAACTTGTTAGCCTGGGTGGCTCCAAAAATTAGCCCAAGGGGCTGTTTGGCATTTTGAGTGTAAATGCAGGCCTAAGGGCCATGATAAACTTGTTAGCCTGGGTGGCTCCAAAAATTAGCCCAAGGGGCTGTTTTGCATTTTGGGTATAAATGCAGGCCTAAGGGCCATGATAAACTTGTTAGCCTGGGTGGCTCCAAAAATTAGCCCAAGGGGCTGTTTGGCATTTTGAGTGTAAATGCAGGCCTAAGGGCCATGATAAACTTGTTAGCCTGGGTGGCTCCAAAAATTAGCCCAAGGGGCTGTTTTGCATTTTGGGTATAAATGCAGGCCTAAGGGCCATGATAAGCTTGTTAGCCTGGGTGGCTCCATAAATTAGCCCAAGGGGCTGTTTTGCATTTTGAGTGTAAATGCAGGCCTAAGGGCCATGATAAACTTGTTAGCCTGGGTGGCTCCAAAAATTAGCCCAAGGGGCTGTTTGGCATTTTGAGTGTAAATGCAGGCCTAAGGGCCATGATAAGCTTGTTAGCCTGGGTGGCTCCAAAAATTAGCCCAAGGGGCTGTTTTGCATTTTGGTATAAATGCAGGCCTAAGGGCCATGATAAACTTGTTAGCCTGGGTGGCTCCAAAAATTAGCCCAAGGGGCTTTTAAATGTTTGGTAACAGAAAATAAAGTTTGATTCTTGGTCAAAAGGTGTTGTGATGGTTAATGAAACCGAAGTTAAGGTATAGTGTTGGTTTAAGATGAAGCAGCCTCATTAACAGGTTGCAGGAACATGGTTACACTAATCGTTACTGGTCTTGTACATACTGCTTGTACCAAAAAGACACAATATAATACAATGATTAATTATATCATATTGATGTTGAACGTGGCACTTCAGCTCTGAGTACTGTCGTCTTCAGGGCTCAAGAAGTCTTGTGAAATCCAGTTCCTATTAAACTTAATTAGAGTAAGCCTGTCTGCATTCTCGGGAGTAAGACGTGTCCTGGTATCAGTTATGATACCCCCAGCGGCACTGAAAACCCGCTCTGATGTCACACTAGCTGCAGGGCATGCCAGCACCTCCAAGGCATACAACGAGAGCTCTGTCCAAGTGTGGAGCTTGGAGACCCAGTAATTAAACGGGACTGCGGCATCAGTCAGGAAGCAGGTACTGTCACTTAAGTATTCTTGTACCATGTTGGTAAGTTTCTGTCTCCGAGAGATGGTTACTGGAGCAACATGGCGCTGCAGGTTCGATGGCTTATTGAACATAGCCCACTTTGCGGACATCTTTCCAGCATCTCTTCTGGACAGCGTGGATGATTGTGCCCCGACCAAAGGCTGCTGTTGCACAGAGTTGCTAACCATGGGCAGAGTGTTGTCTGACGGTGATATTCGAAGCATATTATCCACAAGAACCCTCTTGAAATAGTCAATTGTCAAGCCACGTGGTGACTGAAACAGCAGTGAGGTGAATTTATCTTTATAACGTGGGTCCAGAAAGGTGGCCAACCAGTAGAGGTCGTTGTGCAATATGTTAATCACTCGTGGGTCTTCTAGCAGACAAGTCAACATGAAGTCAGCCATGTGTCCTAAGCTGCATAGAGTCATGTCTTCAGTGTCCTCAGAACGATGTTCAATACCCATTGTATCCGCAAAGTCTGTCTCCGCCTCCTCCTCTCCAGGCCACCCATGGTGGACAGACACAAAGCTGGGGTTCTGAGTACCATCTGGGTTGACATCGGCACCAACAAAAAATGAATCCTCTTCATCGTCTTGCTCCTGTTCCTCCTCAGGAGCCATTGTTGCCTGGTCATACTGGCTTTGCTGGCTAGGTACTGCGCTGTTTAAATCTGGCTCCATAGCCATCTGCTGGGCTCTCAATGCTTCATTTTTCTGATTAATGAGGGACTCTTTCAGCAGACACAGCATGGGTATAGTGACACTGATGATGGACTGATCACCGCTCACCAGTTTTGTGCAGTAGTCAAAATTATCAAGAACCTCAGATGTGTCAGCGATCCACACCCACTCCATTGTACTAATATGTCGTGGCTGACTGCCGGTCTGACGGGCATGTTGCAACTGATACTCGGATATTGCCCTCTGCTGCTCATTGATCCTCGATAACATATGGAATGTAGAGTTCCATCGTGTCGGCATGTCACAAATGAGTCTGTGGTTGGGCAAATTCAATTGCTTTTGAAGCAATGAAAGTTTTCCAACCGCTGTTGACGAATGACGAAAATGTGCACAAAGTCGACGCACCTTCTCCAGTAGGTCACATAGCTCTGGGTATGTACGCAGGAATTTCTGCACTACCAGATTCAGCACGTGAGCCATGCAAGGCACGTGCACAAGGTTTCCGAGCTTTAGTGCAGCCACTAGGTTACGACCATTGTCGCTCACCACGAGACCGGTCTGCAGTTGGAGTGGGGATAGCCACTCATCTGTCTGTTCCTTCAGACCTTTCAACAGCTCTACTGCAGTGTGCGGTGTGTGACCTAAACAGATCAGCTTCAGCAGAGCCTGTTGGCGTCTTGCTGAAGCACTGCAGCAAACCTCCCAACTTGGCCGTGATGTTGAGGGCAATTGAGGATTGGTCGAGGAAGCGGAAGATGGGGTAGTGGACATATAGGATGATGCAGAGACCCTGAATGAGGTTGTGCCAGCTATCCGTGGCGTGGGTAGGATGTTTGATGTAACACTAACATCGTTTGGCACACTCTCCACAACGTTGATCCAATGCGCGGTGAGCGAGATGTACCGGCCCTGTCCTGAACTGCTTGTCCACGTGTCCGTAGTAAGGTGTACTTTCCCGGTTACAGCGTTGGTGAGGGCACGCTTGAGGTTGTTAATGACATGCTCATGTAACACGGGGACGGCACAACGTGAAAAGTAGTGGCGGCTTGGAACCGAGTAGCGTGGTACTGCCACAGCCAAAAGCTCACGGAAAGAGTCTGTACCCACAAGCCTAAACGGCAACATCTCGACTGCTAACAACTTAGCTATCTGGGCATTTATTTTTTTGGCTAATGGGTGGGAAGAGTGGTATTTCTGCTTCCTTTCGTACAGCTGTGTCACTGATAACTGTAACGATGTTGCTGACCGACAACTGTCTGCACTCGTGTTCAGTCTCTCTGCAACCGCTGCTTGTGATGAGTACATATGAGCTGGACCAGCTTCAGCAACACTTGATTGTGACGGACGTATCTGAGTTACCGTCGCAGTCTTTGGGTCAGATGACACTGTTGTGGAAGGCTGCACTTTTGACCACTGAATAGGGTGCTGACCAGCCATGTGCTTCCGCATACTGCTGGTGCTCTGGTTTCCTTTCCCGTGGCCTCTGCTGAGCCTTGCATGGCAGATGGTACAGATGACCACATTTTCTTGAGAAGGCCCATCTTTAAAAAATTTCCACACAGTGGCTGACCGACCTCTAGGCTTGACTGTACTCCCTGAGGGATTACTGAGGCCCACATTTGAGACATTTTGTCCAACAGTTGACAAATTTTGAGCCACAGTGGACACATTTTGGGCAACAGTGGTGACTCTTTCAGTTCTGGTGGGAGGAGTCGGCCTTGCTGCCTTTGTTGGTGGGACATACACACTTTCTTCCTCCGTGCTGCTCTGCTGGCTCTGCATCGCAACATTCCACGTGGGATCAGTTGTCTCATCATCAACCCCTTCCTCTTCTAAATCTTCCCGATAACAAGATAGATTTTGCTCCCCAGATGACAAGTGTGTCACTGTCTCATCATCATCATCCTCCAACTCCTGAGACGGTCTAAGACTTTGCTGAAAGACACGTTCATGTGGCCGGGGTGTCTCTAAAACTTGTCCATGAGTGGACAATTCTTCATCAAGTATCTCATCTACTACGGAGTCTGGCAAACCGGATTCATGTAAAGGATTATATGTACCAAATAAGTCATCTGAGTGACCCATGTCTGTGTCAACATTTTCATGGGGCTGCTGTTGGTCTGAGGAACTGTGAAGAGGTTGTGGATTAGATGACCCAGCATGGTATGTACCAACAGTAGATACAGTGCTCAAGGAACCTTGAGTGCTGCAAGAACCTGTTGTTGAGGTCTTGTCTGCCAGCCAAGACGTTAGATGCTGTTCGTCTTCCGGCCTCAATACTCGTTTACTTTCCTGACGGGGAAAGTTAGACAGGAGGAACGATCGATCAATCCTCGTCTGTCTGCCCGAACTGGTGGATAGTTGGCCACGACTACCAATGCCTGTACCTCGTCCCTGTCCCTTAGCAAGACTTTTTTTGGGATTTGTTTTTTTGTGTGACATTTTGTAATTTCTGGTGGCTTTCTGGGGGCTTGTAAAACAAGTAGCAGGTACTATTTCGTGAAAGGTACACACTAGAGGCTAAGATATTTTTAGAGAGATGGAAGGTACCGTGCGAGCTGCAGGCAGGACACCGTACAGCTACGCACTGGCACAGGAAAAAATTGTTTAGTACGCAGAACCAGGCACACTTAGGCTGCGGTGCTGGCTGCGTGCAAGTTTACAAGTACCGTGCGAGCTGCAGGCAGGACACCGTACAGCTACGCACTGGCACAGGAAAAAATTGTTTAGTACGCAGAACCAGGCACACTTAGGCTGCGGTGCTGGCTGCGTGCAAGTTTACAAGTACCGTGCGAGCTGCAGGCAGGACACCGTACAGCTACGCACTGGCACAGGAAAAAATTGTTTAGTACGCAGAACCAGGCACACTTAGGCTGCGGTGCTGGCTGCGTGCAAGTTTACAAGTACCGTGCGAGCTGCAGGCAGGACACCGTACAGCTACGCACTGGCACAGGAAATTTTTTGTGGAAAAATGGCACCAAAATTATTTGGTAGACTAGTGCCAAAAATAAGAAAAAGCTTAGGATTACAGCTCTGCGGAAAGCTGGGTGAACTAAGCTATGAGGATGGTGCTGGATTCACTGTAAGGCTGCTCCTATCTCCCTTCCTTACAGTCCTGTACAGCAATCCTCCGTCCTGGTAGTTCTGAAAAGAACTTTTGGGTTATGTGTGAGGAATCTTGACTCCTACACTGCGTCCTGTTAGTTCTGAAAAGAACTTTTGGGTTATATGTGACTCCTACACTGCCTAACTGTCCCTAGATCTGCTCCAAGTCTCCCTGCACTAGGTCAGCTCTTCTCAGCAATGTGCCCAAAATGGCGGGGGCAAGCCTTATATACTGCCTTGCCTGTCATAGATGACATAGGCATCACGATGGACAGCAGCCAATCATAGTCCTGACACAACCAAAGCTGCTATGCCATTACTGACTATGATTGGCTATCTTCACAAGTTTTCTGACCTAACACGCAATGCTGACTAGTAACATAAAAGATTCTGGATTCGCGAGTCCCGAATAGAGAATACAGGACTCGGAATCGCAGACTCGCTAGGATTCGGACTCGTAGACTCGCTCAGACTCGCTGCTGTTTGGGGAGATTCAAGCTATATAGCGATGTGATAGAGCGAGTCTAGCGAGTCTAGCGAGTGAGAGAAAGTAAACTATGACAAAACTAAGATTGCCATTCACTTGCATTGGACTCGTTACTGAGCGAGTATTCGCTAAAAGACTCGCCGATTCCCGAGTCCAGCGAGTCCCTTAAGAATCGCCGAGTAACGAGTCCTAGCGAGTAGACTCGCTCATCCCTACTAAGGATCAGTGACAGAATATTTACAAAACCTATACTGCTTGTATGTAGGTATAAAAATTGTGAAATTATATCTGTTTTTTATTTGCATAAACAGCTGAATATTATACTGTTGCATATATCTCTAATGCATAAAACACTGAAAAGTTACTAATCAATATATGGTACTTAAAAATAATATGAATGCAATTACACAAGGACACAGTAACTAATACCAATGGCACAGTTAACTATAGATATGATCAAAGGGATTCTACATTTATCAAAAATAAGTAATCATTTTTTTCTAACTCATTAGAATACCAAAAGTCCATCATTAAATGTCATACAATTTTTTCCACATGCCAGATTTGTAAAAGTATTTCCATACCACACTTACTTTATAGGACATACTGTATACAGGTGCAGAATCTACACAAGGCCAAAAGTGTTGTTCCAGAAAATGAAGTATTTATCCCAGAAAATGATGTACTTAGAAATATTATGTAACAAACATATTTTTCCTGATTGTCCTTCGGCAGCACAGAGTGGGTTAAGGCCTTAATCCCTAGTTGGAACAGAAGACATGTTAATTAGCAATACCAAATAATTAGCAAATTGACACCTCCTGTGCTCCCCCCTGCCCCATCCCTTGTAAAGGGGGAGGAACAACGCAACACATATTTTTCCTTCTTCTCATGGATCAGAAGACTTTTTCTTATGGGTCGTCCGGGTTCTGTAAATATATATTCATATTTCACTCGGCTACCAGCCATAAATCCTGATATATATCTAGACAGCAGGCCCTGTATATGTATTTTCATACGTCACTCTGTTCCTTTCCTCAAAAAAAAAGAACTGATAAAAAAGGCAAATTGGACATAATTTGACACCAAACTCCAAAATTGTCCTAACAAAATAGTTTGCACCCTTAATTTAATATTTGGATGCACACCCTTTGGAATAAATAACTGCAAGAATCATCAGCAAACTCGTTAAACCTCTCAACTTTGATTTTGGACCACTCTTTTCTGCAATCTACTCCAGGTCTCTAATATTTGACGGGAGCCTTCATCAAAGAGCAATTTTAAGATCTCTCCACAAATATTCAACGCATTAAGATCTGTCCTCAATGTCGGCCGCTTCAGAACTATCCAGTGCTTTGATTCCATCTATTTCTTCGTGCTTCTTGAAGTGTGTTAGGAATCATTGTCCTGCTGACCCATGACCCATGACCTAGGATGCAAAGCCAGCTTTCTGGCTCCAGGAACTACATTGCAACCCAAAATCCTTTGCTAATTATTATTATTATTATTATTATTATTATTATTATTATTAATTATTTATTGATAGAGCACCGTTGATTCCATGGTGCTGTACATGAGAAAGGGATAACAGTGAAAGACTGATAGAGAGGGGGGTGAGGACCCTGCCCTTGCGGGCTTACATTCTACATTCTAATCTTAAGATTTTGTTATGTATTGCACACAGTCAAGGCATCCAGTGCCAGAGGCAGCAAAACTATTTTGAAAAGTCTTTAAACCTTCAGCATACTTGTTTGTAGGTACTGTGTTCTTTTTTTTTTTAGGCCTCATTCTGTTTTAGGTAAACAGTAAAATTATATACTTTATCAATATGTTTTTTCTTGGTCTTCTGAAATATTGTATTTCTTTGAAACATTCACATATATTTTGAGCTGACACTGATGCACCCTGAGCCTAAAGGACAGCTTGAAATATGAGGAGGCTGGGATAAAAGATCATCCTGGAGCCCCCAGGGTCCATGTCCCAACACACCTCTTGCTCTGTGCTGCAGCTTAGCTGAATTTCTCTGTCTGCTAAGGGAGGGGTAAGGGCTGAGGGGCAGATATGATTTTATAGAATTATAAGAGATCTGCCCAGCTCTGCTTCATCATGTAAATGGGCAGGGACAGTCCAAACATTTTTTATCTCAATGGAGCTACCCTTTAAATTCCTTTATCACGTGACTGTTAACAGTGTCATATTTAGTCTCTTCCATTTCTATTAATATCACCTTGTGGACTTGATCCTCCTTTTCTAAGTCTCTATCACCTTGTGGTCTTGATCCTTCTATTATAAGTCTCTTCACCTTGTGGTCTTGATCCTCCTTTTATAAGTCTCTGCATTTATCTTAATACTTGAGTGACAATCATGCAGTTTTGCTCTAGTTTCAAGTTTTTATGATCATAAGTAACATCCATAAGCTATATGTGTTGCCAAACCTGTAAGAGGGTAAATATGAGTAATCTGCCTCTTTCTCCTTTCGTCACAGTTGATGCTTTTTCTCCCACGGTTCTGTGTATTTTAATTGGGGCTGATTTGTTATTTTTCTGTGCCACATTTTCTGATCTGAAATTAAAGAATAATTGACCACATTGTGTATTGTGATTGTTGCTATTATTCCATGTTTTTATGTATGTTCAATGTTGGATTTCATATTCTGCATGCTATGTACTAAATTTGTTTTTTAAATGTTTTTGCTTTGTTTTGCTATGCTGATTTATTGTAATACATTGTTGAAATATGCAAAATGTACTTTGTAATTGTCTTTTCCTTTTGTCACTGAATTCCAGTGCATCTATTTGTGGTTCCCTCAGAACCTTCTGGGATCTGAGGGGGTTAATATTGGCTGAAAGCTACTGAAGATGAGGATTTCCTAGGCAAGCATTAATGATGTTAGACATATGACCCTTCAACATAGGACTTCTATTTGGATTCTTTTACTCATTACTATATATAAGTGTCTTGTGGGGTTTATACCTTAGCATGACTAAGGTCATGTCCCCGAAATGTGTTGGTGGTTTTAGGGAATTGGGGGGCTCTCTTGTCGTGTATTTTTTGTAAATTGATGTCAAAATAAATATAAGCTTTTAATACATCTGGGATCCCCTCTTCCATGCTTGCTTGAATTTTATTCTTGATTGGCATACACTGGATTGTTTCGATAACCACTCGGGCCAGTGGATAGTTTTTAGCATTTTCGTGGAAGCAGTGGATCCAGACCTTCTTACCGGGAATCAATTGAAATGGGATTGTGGCCCTTACCAGGGTCCCCAAAATTCCCTGAGTTAAGTAAAACAGTCACTTGCTTCTCATCTACTTTTACTGAACACTAATAAGACCCTCTCTAGATGGGCAGTCTACAGTGCAGTCAAGATATGCAAAGTAGAAACATCGCGTATCCAGGCTACAGTCCATCTGTTTGGCGGTCAGGGCACAATGGGTCACAATATGTCCTGGATGGTGACACCTCAAGCAAATTATCTCTGTAGTTAGAGTCTTTGATGCTACTTTCACCACCGCTTTTTACCTTGCGCACCCCACCCTCTTTTGGGTACCAAATAAGGAGAGGGTGGCTTCCCAAACAATTCCTCCACCCTATGGTACATTTCAACTAGGCCAACAAGATCATCAAGACTCTGGCGATCTTCCTGGGAAACCCATGTATTCACTGCCCTTGTGAGGGAGTGCTTTAACCGGCTCTGCCCTGTCAACTGCCCTGTTGTCAAAGACTCTAGCCACAGCCATTTTTGGACAAGGTACAATAAATCAAACACCTGGGAGCAGGGTAGCTTGTCATGCTGGTATGCACAGTTGTGTACCTGTCTCACAATGACAGACACAGTTACTCCCAGGGCTCCAGTGCATCTGCTCACTGTTCTGATAGCAGTCTTTCACATGTGGCAAGTCTCTCAAACACAGTTAGGAAGGCTTCTATGTCATCACCAGGTGTTATTATCATGCATGGTTCTTATGACCACTATTCTCATTATCATCTCACCTTGGAGTTTGCACAGCAGTGCTACATATTGCCTCTTGAAAAAGATTTACTTGCTGCTAAAGCACCTCCATTTGTTGTCACTGTGCTTCCTGTTGTTGAGTCTGTTGTGACTGGGACTGTTGAAACATCAGTTTATTTGTCTCTTGTTGCAGCTTCATGACTTCTTGCTGCTGTTCCATGGCTTGTTTTTGCTGCTCATTAGACTGCACCAGTTGCTGGAGTAGCTTCTTCATTTTGACTGGTTGTGCTTCCAAGCTGCTTTCACCCAAGACATGCCACATTGTTTGTAGCAATCACAGGTGCTCTCTCTGGAACACTGCCTACACTCTAACACCAAATGAAACAGTTCATATTATATCATGGGGTAACTCACTCAGCTTGCAAGTCACGGCCATCACAGACACATGTTTGTTGCTTCAATCAGTCCTCATGTTTATTTCAGAATTCAAAAACCAGACAGGGAAAACATAAAGCTTGCCTTTGTTTGTCATAAAACAGTATAAAGAAAAGCATAACAGATCACTAATGGCAGCCTTGAGCGTACACCACAATGTGTTTCTCTGTCATACTTTAGAAGTCTTCCTGGACAAGTCTTAAAACCTCCACACACAGATGTGTATTTCATTTAAAAAACATGTTCCCTTGTAAAGGGTGGGGGCACAGGAGCATCTGACCCGCCTCTAATATCTAACTTATCCCTCAATAATGTACCAGACCACAATTGGGTTTACATAACAAAAGATACCCACCTCTGTGCTACATACCTCCATCCGAACACACATCCAGCTGCCCTCTTCAATGCTTAGTGTGGTACACAATGACATGCAATGCAAAGATTGAGTCAATTTCACCCCTTTTTTATCTGGTTTCAGGTATGATTTTTATATTTTCCACACCTGTTACTTGTCAAAGATGAGTTTTACTGTGCATCGCAAGCTTAAAACAAAGTTGCTTATCCATAGTTTTGGAAGGGTGACAACAATTTTGTCTGGCCAATTTTTGGCGGTTTGTGTGAAATTATGTCCAATTTGCCTTTTTATGTTTTTTCTATACACACAAAAGAAATAAACATATGTATAACAAAATGTGTTTGCATTACTTTTCTGGAAGAAATACCACATTTTCTGGAACGATTTCAAGGGTGCCAACACTTTTGACTATGACTATGCATATGGTGAAATCAAAGGAATTAATTCTAAAATATATGCCTTTTTAGTTACAGTATTGTCATTGGATGATGACATTCATGGTAGCGAAACAAAATTTCATTAAATTATTAAAATGCTAATCATGTATGATGGATGTACAAAACATTAGAGGCATCTGTTTTGAACTTGATGTTGATTAACCAGATGTATATAGGCAGATGCTGACATCGACAATTATTTTTTCATTAGTTGCCCCATCCTTTGTATTTTGATCATAACATAAGAATATAAAAACAATACTATTCTTTCTCACTCTACAATATATGTTCTTTTATTCCATTCATTTTGCATTATAGAATCAGTAGATTATACAATAAATAGCCAAGACAAAGAAATTCATAAGTTTTTCATGTGTAGCTTGATAAACGTAAAATGGCAGCAATGGAAACTTAAAAAGATAAATCTTCAACTTGAAGGAGGTGAATTAAAAAATAGAGTGTTCTTAAAGGGGTTATCTAGTCTAAACCATAATGGTACCTTTACACGCCGCTACAGGATGGGGGAAACAACCGGGTGCTTCACGTGCACGAGCACGTTCAAAAGGTTGAAAACGGTACCAGCACCACCTTTACACGCCGCAACAAGGTGCGCTACGGTAGGTTACATCTATCTCTAGATACACCGCCGGGTGCCACAAGTTACCTTCTGTAGCTCACCTTACCTCATTTACACGCCGCTATAACAAGGTAATATGGGCGGAACAAAGGCAGCAGTGACACACATAGGCGTGCCACAATTGTGGATTACGAGAATTCCGTACGCTGATAGGACAAAGCAATAACATCATGATTGGGCAGCCAGAGCAGGAGGCTGACTAATACATGACACTCGAGCAATTGTGTAGTGTGACTGGTCAGCTCCTTAAATATGCCGCCCTATGCAGCAGTCTACCAATCGTAACGCAGGAGCTTCCTCCAATGATCGCTGAAGGGGGGTCATTTCACGGAGGCTGTGTCACGCCTCGGGGAGTTATCTAGGTGACGAATAAACCTTACCCTACCGTATTTACACGCCGATACAGGCTGTAACCATCGCCTTGAAATCAACCTGTTTTTGAGCTCTGCGGTCAGCCACTGTTTTTTTCGCGGCCGCACCTGCCGCAAGTCCCCCTATACTTCCTATGGAAAAACCGCAACCGTGCCGCAAGTGGAAGCGGTTATGCGGCAAATCGGGCAGATGCGGTTTTTTCACCGCATCTGCCGCGAATTACGAAAAACGCTGATGTGAAAGCACCCTTAGACTGGTTTCACACTTGCTTTTTTTTTAAATCAGGAAGATCAGTTATTTCAGGTAAAAACCTGATTTTTTCATGATCCAGTTTTTTGCCCATTCACTTTAATGATGTCAGGAAGAATACTGAAGCAACAGGATTGTACCTGACTTCATTAAAGTGAATGGGCAAAATACTAGATCTTGAAAGAATAAGGTTTTTAACTGAAATAACTGATCTTCCTGATTTGAAAAAAACGCAAGTGTGAAACCAGCGTAAGGGACGTTCAGACACTGCGTATTTGCTGCGTATTTTTACGCGAGTGGTCTTGCAGTTTTTGTAGCCAAAGCCAGGAGTGGCTGATTAAAAGCAGCAGTGGCTGATTAAATACACAAGTGGAGCACTTGTTTCTATTAGACTTTCCCTCTGACTGTTCCACTCCTGGTTTTGGGCTACAAAAACTGCAACAGCACTCGCTTAAAATTGCGCAGCAAATACGCAGTGTGCGAACGCACCTTTAGGCTCCTTTCATAGTAACATAGTAACATAGTTTCTAAGGTTGAAGGAAGACTTTAAGTCCATCTAGTTCAACCCATAGCCTAACATGTTGATCCAGAGGAAGGCAAAAAAAAACCCCATGTGGCAACACTAAGCTCCACATTGGGGAAAAAATTCCTTCCTGACTCCAGATACGGCAATCAGACTAATTCCCTGGATCAACGCCCTATCAAAGAATCTAGTATATATAACTGGTAATATTATAGTTTTCAAGAAAGGCATCCAGGCCCTTCTTAAATGTTAGTAGTGACTCACTCATTACAACATCATGTGGCAGAGAGTTCCATAGTCTCACTGCTCTTACAGTAAAGAATCCGCGTCTGTGATTATTATTAAACCTTCTTCCCTCCAGACGTAGAGGATGCCCCCTTGTCCCAGTCTCAGGCCTAAAAGTAAAGAGATCATTAGAAAGGTCTCTGTACTGCCCCCTCATATATTTATACATTATTATAAGATCACCCCTAAGCCTTCGTTTTTCCAAGCTAAATAACCCAAGTTTAATAACCTGTCTTGGTATTGCAGACCCCTTAGTCCTCTAATAACTTTTGTCGCTCTTCTCTGGACCCGCTCTAGTTCAGCTATGTCTTTCTTATACACCGGAGACCAGAATTGTACACAGTATTCTAAGTGTGGTCGCACTAGTGACTTGTATAGAGGTAAAATTATGTTCTCCTCATGAGCATCTATGCCTCTTTTAATACATCCCATTATTTTATTTGCCTTTGCAGCAGCTGCCTGACACTGGCCACTAAATGTGAGTTTGTCATCTACCCATACACCCAGGTCTTTTTCAGTGACAGTTTTGCCCAGTGTTTTACAATTAAGCACATAATTATACCTTTTGTTTCCTCTGCCCAAGTGCATGACTTTACATTTATCCCCATTAAAGCGCATTTGCCATTTAGCAGCTCAAGCTTCTAGTTTACATAAATCCTCCTGTAATATAAAATTGTCCTCCTCTGTATTGATTACCCTGCAGAGTTTAGTGTCATCTGCAAATATTGAGATTCTACTCTGTATGCCCCCTACAAGGTCATTAATAAATATATTAAATAGAAGCGGGCCCAACACTGACCCCTGTGGTACCCCACTGTTAACTGTGACCCATTCTGAGTGTGTTCCATTAATAACCACCCTTTGTTTCCTATCACTAAGCCAGTTCTTAACCCACTTACACATATTTTCCCTATCCCCATTGCCCTCATTTTATGTATCAACCTTTTGTGTGGCACCGTATCAAAAGCTTTTGAAAAGTCCATATACACCACATCCACTGCATTTCCTTGGTCCAGTCCAGAACTTACTTCTTCATAGAAGCTTATTAGATTAGTTTGACAGGAACGGTCCCTCGTAAAAACCATGTTGATAATGGGTCATGAGGTTATTTTTCTTCAGATACTCCAGTATAGCATCTCTTAGAAAACCCTCTAGGATTTTACCCACAGTAGAGGTTAAGCTTACTGGCCTATAATTTCCAAGTTCAGTTTTTGTCCCCTTTTTGAATATTGGCACCACATTTGCTATACGCCAGTCCTGTGGTACAGACCCTGTTATTATGGAATCTTTAAATATTAAAAATAATGGTCTATCTATGACAGTACTTAATTCCTGCAGCACTCTGGGGTGTATCCCATCTGGGCCCGGGGATTTGTCAATTTTAGTGATTTTTAGTCGATGCCGTACTTCCTCTTGGGTTAAGCAGGTGACGTTTAATTGAGAATTTTTGTTATCACTGATCATATTGTCTGTCATGGGATTTTCTTGTGTAAATACTGTTGAAAAAAAGTCATTTAGCATATTTGCTTTTTCCTCATCCTCATCCACCATTTCACCCAGACTATTTTTAAAGGGGCCAACACCATCATTTTTTAGTTTCTTACTATTTATGTAGTTAAAAAATATTTTGGGATTCTTTTTACTTTCTCTGGCAATGAGTCTCTCTGTCTCAATCTTTGCTGCCTTGATTTGCTTTTTACAAATGTTATTTAATTTTCTGTATTTATTTAATGCTTCATCACTACCTACTTGCTTTAATTCCCTAAATGCTTTCTTTTTGTCACATATTGCACTTCTTACCGCTTTATTTAGCCATAGTGGTTTCCTCCTATTTCTAGCATGCTTATTCCCATAGGGTATATATTGTGCACAGGTCCTATTCAGGATGCTAATAAACATCTCCCATTTGTGTTGTGTACTTTTATGTCTCAGGACATCGTCCCAGTTTATTGCACTAAGATCATCTCTCAACCGTTGGAAATTTGCCTTCCTGAAGTTTAGTGTCCTTGTGGCCCCTCTACTACACTTCTTAGTAAAGGATACTTGAAAGCTTATTAAGTTATGATCACTATTACCCAAGTGACCTCCAACCCGTATATTTGATATGCGGTCTGGCCTGTTGGTTAATATTAGGTCCAGCAGTGCCCCCCTTCTTGTTGGGTCCTGAACCAGTTGTGAAAGGTAATTGTCTCTTATAGTTTTCAAAAACTTATTACCTTTGCTGGAACTGCAGGTTTCTGATCCCCAATGTATTTCAGGGTAGTTGAAGTCCCCCATAATAATAACTTCTCCCTGAGTCGCTGCTTCATCTATTTGCTTTATGAGGATATTCTCCTCCACTTCCATTATTGTTGGGGACTTATAACAAATCCCTATCAGTAATTTATTATTTTTTCCCCCTCCCTTATCTCCACCCACAGAGACTCTACATTTCCATTAGATTCACCTATATTATCACGCAGGATGGGTTTTAAGGATGATTTTTACGTATAAACATACACCTCCTCCTCGCCTATTTGTACGGTCATTTCTGAACAGACAATAGCCCTGTAAATTAACAGCCCAGTCATGGCTCTCGTCCAGCCAAGTCTCCGAAATCCCCACCATGTCATAATTATTTTCCAACAAAATCAATTCTAATTCCTCCATTTTGTTGGTGAGGCTTCTGGCATTAGTGAACATGCACTTTATGCATCTCTCTTTACCTCTATTCCTTCCTACTAGATTGACTGTTCTAACCCCACCCCCATGCCACCCCCAATTTTATTACTTGTGCCCAGGTTACTGTTTACACTATCTTCCCCTCCTATACAATGAATACCCTCCCCCCAATCCCTAGTTTAAACACTCCTCCAACCTTCTAGCCATTTTCTCCCCCAGCACAGCTGCACCCTCCCCATTGAGGTGCAGCCCGTCCCTAGCATAGAACCTGTAGCCAACAGAGAAGTCGGCCCAGTTCTCCAGGAACCCAAACCCCTCCTTCCTACACCAATTCCTGAGCCACTTATTTATCTCCCTAATCTCCCGTTGCCTCTCTGGTGTGGCACGTGGTACAGGCAGTATTTCAGAGAATACTACCTTGGAGGTCCTTGCCTTAAGCTTGCAGCCTAATTCCCTGAAATCATCTTTAAGGACCTTCCACCTACCTCTAACTTTGTCATTTGTGCCAATGTGCACTATGACCGCTGGGTCCTCACCAGCCCCTCCCAGTAATCTGTCAACCCGATCAGCGATGTGCCGGACTCGAGCGCCAGGTAGGCAGCACACTGTTCGACGATCCCTGTCTTTGTGACAGATTGCCCTATCTATTCCCCTAATAATTGAGTCCCCCATTACCAGCACCTGTCTGGCCTGCCCTACTCTCCTGTTTTCCCCCTTACTGGAGCAGACACTCCTCTGGCTTTCAGAGGTCATGCCCTGCTGCAGCAGTGCTATCCCTGAACTCACACCCCCTCATCTGCCAACATAGCAAATTTATTGGGGTGTGCCAGATCAGGGCTAGCCTCCCTGGCACCCTTCCTCTACCCCGCCTTCTAACTGTCACCCAGCTAGCTACCTCATGGTCCTGAGGCTCCATAGTACCATCCTCCCCCACATCTATCCCATTGAGCAGCTGTTCAGTGAGCAGCAGACTCCTTTCCATATTGTCTATGGATCTCAGCGTTGTCAGTCGTTCATTTAAATCCAGTATCTGGGCTTCCAAATGCACAACGTACTCACATCTCACACAGCAGTATGCACCCTCGGCCGGCTGGTCAAGGAATGCATACATGTGGCAAGATGTACACTGGATGGCATTGCCAATCATGGAGCTCATTCCCTAATGGGGATTGCACCAGACAGAAATGATAAGTAAAAAGAAATGCAAAGTATTAATAAAATACAACCAGCAATTCAGTAAGTCCTCCCTTCCAAACTCCCTTAATCCAAAGTCACTGAATCACAAGTCACACACTTACTTCTGTCGCACTTGCGCTCTGTCACACAAAGCTCGCGGTCACACTCGCTAGAGAATCAGATATAAAGAGGTTTTTTTTTTTCTTTTTTTCCCTTAGCAGCAAATCAGCCTGTATCTCAGTGCACTTCCACATCAGCATTTTTCTCTGATTGTGGCAGATCCGGCAGATCACATCCGGCGCGGTGCATTATGGGGTCGTTTTTGTGTGGCACTTTCGTAATGAGATACATTTGTATTATTCATCAGTTGAACCAGCTGTTATCATTTTTGCTAAGTGACAGGATTTCTAATTACTGATAGATTTCAGTTGGTGTAATGACTTACTATTCTTTTTGCACCTCTATTTCTTCATGTGTTCAATATTGTTTTCCTGTGTTATTTTCTCACTATTTCACATCACTAAATTATAGAAATCTATGATTTATTTCTTTGCCTATATGGATTGGATAGGTTGTTGCCAACATCTGGTGAGAATTGCATGTCAATAGCACCTATATAAACATTTTTAATTAGAAAATTGATGACTTGTTCAATAGTTATTTTACTCACTGAATTTATTGTATGATAATGGTTGATTTGCTGATAATTTTCTTATAGCTCATCAAAACTGTAAAAGAGATTAACAAATACATAAATATAGGGCTAATAAAAATAGGCTATAACCTTAAATGCAAAATATCAAACCACCTTATTTCTCGAGAAACTAAAAAAAGTAATAGAAGGCTCTCAATACATGCAAATGAAAAAACAGTTTTTTAACACCACTAGAGATGAGTGAAATTTGGCACTAACAGTGACGATTCGGATTGTGTTTATAAACCTAAGCAATTTACTAAAAAATTGCCGAACGCAGCTTTGTTCAGAGAAAAAATTCTAAATTTGTAATGGTCTAAAATTTTCCTTAAAGGTTTGGGGACAAATCACTTGCCAAAAGACCCAGTGGCATAGAATATCCCTAATCTAAGATTAGGCGTTGTTCAGAATTATCAGATCTATTAGATGGTGGCCGATTCTAACGCATCGGGTATTCTAGAATATGTATGTAGTTTATTTATGAAGATTTAAGAAAAATCCAATGAATACACGATATTTATCTATCATCTACCTACTAGAAAAAAATTCTCTGCAGCACTCAGCTACTACCAATGATGCACACATGCTAACAAGCGTTATATATTTGAGGAAAAAATTTTAAAACTTACGTTTTTTTCAAAAAACTCAAAAATCTTATTTTTTTATTTTCTTGGGGTTCTTGGTATGCACATTGGCCAATGTCCGTTTGCTCATCAGCCGCGACAAGGTGACCCCAGGACTGATGAATCCTAATGCTGACATCCCTGCCCTCCTTTTCCTCCCTATCCCACTCTCAAGTGGGTGGACACCATCTCAACCTAAGACCACCTGTGGGTGATGAGGGTGCAAGTTGCAGTCATGGAGCCAGATTCTCCATTCGTTATACACAAAACAGAAAAAAACTGCACAGCACTCACAGACATAATTTTTCTGTTTTGTGTATAACGAATGGAGAATCTGGCTTTAAAAGAAAGTTTTTAGGCTTCTTTGAGTTTGAAGGAGTTGGAATATTTGCAGGCTGTGAATTTTTCTCGCAGTTCCAGATATGGTAGCAACTGTAAAACCCAGGAACCCTTAAAGAGGACCTGTCACCAAACCAGGCATGGTGATCTAATTACAGCACTGGATGTAGCATGTCTGCAGCATGCAGACAAGGGGTCCCCCAGCACTTGAGCATCCCTGTACCCCGAGATAATACACTTAGAAAACTTACATGCTACAGCCACTAAGGAGGTGGCTAGAGGCTGCAGCCAAGGGCAGATTCACACCCCCTGCATGTGTAATCTGCCCACCGCTGCCAATCATTCTCTCCCTCTTCAGCAGCATTAAACAGAGTTTATTTTCTCTCCCGTTTAGCCCCGCCCCTCAGGGGCAGAGCTAAACGGACTTACTGGTAGAGAGGAAAACAAATTCTGTTTAAATGCTGCAGACAGGGAGAGAATGATTGGCAGCGGTGGGCAGATTACACATGCAGGGGGTGTGAATCTGCCATTGGCTGCAGCCCCTAGCCACCTCCTTAGTGGCTGTAGCATGTAAGTATTCTAAGTGTAATCATCTTGGGGTACAGGGATGCTCAAGTGCTCTGGGACCCCTTGCCTGCATGCTGCAGACATGCTGCATCCAGTGCTGTAATTAGATCACCATGCCTGGTTTGGTGACAGGACAGGTCCTCTTTAACATTTATTTTAAACATCCCTTTAAGAAAGCTTTTATTCTTTTTCACTTTATTCAATATATATATATATATATATATATATATATATATATTTATATATATATTTATACAATTCAATGAAAGTTCCACTGCAGCACTCCTTTGAAAACGATTTTCCTTTATTCCTGGCTTTGGTTAAAGATCAGACAGGAGATGGCCACGTATCGGGCACACAACTCCCTTTGTCAAGCCTTGACAAAGGCGTGTGTGCCCGATACGTGGCCATCTCCTGTCTGATCTTTAACCAAAGCCAGGAATAAAGGAAAATCATTTTCAAAGGAGTGCTGCAGTGGAACTTTCATTGAATTGTATGTATAAAGGCTGTGAAGTAAGCCGAGCTGCAGTTGCACCCAAAAAGGCTTGCTGCTTAAAAGGATTATTGTATTTATATATATTTATATACATATATATTTATTTGTTTAGAGAGCAATCCTTTATTATTCCAGAGGGCCAGCAGCGTGCAAAGCCAGAGTGTCATTATGGCATTTACCTTGGACCTGTCTACGTATTGATCATTAGCCTTACTCATCATTCTGGACAAATTAGTGGAGAGCTAAAAAAAAAACTATTTTCTTTTCTTTATTTCTCCTCCAAATATTTCAGGCATCAATAAAAACTCCCCCAACCACAGGCCCAGGTATTACCTGTAGCATGGTCTAACGCCTTTGAGGAGCAATGTACCCAGGGTCGGGTGGTGACATTCTTTCAAAAAAGGGGGTTTGGGTTTCTAGCCAAACACTGGACTAGTGACAGGTGCTGTGTAAACTGGACCACCCTGCTTTGTCACCATCTGCCTTCAAGACTATACACTCTCTATATTTGGAAGGTACTTTTGACACTTTTCCCACGTGCAGCGGCGATACGCGTAGAATCCTCTCGCACAGCCTCCTTACCCACCTAACATGCAAACATGGGTGAAATCCTGTTAGCAGCCAGGAGCCGATACCAGGGTTGGTAACTGCATTTGGTATCAATTGGAACCTGTTTCTTAGCTGATTTTAGACAGGGTTAGGCCTTGGTTGCGCATGTTGAGGGATTTCTTTATACCAGAATTGGCGGATTGTCCATAGGTATTGTGACTCTTTATTCATAACAATTCGGTTTGTAAATAGTGTGCAAACCCTATATTATTGTGGTTCATCTAGGAGCAGTGTATTCTCTGTTTGTCAATACATTGGTTACTGAAAAAATATATTTTCCCAATATTGTTTTGCCATATGGTGGGAATATTTTGTGGGGCGTGTGGTTTGCACGATATGCATGTTATGCATTTTTTAAATGTTTTTAACTTTTGTCGCTCTATATGTATATGGTAAATAAAGTTGTTATTCTTGTAAATTGACTCAGGTGATCCTACTTTTTATACACACTGCTTTTTCTTGGTAATATAAATATTTTTGGAAGGTAATCACCTTCATTAAGGTGAAGGACAACAGGGATAGTATGCAGCAGGCGTTGTGTCGCCACCGAGGAGGAATTCCAAGACTGGCAGCAAAAGGCCAAAATCGAGAGGATGGAGCAATAGCTGCAGGTCAGGCCTTATCTTGTTTACCAGCCAGCTGCATAGAAACCACCATGTGCCAGAGAAACTGAAGAGTCTGTCAGGGTTGCCTGATTTCCTCCTGTGTCTTCTAGAGAGGATGGCCATCCTCTAATTCCTCCATCATCTCCTTCAGCAGTGGCCATGGTGGGGTGTTGGGGAGCAGGTGGTGGGGGAAAATGACCCTGTAGGAGTAGCCCTGTTTGATCACTGACCCATCCTGGAGTTTCCCCATCCTGGAGTTTCCCCGATTGCCAGATAGGGACTGTTTGAAGTTCTGAGCAGAGCGAAGCCTATTTTTTTGTTTAATTAATTCTTCCCTTCCCAAGATTAACGTTGATATTGCTTCACCCTGCTGGATTAGTGGGACTGCAGCCTTCAGGCTACACTTCAAAACCCTTAATGGTCTGTGGCTCCATTATCTTGCTATCCTGTAAATCATTTTAATTGAGTCTGCTGATCCATGTAGGACTTACACTACCGTTCAAATGTTTGTGGTCATTTAGAAATGTCCTAATTTTTTAAAGAAAAGCACATTTTTTTTCAATGAAGCTAACATTAAATGAATCAGAAATTCACTCTAGACATTGATAATGTGGTAAATGACTATCCTAGCTGCAAACGACTGCTTGTTAATGCAATATCTATATAGGTGTATAGAGGCCCATTTCCAACAACCTCCATGCTAGTGTTTTAATGGTACATTGTATTTGCTGTGTAAGAAGGCTAATAGATGATTAGAAAACCCTTGTTCAAGTATGTTAGCACAGCTGAAAACAGTTTAGCTAATTAGAGAAGCTTTACAATTGACTTTCCATTGAGCTAGTTAAGCATTACATTTGTTTTTTCTATGAATCTCTCCAAATGGCCAGAAAAAGAGAACTTTCATGTGAAACTCCACAGTCTATTCTTCTTCTTAGAAATTAAGGCTATTCCATGCAAAAATTGCCAAGAAACTGAACATTTCCTACAAAGGTGTGTCCTACTCCCTTCAGAGGAGATCACAAACAGGCTCTAAACTTTAACCAGAGTACAAAGAGAAGTGGCAGACCCCGCTGCACAATCGATGAACAAGTCAAGTACATTAGAGTCTCTAGTTTGAGAAATCGATGCCTCACAGCTTCTCAACTGGCAGCTTCAGTAAATATTACCACAAAACGTCAGTGTCAACATCTACAGTGAAGAAGTGACTCAGGGATGCTGGCCTTCAGGGCAGAGTGGCAAAGAAAAAGCCATATCTAAGACTGGCAAATAAAAGGAAAATATTAATATGGGCAAAAAGACACACACATTGGAGAGAGGAAGATTGGAACAGAGTTTTATGAACTGACAAATCAAAATTTGGGGTCTTTGGATCACACAGAAGAACATTTGTGATACGAAGAACAACTGAAAAGATGCTGGAAGAGTGCCTGACACCATCTGTCAAGCATGGTGGGAGTAATGTGATGGTCTGGGGTTGCTTTGGTGATGGTAAAGTGGGAGATTTCTACAAGGTAAAAGGGATTTTGAATAAGGAAGGCTATCACTCCATTTTGCAATGCCATGCCATACCCTGTGGACAGCGCTTGATTGGAGCCAATTTCATCCTACAACAGGATAATGACCCAAAGCACACCTCCAAATTATACATGAATTGTTTATGGAAGAAGCAGGCAGCTGGTATTCTATCTGTAATGCAGTGGCCAGCGCAGTCACCAGATCTCAATCCCTTTGAGCTGTTGTGGGAACAGCTTGACCGTATGGTACACAAAAAGTGCTCATCAGGCCAATCCAACTTGTGGGAAGTGCTTCAGGAAGCATGGGGTGAGATTTCTCAACATTACCTCAGCAAATTAACAGTTAACAGCAAAGAAGCATTCTTTGATGAAAGCAAAGTTTGAAGGAGAAAATTATTATTTCAAATAAAAATCATTATTTCTAACCTTATCAATTTCTGGACTATATTTTCTACTCATTTTGCAAATCATTTGATAAATAAAAGTATGAATTTTCATGGAAAACACAAAATTGTTTTGGTGACCACAAACTTTTGAGCAGTAGTGCATATACTGTGTATATTTATATATGTGTGTGTTGGGGGGAAAATGCATCTTATAATGTGAAAAATATGGTAGCAAAATTTGAAAAGTGAGTGTTTCCAAAAAGAAATATGATCCACACATTTGAAAGATTATGGGGGCATGGCTACATACCCTGGCGTTTCCCAATTCTTCACATGGATTGGATGATACAGGCAATCTTCACTCCTCTCATGAATTGATTTTTATGGTACATTATTACAGCTGTACCCTCAATATGTTTTTTTTTTTTTTTTTTTTTTAATATTAGACATTCCCCCAGGTATGATTCCTGTACATCAACATTTTTATCTTTACATTATATATGTCTACCATGAATATTATATATAAGGAGGAGCGAACATCTCATATTTCACCATGTTCGGGATCGGGGCTGCCTGTTAAAGCAATGAAAGAGTTGCTAATGATCCTCATTATACTTACCGGGTCTGGGTTATATGGTCCAGATGTGCGGCAGCGCAGCGTCACTCCCAGGTTTCAGGGGAATTAGTTATGTGATCGGCTCCAACAGCCAATCACATTTGGGCAAAAGAAATGACACAGCACGCGTCACACCAGGAAGACAGAAGGAAGACCCGATACGTATATCAGTGGTATTAACTCTTTCATTGCTTTAACAGGGCAGGCCCCGATCCCGAACACAGTGAAATACAAGATGATCGCCCATCCCTCATTATGAATAGTCTGTACTTATACAATAAGATACTATATTAAACATAGCCCACAGTGTACTACATGAAATTGTTGTAGTTCCCCAAGTTTTCCTGTGTATACATATGTTTCGTTCTCGGTGTTATTATTTGTTCTTTATTCCTTTTTTCTGTTTCTCTGTATATTTTTCAAAAGGGAAAATTTACAGGTGTTTTCTTTTTAATAAAAAAAGATCTGATAAAACATAATTTTGTAATACAGTCTTAACATTTTATGAAAATAATCAATATTGCATTTTCATTTCTCCCGTTAACTTACTGATCTCCTCAGTGAATTTACGAGCTTATTTTAGTACAGCATATACGTAAAATCAACAGTCAGTGTGAATTATGAAGCACAGTAAATGGCCATGCAGTTTTGTCAGCAAAATGATGCTACTTTATAGGATTTAATGGACCAATATATTAATCTAACACTGTAATGGGTTGCAAAAGCTTCTGAGACTACAAATTTATTTGTATTAAAATGTAAGGATTATTACAACTATCCCTGCTGACGTGTTAAAATAGTAATACTGGATAAGGCAAAAGTCACATCCTAGCATATTGAAGTTTGTTTGCTGAAATTCAATTTGTTATTTGTAGTAAATTTGTGGGTCTCATTTAAATGACCAATATAAGGACGGCATAATGCATCCTATATATAGGAGACATTTTAGTAGGCACATATCATTAATGCCACCCTTTAGCACATCCTATCTACTATATAATTGCCGTAGGCATTTTCGTGTCGGACCCCGAAAACGCCGTGGCTATGTCACGCTGTGACGTCACCACGCGCGAGCAATGGCCGCGAAGCCGAAAATAGAATCAGAGGCTCGGCCACAAAATTAGCGATGTACCGCTGAGGTAGCGCGAGCAATGGCCGCGAGGCCATTGCGAGTCGCTACCTCAGCCACCGCACCTGCCGCAAGTCTCTCTATACTTTCAATGGGGATCCATTGAGAGTCGCTGTGTAGCGCGAGCAATGGCCGCGAGGCCATTGCGAGTCGCTACCTCAGTCGCCGCACCTGCCGCAAGTCCCCCTATACTTTCTATGGGGAGTGCGAGCACTTGCGGCGCGGTTGCGGTAATCCCCATAAGGATTACCGCAACCGCGCCGCATTGCGAGTCGCTGGCTGAGTGCGAGCACTTGCGGCGCGGTTGCGGTAATCCCCATAGAAAGTATAGGGGGACTTGCGGCAGGTGCAGCAAGTGCGGTTTTGCCGCACCTGCCGCAAGTCCCCTATACTTTCTATGGGGATTACCGCAACCGCGCCGCAGATGCGGTTTTTAAATAAAATAAAATAATTTTAATACAAATAAATTCACTTAAAATAACAAATAATAAATAAATTTAATAATAATAAAAATAGTAAAAAAACAAAACAAAATAAATAATAAAATAAAAAATAGCTATCTACTATAATCAAATTAATGCACGTTCTAGAATCCCGATGCATTTGCATCGGGCTCACAGCTAGTTTTAGAATATTCAACCTCCAATTTGCTATTTAAAATAAGATGAATGAAACTAGATTATGTTGTTCTATTGTTTCAAATTGCTATGGGTAACAGCTTTGGGAACTGTAATGAACTAACCCTTTGGGACTGGCCAAGGCTTCAAAAATGGAAGTGTGGCCAGATTACATCCAACAGATACTGGTTATACAGCTCAATATAAATTGTGAGCAAGGTACTAAAAAGCCTGTAGGTAATGGTTTGCTCATATCTTTGTATAAAGAGGCCAAGTGCAATTCAATAAAAAATCAGATTGCACTTACACCAATGTTAATCAATCAGGCAGTGCTGATCTGCAATTTTCTCTCAGCTGTTTTTAACTTGAGGAAAAATAGCAGCATGCTGTGTCGCGTACAACATATGGTCACATATAACATATGAGACTCGCCAATGCAAGCCTATATGTCTGAGAAAGAAAATGTATGGCACACGGACCATCTGTATGCCATCCATTTTTTATGAGTTCAGGAAAGACAAGTTAAATGTATCCATTTTATTGAATGGATCTTAAACTGTAGCATGGTAAGGCTAGGGTCAGACTTGCGTCATGCATTTGCTAAATTCATGCGCTATTTTCATGTGCAAATATTAAAAAATGCATGCGTTAACGCACCCATAGACTCCAATGCAAAAAACGCAGTGCAAAAGTGCAATGCGTTTGACGCTATGCATGTTTGCAAGTGCACCAATAAACGCAATATGCAGCATTAACGCATGTGCTAAAAATGAACATACATGCCATTAAAATGGCAAGCAGAAAAAAAGGATCCTTTAATGCATCCTTCCAATGGAAGCTCCCAAGTGTGACCCTAGCCTCAAAACACCTTGTTCTTGCCCACATCTTTCCAGGATTCTTATCGATCAGGGGACTGCTGCAAGCCATTGGTTACTGGATATCCAAGGATATCACATGCGATTACAGTGGTTGTGACTATGTCACAACTCACTTAGGTGAGCAACACCATGCTTAGTTTATAAGCTTCATATCCACCGATAAACCATATTGTCTCTTTCCAGATTTTTATGAATATCCATTTGTTATGGATATATTATCATCCTGTTGCATAAAACACTGTAAATTGTCCTGTAAATTCTTTTAGAATAATAGTTACTGAGAAAAAACACATTGCATACAGAAGGCATAAACATAACATATCGATGCTAGACGGGAAAACCAAACTAAAACACTGTCATAAAACTCTTATTGATACGAAACAAAATGGATTTCACTCATTCCACTGTTTCTAGATTGAAGATGAGACCGAATTTTTATATGCAGATGTGAGCCGAAATAGAGTTTTAATACAGTGGTGGTCACAAGTTGTATGAGGAAAAGTTCAGCAGAAGGTCTGTGGTGGATATGAGCAGAAATAAAGATCAGGTATGGAGCTTTCAGTAACCAACTGACTTTTAGAGTCTGTTATGTGTGCAAAATATAACTCATGCTCTATATGATGAAGCCAGCGCTATTTGTTAGGGTGCGTCACAACCTGGCGACGGCACCACAGATGTCGGTGGCGACGGCGAATAGCACACGTTTTGGCGCCCTGCCAGTGCACGCGCCCATTTACACTGGGAACATCATCTCCAGTGATGCCCCGGTGAGCTGACAGGGCCATAGCTGCCGGGGTGTCTTAAAACCCCAGCTGCGTTGCAGTACAATGGGAGCCTATGGCTCCCATCGCCTGTCAGGTCGCTGGCGGCCGTTTACATGGGGCGATGTGGACACATCGCCCCAGATCGGCCGCCTAGTTTCACATCACTGATGTGAAACCAGGCGAGCACTCAGAGGCGCCGACATCGCCCCTTTACATTAGGCAACGCAGGGGCGATATTGTCGCCAATAGGCCACGCCCCTACATGCCTAAGACATCGGCGGTGCCGTCGCCAGGTGTGACGGCACCCTGACAGATTTAGATTGTATCCCAAAAGTGTTAGGAAATTTCTAGGACTCATATATTGATGACCTATGACATAAAAGGGCATGAAATTAGCGCTGGTTTAACACCCAAACTCCCTATTAATTATCTGATATCCACAATATTCAGATTTAAGCTCCCTTATTCTTTAGTGACTGTTGCGAGTACTTCATCTTACCTCAGATATCTATTTAACAATAATGTTAAAAAAAAACACATTTCCCAGAAAATACACTATTTGTAAAATTATTGAAATAAACACCATGATCCATTATTTACTAGGGTCTTACATAAATATACAACACCAAGATAGACATATAATTGAGTACAAAACCATAACATACATCATTTAACTCTGTGAACAGCATCATTAAAATGATATACTGTAGCTTCATTACATTGCATAGATCAAGGCCTTCTTTACAAATGATGACAAAGCAATGAAAAAACACAATAATGCTACACGGAAAACTTTGCTATCATTTTCCATGAACGCAGTTAAAATCCAATGCCCTTAAAATGAAGATAACTTCAATATTTCTAAATCGTATGTATGCTATGACTATGAGTTTTATGAAAAATATAACCCTAGATAAAAAATAGAAGGCCCTCAATTTTGTTTAGTTCCACCAGCAACACAGTCACATTCCAAAGGGAGTGGGAAAAGAGGTGCGCCACTGATCTCTACTTCAAGGACTGCAAGGTCCAAGGAATATGCGCCCCCCAATAAACTTACAAAAACAAATCACAAAAACAATATATTTAAATACATATATAGACCAACTCCTTTCTGATATGTTAATGCATGTAATGTGATTGGCATATTACTTGTTGTACATACATTTATGTTAATGTGATTGGCATAACTATGTCATACAAGTCCTGGTAGTCCTGATATCAACACTGGCTATTTTTATTTTACTCTAGGGAATATGCTATTTATGAATGTTTTGTCAAAATACTATATAAACCCTTACGTTACTGTTGCCCCCAAAAAAACATTTTGTACAACTGAGAACATTTCAATAAAAAGTGCCACATAGACATTACCTCGAAAAATAACAGTAACAAACACATATTGCCCCATTTTGTACCCTACAGAGTAAAAGGTCCCACACACAGTGATTGTGATCACAGTGCCTACAAATATTAAAAGTTCTCTTTTTATGCCCTATTATATAATAGTGCCCATATTGTACATAGTAACATTATTGCCCATTAAATAGCAATAGAACTCTTAATACTTTCCAATTATTACCATATCTTTCAGACTTTAAGACACACCGGACCATAAGACACAGCTAGATTTTAGAGGAGGAAAATAGGGAAACATTTTGAAGCAAAATATGTGGTCATGATGCGCTGCTATGGCGGGGATCTGCTGCTTACAGTATTATGGGGGGTCTGCTGATGACAATGGGCCCATCTTGTGTATATGTTACCCATCCAGCACCCATGCTGCAATGTATGTATCCATCCTTGTATATATGTCCCCCATCCTGGGCCATTCTGGTATATAGGTTCCCCATGCTGGTAAATATCTTTATCACATCCTGCTACATATGTTCCTCATCCTGGCCCATTCTGGTATATATGTTCCCCATACTGGTATATATCTTTACCCCATCCTGCTACATATGTTCCTCATCAAGGTCCCCATCCTGGTATATATGTCTCCCATCCTAGTATATACTGTATGTCCCCCATCCTAAAATACATTTCTCCATCTTTGGCCAACACCAGGTGAGCAACACCATGCTTAGTCTATAAGCTTCATATCCACCGATAAACCCTATTGTCTTTTTCCAGATTTTTATGAATATCCATTCGTTATGGATATATAATCATCCTGTTGCATAAAACACCCATTCAGGTATATCTGTTTCCTTTCCTGGCCACATCCTGGTATATATGTCCCCCTTCCTGCAATCTATGTATCCATCCTTGTATATATGTCCCCCATCCTGGGCCATTCTGGTATATTGGTTCCCCATGCTGGTAAATATCTTTATCACATCCTGCTACATATGTTCCTCATTCTGGCCCATTCTGGTATATATGTTCCCCATGCTGGTATATATCTTTACCCCATCCTGCTACATATGTTCCTCATCCTGGTCCCCATCCAGGTATATATGTCTCCCATCCTAGTATATACTGTATGTCCCCCATCCTAAAATACATTTCTCCATCTTTGCCCCATTTTGGTATATATGCCTCCCATTCTGGTATATATGTCCGCTATTCATTATTATTTTTTTTATTAATATTTATTTATATAGCGCCATTAGATTCCATGGCGCTTTACATATGGAAGGGGCAGACGAGGACATGTAAATTAAGTATGGACAATCAAATCATACAGGTACAGTAAGCAAGAGGATCCTGTCCATGATGGCTCACAGTCTATGTGGGATGGGTAAGGATACAATAAGAGTGGGGAAATGATGGAAGTGAGACGGTGCGGTGGACCATGTCTCAGAGTAAGTTGTAGGCTTGTCGAAAGAGGTGGGTCTTCAGGTTTCTTTTGAAGGTTCCCAGGGTATTCGAGTGTCTGATATGTTCGGGAGAGAGTTCCAGATTATAGTGGATGTATGGGAAAAATCTTGTATTTGGTTGTGAGAGGAGGGAATGAGAGGGGAGTAAGAAAGGAGCTCTTGGGAGGAACACAGGTTGCATAAGGTTAGGTATTGTGAGACCATATCAGAGATGTATGGAGGGGACAGGTTGTGGATGGCTTTGTATGTCATGGCTAGGGTTTTGAACCGGGATCTCTGGGGAGCGGGGAGCCAGTGAAGGGCTTGGCAGAGGGGATAGACAGGGGAGTAGTGGGGAGACTGGTGGATAAGTTAGGCAACGGAATTGAAAATATATTGGAAAGGTGCAAGGGAGGAAGCCGGGAGGCCAGTGACCTTGAGGTTGCAGTAGTCAAGGTGAGAGATGATGAGAGCATGGACAAGTGTTTTAGCAGTGTCATGGTATAGGAAGGAGCGGATTCGGGAAGTGTTTTTGAGCTGGAGTAGGCTGGCGGTGGTGAGGGCTTGGAAGTGGAGGTTGAAGGAGAGGGAAGAGTCGAGGATTACCCCGAGGCACTTGGCTTGGAGGATAGGTGAGAGTGAGCAGTCATTGACAGGATGGATAGGTCTGTTAGGGGGGAAAGCGACTTGGGGAGAAGACGATGAACTCAGTATTCTCCATGTTCAATTTTAGAAGTGAGCAGAGAAGAAGGATAAGATGGCGGACAGGTATTGCGGAATTTTGGATAGTAAGGTAGTGATGTTGGGCCCAGACAGATAGATCTGGGTGTCGTCGGCGTAGAGGTGGTAGTGAAGGCTGTGGGACTCAATGAGTTGTCCTAGGCCAAGGGTGTAGATGGAGAAGTGTAGTGGTCCAAAAACCGACCTTGGGAACACCCACAGATAGGGTAGGGTAAAGAGGAGATGTGGGAGTGGGTGACACTGAAAGTCCGGTCCGTTTGGTAAGAGGAGATCCAGGAGAGGGCTAGGTCAGTGATGCCAAGAGATTCTAGGATTTGAAGTAAGATGGAATGGTCGACGGTGTCAAAGCGCAATAGGTCAAGGAGGAGGAGGACGGAGTAATGTCGCTTGCTTTTGGCGGTCAGCAGGTTGTTGGTGACTTTGGTTAGGGCTGTTTCAGTGGAGTGGTGGGATTTGAAACTGGATTGTAGGGGGTCAAAGAGGGAGTAGGAGGAGAGGTAGAGGGACAGTTCAGAAGAAAAGTGTTGGTCAAGTAATTTTGAGGCAAAGAGGAGAAGAAATATGAGGTAATAGTTAGAGACAGATGCATGGTCAAAAGAGGGTTTTTTGAGCATGGGCGTGATCAAGGCGTGCTTGAAGGATGAGTGGAAGATGCCAGTTGTGTCTGATATGTTGAAGAGATAAGTTAGGGCAAGGATGAGGACTGTGTTGAGGTTCGGGATGAGTTGGGAGGGGAGTGGGTCGAGGGTGCAGGTGATGAGGTGTAATCATGACAGAAGGGAGGAGAATTGATCTTTTGTCATGGTGGAGAAGCTTCCTTTGGAAGAAGAGGATTGGGCGAAAATGAGGAAGGGTCAAGGGGACAGTGGATTGAAGCTTTCTCTGATTTTGTCGATCTTCTGTTTGAAGAAAGTGGCGAAGTCACTAGCACAGATGAGGGGAGAGGAGTAGGTGCAGGGGGATGGAGTAGAGAGTTGAAAGTTTTGAATAGTTATTTGGAGTTGTGGGACAGGGCGGTTATTAGAGAAGAGAAGTAGGTTTGTTTGGCAGCGGTGAGTGCGATCTTGAAGTCATTGAGGGCTGTTTATACATGGCAAAGTGCGCCGCAGAGTGGGATTCTTCCATCTCCGCTCGCCCACCCTGGATGCCTGCCACAGTCCTTTAGTGAGGGTGGTGAGCCAGGGTTGTCTGTGTGCACGGTTTTTGTAGTATGAGAGGGTGGTGGCCAGGTCAAGGTCTGTGGTGAGTGTGGTGTTATAGAGGGTAGTGTCAATTTAACTCAAATAATGATTGAGGATCTAAATCAAGTGTAAATCATATTAAACCCAATAAATGATAACTTTATTACCAACTTTTACAAAAACACACCAGACGTGGATGAAAACTAGGTGCACAGGATAATATGAAGGAAGGATGCTGTCCTTGATAATTGCCTCCCTCCTTTCACGTGCCTGGCAGCGGAGGTCGGCACCCTAAAGTACGTAGTGGCGCCCCCACTCGTCGACGGCTAGCCCTGTCGTGCCCTAGCCTCACCCTGGAAGTGAGGACGTAGTGCTCCCCCCTATGGTGTACCCTGTGACCCTGCATAAACAGCTACTCTGCCCCATGAATGTTTTGTCATGGGTGATGCAGAGGTATATGTTTACCCTCACTACTAGGCACTTTTAACAGCCAGGAATAGTTCTGCAAAAGCGGTGCACTAATGTGATTATAAGATCAGTATGTCAGGTAAAGGAGTGGGGCGGTGTCTATGGGTGGGCTGCGCACGCCCCCATGTTAACTGAGTCACCCTGACAATGGGTGACTCGATTACACACTGCGCGCCAGCCTGAAGGGAAGCTTCCGCCGCTATTATGCCAGGAGAGCCATTGCGCACGCGCGCTACGTCACTTCCTGTGACACGTGCGTTCCACCAAGATGATGATGGCGGCGGTGGAGTGCGGTTCAAGGGCTCTGTGGCGCCAACTGCCTTGAATACCGTGAGTTAAACTTTGGAGGCACGACTGCAGCACCATATATGATAGATATTCTCCATCTTTATTACATTTTGGAGTTTGGGCTGTATGGTGGCCGATGTTGGGGGAGGAGACTTGTGGTCACAGGATGTGGGTGGTACCAGGGCAAGTAATACCCGATATAAAGGGGTTAGAGTCACAGCACACCACCCCCTCCACATCAAGGTTATGTGTACTTGCCCATAGCACATGGACTGTTGTCATCAAGCCTCCTGATGAATGGTGAAACGCGTCGATGCGCGCGGGGATGAGCACACACACCCGGGTTAAGCTAAGTGCCCGCTCTCTTCTGTGTGATACCCACTAGGGTATGATCTGTTTCATCATATAGGACCACGCCACCGGAGGGTTGATATACACACGGAATAAGAGATTTATCTTATAACTATCTAAAGTCATACCGTATATGGGAGAAGACTAGCACATGGGTGGTGACACTCTGATTTTAACACTAGGACACAGAGACAGACCTGCCGGTCAGTAGTCGTAAACCTGAGAGGGTACACCATAGGGGGAGCACTACCTCCTCACTTCCAGGGTGAGGCTAGGGCACGACAGGGCTAGCCGTCAACGTGTGGGGGCGCCACTACGTACTTTAGGGTGCCGACCTCCGCTGCCAGGCACGTGAAAGGAGGGAGGCAATTATCAGGGACAGCATCCTTTCTTCATACTATCCTGTGCACCTACTTTTTATCCACGTCTGGTGTGTTTTTGTATAAGTTGGTAATAAAGTTATCATTTATTGGGTTTAATATGATCTACACTTGATTTAAAATCCTCAATCATCAAAATTTTTGAGTTAAATTGATATGGCCAGTTTCCTGTCAGGTCCTGTTAACACATCCTCATGGACGGAGGATGCTAATCAGGCATTCTGCACTACAGTTAATCCAGATGGGGGTACGGGTTTAGTCTCTCTCAAGGTACAATTCGATGAACTGTATGTTTTGTACAAGGAGTATACTAGATCATGGTCGGAAATACAGACCCTTGAGAACTATCTAAAGAGCAGTATAGTTCCAAAAGGACTGAGGATAAACCTCTGTCCTATCTCCACGTACAGCGGGCCCTGAACTCCTGGAGTTGCGGAAAAAAGAATCCATTGGCTCTTCCCTGCGCTTCATGAGCATTCTGCTGCATGAGGAAAGGAAGGTTTTTGAGGCAGCAACTGGTAATCTTAATCAAGGCATTGAGAATATTCTAAAGTCCAGCTCTGACCCCGACTTTAATAGAGGGAGGTTTCTCTGCAGAATTCCCTGGAGAAATACCAGGGTTTTCTGAAGGAGAGAAAGCACCTCCAATTTCAGAGGGACTTTAAGGAATTTTCTGAAGACCAAGCATACCTCTTTGTAAGGGAAAAGCCGAAAGGATCATCTTCAGAGGGGGATTCGGATCCAAAGGGCCCGGGAGGTGGAAATGGTGGGCGCGGAAGGGGGAGAGGGAGAAAAAGGAGACCAAAAGGTGGGAAATGGGGCAATGGTGGTCCTCAAAGACGCCCGGGAAATCCAGGTCAACCAGGCCCACAATTCCCTCAAGGACTGCCATACCAACCCGCACCTCAGGGACCCATGAGACTGGCCTATCCTGTAGGGTCCCAGAACCCGGTAGTTCCACCAAATCAGCTTGGAGCATCGGGTGGGGGGGGGGCACTGGGGGGATTGGCCAAGGTGGAAGCATGGGCCTATCTGGTTTGCCCTTCTCTGGTGTACCTGTGACTTCTTTTTTAGGGGGCACGATTCCAAGAGACTACCCACTGAGAAACAGGGTGGGACTGCCAACGCCACACTAGTGGCTCAGTTGGATGGGGGACAGATTAATAATCTGTCCTCCTACCAACTGAACTATCATGAATATAACATCTTAAAGAAGGGTCTCTCCTTCATCCCGACAAACAGGTTTAGTTGCTTTGAGTGGGTCAGGGATATTAACCTGTTTGGTCGTGAACTTAAATGGAAGAAGTTCTTTTCCAAACATAATAAAGATGAATGTTTGAGATTGGGGCTTGACGAAGATGAGTACCAATGCCTTCATGATATGGTATACCTGAACCACCAAACGAGTGGGTGTACCGAAAAAGGGCTTGGCCCTTTTATAGGGCATAAAAAGGTCAGTAAAAAGATGCCACCTCATACTGACGTCACTAGTGTTGATATTTTTATGAACCTTGTGGAGAGAGACCTGAAAAAGATCCCTTGCACAAATCAAGATTTAATTGGCAATTTGGACGAGGCTGAGGCCAGCACCCTGCTATCGCTGGAACGAAAACAGGGGCTTGTAATTAAAGCATCTGATAAGGGTGGAAATCTTGTGTTGATGGACCATGAAAAATACCAAGAAATTTGTTATCGAATTCTCAATGATCGTTCCACGCAGGGCTGTGAAGTCGGTAAGCCACAGTTGCGACTCCGACTCCTGGATTTTATCAGGTTCCGACTCCGGCTCCGGCTCCGACTCCGGCTCCGACTCCTTCATAAATGGCCACTTCGTAACAATAAATTTACTGTTGTAAAATATTACCATCGTGGTTATTCAGTTTCTCACCATCATATAAGTAATCAGACCACTTAGAGCAAAAACTATATTTATTAGAATACAATTAGAATATAGCAAATAACTTTTATAAACTTTTCCAAACTGTAAGTAAATATGCAATAAACACTGTTATGCAGTTAATAAGAAGAAATCTATAAATTTGTCCTCAGAAAAAGTATTGCCTCTGTCAGATCCTCCTTCATGGATGCCCTCAAATCTGATCTAATTATTTTGAGAGCAGAGAACAACCTCTCTACACTAACTTGGGTTGGTGGCAAAGCAGTAACCACTCGGGCAACATCTCTGACAATGTCAGGATACAGAGGAATCGCTAGTTGCACTGTTATTCTTGATGAACAGTCAAATTTCTCAATTTCTTTTAGTGCACATGAAAAATTCTGCTGAAATGTACTGGCTGTGTTCTTTGATTGGGATGACTCTTCTTCTATGCGGGAATGCTTTGCACGGTCCTTGTGATCCAAATACTTTTCGAAATTAAATTCTTCATCAGTTGATGATGAGGGTGAAGATGTGGCAGGACGACGAAATTTTTCTTGTTCCTCCTGACTGTTCTGCAACCCTTTCATCCTTACTGCTATTTCAAACAGAGCTTCTTTTCCTTTACTTAGCTGTTGATCATCTAGAAGAATCCAATTCATTGGGTCTACATAAACATCTGCCAAATGAATGTTATTTTGTAATAGTAGCTCCTCTCTCCGTTTCATTGATGTAGCAATGCCACTTGCAATTAACCTTTCTTTTTGGGACAGGCGAAACATCAGGTTCTTCCACTCCTTTAAGAAAATACCTGGAGTTAAGTCCTCTGCTTGTAATTTTTTAGTCACTGTAAATGGGTGCTCTAGCAATTTTTCCAGCTCAGTCACCTGATTCCACTGACTTTCATTTAGCGTCAGTTGAGGGTTAGCTATGTCTACAAGAAAGGTTTTCAGTTAAACCAAGCGCTGAATCATTAAGTAAGTACTGCCCCATCGTGTGGCTTGATCAATAATTGCCCCTTTTCCAGCACGTCTCTTCAAAATTGAGTCAACTTTAGGGATTATGGCAACAGTAGCCAATTTTCTCACCTTTCCAATCAGTGCAGCAGCATGTCCTTCTTGCAGACTGTCTCTTATAGCCAGCTGTAGCGTATGCACAACACAACGCATGTGATGAATGAAAGAACGTATTGACACAGTTTCAACAAGATCATCTAAACTATCATGTTGCTGATCATCTGAAGCAACTTCAGTTTGCTCCTCAGTTACAATACTGTGTTCCTCTATTTCAAACATTTCTGTGTCTGTGGACCCAGAATGTTCTTCTAGCTGCTGGTCACCATCGTTACACTCATTCATTAGCTTAATAGTACTTATCATATTTGAAGCATTGTCAGTTACGACAGAAAGAACTTGCTCTTTTTTAAGTTCATAGTCTTGCAGAACCTTTTCCACCAAGACCTGGAGAAACTCACTGGTGTGATGAGCTTTGGTGTCTTTTACTGCCAATGTCTTGGTAACTATTTCATTTTTGTCATAAACAAATCGGACATTGATGGCAAAATAGTTCACTCTGTGACGTGTGCAGGCATCCATTTTAAGAAACAGAAAGCGTCCCTTGAGAGTTTTTTTTAAGTTTTTCCTTTTGTTTAAAAGCTTCTTCGATTACTAATTTTCTAATACTCTTTCTCTCCAGAGAAACACCAAGCTTGCAGGCCATTTCCCCATTCAGATCCAGGGATGGTGTAAAGACAGTCCCGCTGCTTTAAATAATCAGTTACAAGTCTTTAGGTAAAAGACCCCCCTTCTTTATTTCCACCTATGCGTTTCAGTGCCACTCCGGGCACCGTCATCAGGGTATTACATGTGTCATACAACCACAACTTATATATCACATATACCAGATGATCCAGATAAAAGTCATTGATGGCAAGCAAGTCATCATCAGTGATGGGCGGTGCATCCCATCCTTAAAAACAAAAAAAAAAAAAAGAAGGAAATCCATGACACTTTCTAAACATCCTATCTATCTCTCATAGTATATGCTCAGAAACAGGGTCAAAAATGAGTAAAAATATAGTATAGAGTAATATAAAAATTCCTAAGTGTTTATTAATCACTAACAAACTAAAAAACAAATCTATAATAAAATAAATAAAAAAAAAAAAAAGGATCAGACCCATTCAAACTCATCCATGAAAGAGTTATATACTACATGGTCATAGTTTAGTGGTGTTTAAGCTGTGGTGGAACATCAGCTTAAACACCACTAAACTATGACCATGTAGTATATAACTCTTTCATGGATGAGTTTGAATGGGATCTGATCCTTTTTTTTTTTATTTATTTTTTATTATAGATTTGTTTTTTAGTTTTTTAGTGATTAATAAACACTTAGGAATTTTTATATTACTCTATACTATATTTTCACTCATTTTTGACCCTGTATCTGAGCATATACTAGTGAGAGATAGATAGGATGTTTAGAAAGTGTCATGGATTTCCTTCTTTTTTTTTTTTTTTTTTTTCAAGGATGGGATGCACCGCCCATCACTGATGATGACTTGCTTGCCATCAATGACTTTTATCTGGATCATCTGGTATATGTGACATATAAGTTGTGGTTGTATGACACATGTAATACCCTGATGACGGTGCCCGGAGTGGCACTGAAACGCGTAGGTGGAAATAAAGAAGGGGGGTCTTTTACCTAAAGACTTGTGACTGATTATTTAAAGCAGCGCGGACTGTTTTACACCATCCCTGATCTGATCATCTTTTCACGTGCGACGTGGCGGTGGAAGTCCTGCAGCAGCTTATAAACTACATGCAATAAAAACTAGTTGTGGGTGCACACAACTAGACCAGGTGAGTGCACCTCTTTTTGATCTGAGTGTGGAATCAGTGTCATATTGATAGGGCACTATTGCGCCTCGCTTGTCTCCTTTATCTTTTTCTATATTTCCCCATTCAGACACATAAAAGCTGGTCGTGAAAATAATGAAATAGGCACACTATCCTTTACAACAAGCTCTGTGATCTGTTTTTTAAATGTATCTACTGTCATTGTCACAGTAACTTTGTCACTGACAAAATATCTTGCAACTGATGGCTCCAAAGTTCTCTGCTCCTTTGTTTGGCTGGAAGAGCTGGGCACTGGTTCCTTGGTTTGGATGCAGTCTTTCTCTTCCACTGCTTTCAGTACTTCTGGATGAAAGCGCTGTAAATGTCTCTTTAGATTAGAAGCTCTGGTAGGAGCATTTTTATCTTTGCCTGAATATGCACTGATCTTGGCTTGACAGCATCTGTTTTCGTCTGGATCATTTGTCATACACTGGCAGACATAATGTTTTCCATCTTGAGTGATGGTGAAATGTTCAAATACAGCTGATTTAATGTGATGCCTCTTTGACATTCTCAGGTTTTAAATTCTGCATTCACAATCCAAATGACAATTGTTTTTCCTAAAACAATTGTACAAAATTATTGCCAGGTCTTACAACTGATATAGTGGTCAGTAATACTGTTATTATTCCTCATGTACTCACAGTTAACTGATGCAAAGTTTGTTGAAAGGACAATACTTCTTACAGTCTTCCTCTTCTGAGTAGCAGGCAGCTGTGTGAGATGCTTGGGAGATGAACACCTAGTATGATCTAGTCTAGACGAGGAGGAGCTTTACTACTAGGAATTTGCAACACATTTTCACTTTCAGTTTCATACATTGTAAGTAGGGGGGTTGGGGCAGCATGAGGTTAACCAAGAATAAGATTAGAAGGGCAGTGGAGAACAGTGACACACAAGAAGTAAGAAATGTCTCTATCTCCATCAGAACTGCTTATCACTGTTGTTCATAGTTTGTTAGAACATATTCCGTATATACTCGTGTATAAGCCGAGATTTTCAGCCCAAAATTTGGGCTGAAAAGTCTCCCCCTCGGCTTATACACGGGTCAATACTGTGGTGGGGGCTGTGGAGGCTGGAGGAGGCGGGGGAGGCTGCTGTATGAGCGGCCCCGTCACGTGGGGCTGCTCATTATATATGCACTGCTTCCCCCTGTCAATCAGCAGCAGGGGGAAGCAGTGCATATATGCCCCCAAATGCTGGCACTCTTCCCCCTTGTAAGGGCCCCCCCACGCTGCGTATCTTACCATCCCGGTCTTCTGTACAGCGCCGCTCCTCGGTGCTCCGTTCTTCATGCTCCCATCCTGCTACATCCGGGATCCCCGGGCGTCGCAGGTATATGACGTCATCGTGCGACGGCCGGGGATCCCGGATGCAGCGAGGACGGAGCATGGAGAACGGAGCACCGAGGAGCAGCGCTGTGCAGAAGACCGGGATGGTAAGATAAGCAGCGGGGGGCGGGGGCCCTTACAAGGGGGGCGAGTGACAGAATTTGGGGGCTGCTATATACCCCCTGGGGGCTGCTGTATACTACCACTGGGGCTGTATATACCTCTGGGACTGTTGTATACTACCACTGGGGCTGTATATACCTCTAGGGCTGCTGTATACTAACTCTGGGGCTGCTGTATACTACCACTGGGGCTGTATATACCTCTGGGGCTGCTGTATACTACCACTGGGGCTGTATATACCTCTGGGACTGCTGTATACTACCACTGGGGCTGTATATAACTCTGGGGCTGCTGTATACTACCTCTGGGGCTGCTGTATACTACCACTGGGGCTGTATATACCTCTGGGGCTGCTGTATACTACCACTGGGGCTGTATATACCTCTGGGGCTGCTGTATACTACCACTGGGGCTGCAGTATACTACCACTGGGGCTGTATTTACCTCTGGGGCTGCTGTATACTACCACTGGGGCTGTATATACCTCTGGGGCTGTATATACCTCTGGGGCTGCTGTATACTACCACTGGGGCTGTATATACCTCTGGGGCTGCTGTATACTACCACTGGGGCTGCTGTATACTACCACTGGGGCTGTATATACCTCTGGGCTGCTGTTTACTACCACTGGGGCTGTTTATACCTCTGGGGCTGCTGTATACTACCACTTGGGCTGCTGTATACTACCACTGGGGCTGAATATACCTCTGGGGCTGCTGTATACTACCACTGGGCTGCTGTATACTACCACTGGGGCTGCTGTATACTACCACTGGGGCTGTATATACCTCTGGGGCTGCTGTATACTACCACTGGGGCTGCTGTATACTACCACTGGGGCTGCTGTATATACCTCTGGGGCTGCTGTATACACCTCTGGGGCTGCTGTATACTACCACTGGGGCTGTATATATCTCTGGGGCTATATATACCTCTGGGGCTGCTGAATACTACCACTGGGGCTGTATATACCTCTGGGGCTGCTGTATACTACCACTGGGGCTGCTGTATACTACCACTGTGGCTGTATATACCTCTGGGGCTGCTGTATACTACCACTGGGGCTGTATATACCTCTGGGGCTGCTGTATACTACCACTGGGGCTGTTATTACCTCTGGGGCTGCTGTATACTACCACTTGGGGCTGCAGTATACTACCACTGGGGCTGTATATACCTCAGGGCTGCTGTATACTACCACTGGGGCTGCTGTATACTACCACTGGGGCTGCTGTTATACTACCACTGGGGCTGCTGTATACTACCACTGGGCTGCTGTATATACCTCTGGGGCTGCTGTATACTACCTCTGGGGCTGCTGTATACTACCCCTGGGGGCTGTATATACCTCTGGGGCTGCTGTATACTACCACTGGGGCTGCTGTATATACCTCTGGGGCTGCTGTATACTACCACTGGGGCTGCTGTATATACCACTGGGGCTGCTTGCTGTATATACCACTGGGGCTGCTGTATATACCACTGGGGCTGCTGTGTATACTACCACTGGGGCTGCTGTATATACCTCTGAGGGCTGTGTATACCACACTGGGGGGCTGTATACCTGTGCTGGATCCACCTCGGCTTATACACGAGTCATAGGTTTTTCAGCTTTTGGGCAAAAGTAGGGGGTCGGCTTATACAGGGTCGCTTATACACGAGTATGTAGTATATTTGAGTAACATTTTAAATTCATATGGAAGTTCAATTATGAAATATTAATACATTTTTTTAAAGCTGGAGTCGGAGTCCCGTACATTCTACCGACTCGACTCCAACCAAAACTAACTCCGACTCCGACTCCACGACTCCGACTCCGACTCCACAGCCCTGGTTCCACGTATGAGATCCTTGACTTTAACCCTGTAGTTAAGTATACTGAGGAGCTTACTTACATCTTAGAGTATGCTAGAGAGGGAGGATTCATTTCTAGGAACGAGTATGAGTTCATCAAACCAGTGCACCCAGTCACCCCGACTTTCTATGCACTTCCTAAGGTGCATAAGGGGGTTGAGGTACTGAAGTGGAGACCCATCGTCTCCGGCATTGACTCCTGCACTCAGAATGCAGGAGTCTATGTAGATACGATTCTCCGCCCTTTTGTTACGGGTCTATCATCCTACACACGGGATACAGCCGACCTGCTAAGGAAACTTGATGGGGTCAATCTAGAGACAGGCACCATACTGGCTTCAATCGATGTAGAAGCTCTGTATAGCAGTATCCCTCACGAGCAAGGACTACGTGCTGTTGAGTACTATCTCAACATGAGGACGAGGATCAGCCACAGTCATAACATCTTTGTCATTGATTTACTGAAATTCTAGTTATATCATAACATGTTTTTATTTGACAGGAAGTACTTCCACCAGCTCAGGGGTACGGTGATGGGGAGCTCCTGCGCCCCGTCGTACGCCAATCTGTACCTGGGCTGGTGGGAGGAAACCATCGTGTTTAAGGATGGCACCAACTGATGGGTGCCCCACATTGTCCTCTGGTCCAGATATATAGATGATGTTTTTCTGCTATGGTCTGGACCAGGGGACCTTTTCGCGGAGTTTGTCAGATGCCTGAATATCAACCGAATCGGTCTGCGATTCACCTTTGAGAGTAGCTCTACGGAGCTCCCCTTTTTGGATGTCCTGATCAGGAAGGAGGCCGATGGGTCCTTGTCTACTAGGACCTATCGCAAGCCGACCTCAACCAATAGCCTCCTTAGGTGGGAAAGTTATCATCCAGTACCGCTTAAGAGGGGCATCCCAAAGGGACAATATTTGAGACTGAGAAGGAACTGCTCTAATTTGGGTGATTTCAGATTACAGGCTGATGACTTAATGAGGCGTTTTGTGCAGAGGGGCTACCCACGACCGGTGTTGCAGGCAGCACGTAGTCATGCGGAAAAGCAAAACAGAGAGGAACTGCTACAGAAGTGTGGGAGGTGCTGGAAAGAGGACCCCGATGTCACGAGGCTCATTGGCACTTTTGACTGTCAAAATCAAAAAATCATGAGTGTGCTACGCAGATATTGTGATGTTCTAAATTCCGACCCATATATAAAGGGGATGATCTCCCTGGCACCCAGCGTCATCTATCGGAGGGGCCGTTCTTTGTCAGACAGATGATGCACAGCTACTACAAGCCCCCAGTTGTGGGATCTACCTGGCTGGGTGCAAAACCGAAAGGTTTCTTCAGATGTGGAGACTGTAGTTTCTGTGGGAATATAACACTGTGTAAGTCTATTCAGAGTGTGGTCAGTAATAAAACTTTCTTTCTATGTGAGTTTTCCAACTGTAAGTCTGACGGGGTGGTGAACGTAGCTACGTGCACCTACCTGCTGGACTATGTTGGAAAAACGATCAGAGAGTTCAGAAGAAGGGTGGGTGATCACTTGGGAGACATTAGGAACAGGAGGGACACCCCCCTTGCGAGGCACATGAATGAGGTACATGGTGGTGACATCAAACACGTGACTTTCAGAATAATGGAGGTGGTGAGGGTTGGTCCAAGGGGAGGAAACCATGATCTGAATGTCCTAAGGAGGGAGGCAGAGTGGATATTTAGGTTCGATTCCCTGTCCCCAAAAGGATTAAATGAGCAGTTGTCATATGTGTGCTTTCTGTGAATGAACGGTATGTGTACGGGCTTCTCTGACTGGGAAGTGAGATTCATTATGAAATGAACGTTTTATCTATATAATGTATATCTTGGTATAACACAAGTGCCTTGAAAATATCTACCAGCCCCTGTGACCCTGCATAAACAGCTACTCTGCCCCATGAATGTTTTGTCATGGGTGAAGCAGAGGTATATGTTTACCCTCACTACTAGCCACTTTTAACAGCCAGGAATAGTGCTGCAAAAGCGGTGCACTAATGTGATTATAAGATCAGTATGTCAGATAAAGGAGTGGGGCTGTGTCTATGGGCGGCGCAGCGCACGCCCCCATGTCAACTGAGTCGCCCTGACAAAGGGTGACTCGATTACACACTGCTCACAGTCGCAGTGTCCTGAAGGGAAGCTTCCGCCGCTATTGTGCCGGGAGAGCCATTCTGCACGCGCGCTATGTCAATTCCTGTGACGCGTGCGTTCCACCAGGATGATGATGGCGGCAGTGGAGTGTGGTTCAAGGCCTCCGCGGCGCCTCCTGTCTTGAATACCGTGAGTTAAACATTGGAGGCATGACTGCGGCACTATATACTATAGATATTCTCCATCTTTATTACATTTTGGAGTTTGGGCTGTATGGTGGCCGATGTTGGGGGAGGAGACTTGTGGTCACAGGATGTGGGCGGTACAAGGGCAAGTAATACCCGAAATAAAGAATAAAGGGGGTTAGAGTCACAGCACACCACCCCTCCACATCAAGGTTATGTGTACTTGCACATAGCACATGGACTGTTGTTATCAAGCCTCCTGATGATTGGTGAAACGCGTTGAGGCGCGCGGGGATGAGCACACCACCCGGTTAATCTAAGTACCCCCTCTTTCTGTGTGATACCCACCAGGGTATGGTCTGTTTCATCATATAGGACCACGCCACCGGAGGGTTGATAAACACACGGAATAAGAGATTTATCTTATAACTATCTAAAGTCATACCGTATATGGGGAGACTAGCACATGGGTGGTGACACTCTGATTTTAACATAAGACACAGAGACACACCTGCCGGTCAGTAGTCCTAAACCTGGGAGGGTACACCATAGGGGGGAGCACTACCTCCTCACTTCCATGGTGAGGCTAGGGCACGACAGGGCTAGCCGTCGACGAGTGGGGCTGCCACTACGTACTTTAGGGTGTCGACCTCCGCTGCCAGGCAGGTGAAAGGAGAGAGGCAATTATCAAGGACAGTATCCTTCCTTCATACTATCCTGTGCACCTAGTTTTTATCCACGTCTGGTGTGTTTTTGTATAAGTTGGTAATAAAGTTATCATTTATTGGGTTTAATATGATTTACACAGAGGGTATTGTCAGCGTCGTGAGAGTAAGCTAAGGCAGTGAGAAGGAGGAGGAACTCAGATCATGAGTGGAAGTCAATAAGTTTAAGATAGATCCAAGGCAATAGGGAGGGGGAATGGTTCCTCACCAGTATTTCCTCCAGAAAGGCAGGTGCCTGGGAGTGATGGCCGGTTCTACCTGAATAGCATTAAAGGGATCCAGTCACCTCCAAAACGCCTCCTAAGCTCGCAAAACATGTCCCTGCAGCATCCCATCTCTAATCTCACACTTTTGTCTCCTAAAAGCATCCTGTGAAAGTGCATAAAAACGTTTTAATACTCACTCATTAGGGATTATAATTAGCAGTGACTATATTCTTTAGTCACCAAGGTGGGCTGTTTTGCAGCTCCAGGGATCCACCCTGTCTCTGTGTGTTCTGCTGTGATGTGCAGGCATTGTCCTCCCCCCGCTCTATCACTCACAGAATGCAAATCATTAATCTTGCCTTCAGTCTCAGTTTCACAGCAGCACAGACAGAGAGAGGCTGGATCTTCGAGGCTGCAAAACAGCCCGCCCTGGTGACTAAAGAATATGGCCCCTGCTAATTATCACTAATGAGTAAGTATTAAAACGTTTGTCTCCACTTTCACAGGATGCTTTTAGGAGACAAAAGGAATGTGAGATTAGTGAATAGATGCTGCAGGGACATGTTTTAATAGCTTAGGAGGTGATAGGATCCCTTTAATTAGAAAGGAATTCTAGCACCCAAGGTTTCTTCATGATTTTAAAATTGTATTTCCGTATTGCAAGTTTCAAGACATCAAGAATAAGGGGATTGTACCCCACAGTCTTGGGGTATGACGCGCCCCAGGGCTGGGTACTCGGCTCTCGGGCTGTTTTAGTCAGGGAAGTCACGGATGGCCATCCCAAGGCCGTGGCCCTGGAGGTCAGCTAAATATCGAATAGGGGTTTACTATTTACAAGGTTTGTCTTTGTGACGCCACCTGCTGAGTCTGGTGATGCTCACCAGCACCGCCACAGTCCTCTGGTGGTCGGTGGTATTGCAGCCTAGATGGATTAGTCCCCGCAGACGGGACTGGACCACCAGGGAAGTGATGCTGTAAAGCAAACAGTTTATATAGCAAGGATGCAGCAGAGTCGGTAACTTTACTGGAAAAACTTTCATTCAGCAATACAGTCTTTCAGTAATTATTGGTGGTACAACGGCAAATTCTCTGGATGCTGCAATTGGGATTTCTAGCCGTAGATGGAACCCTCCTTTATGTTCCTTTTCTTTTCCTTCTTTCCTTCTGTTCCCAGTACTGTGAAGTCTGATCTCTTATAGACAATCTGATCTCCTGCTGCTTCTACTCTCTTCTTCTCCCTTGTACCAGTCGGGTCAACCTTTTACTGAATGCCGCAGGCGCTTACTGCGGTTCTGATTCCCCTCTTGTGGGTTCCTTGGGAGTTGGGGCTGTATTTGTAATATCCCCGTTTAGTGGATTTTCTGTGAGCCTTGAAGGTTCTCACAGTTGCGGGCTCCAGTACCCGGTTTCCTTCCTATGGGGCAAACTCTTCCGTTCCTCACTTCCCCATGCGAGTGAACTCTGCCTCCCTGAGTTTCCTCCTCTCTCTTTCCTTCTCTCTTTCCTTCTTTTTGGGATCTTTCCTTTAGTTCTCTGGGCCCCTCAGCTAAGAAGGCCCTCTTTGCTCCCTTTCAGGCTGGCTGCCTGTCTCCACCAATTCCTCTCACTGACTGACTGAGCTCTTTGGTTCCCTCTAGAGGCTGCTAAGACCCTCCCGGGGTCCCTCCCTCCCACTATTCTGGTGTGTGAGTGCTGCTCTAGGGTTCCATCTAGTGACCATAGTTCCAACTGCAGTGGAGTACCACACCGCTTTTCTGGGTGCAGTACCCCTTTTATGGCCCCTAGTGGGGTGCCACACTCCCCCTTGATTGAACATGCTCGTCCCCGAGCATCACATTTGCCCTTCGGGAAGTGAAAAACATTTTTATATTTATAATCATTAACATCAACGGGTAAACTATATACAATACACGAATATTTAGGTTTCCTTCCCCGTCATAACTTAGAACATTGTATACATATAAAACACATTATTCTGGCTCAACGGGACCGACTTCAGCATGCGGGCTCAGCGGTAATGTTTAGTTCTACACAGTCCAGTGTGCGTTATCACCGCTGGGCCGCTCTTCTTCGCACATCATCAGGGTTTTAATGGGGAAAGTTCAATAACAAAGTCTCAGGGTCACCAGGGACTCATTCTTCATTTAGGGCAAAAAAAGAAGAAAGAGTACCCCTGTAGGGCTAAGCACAACCAAAAAGATTTTTTTAGAGTATACAAGTGAAAATGTATTTAATTATAAAGTGTAGCGGCACAAAAGAGCCAAAAGCAAACATATTAAAAACAATTAAAACAATACTGGTCCGGACCAGCCCTCCCTCTGTATAAGGCACTCAAATTACAGAATACAGACCAAAAATCGGAAAATTACAAAGACCATTCACATGTGTTACAGTGGTGTAAATACATCATAATGAAACGAAAAAATGAACAATAAATACAATAAATAGTCAGAAATATATAAATATATATAACCTATGGTCAATGCCAAATGTGGAGTATATCGCAGTATATCAGGGGAATCGAGCCATCAGCAAAAGTGGAATAACAATGTTTCAGAGAAAGAAACTAATATAGTTAATATCTGTACAATTATCAACATATAGTAACCACAATCAGGTGTATAAGGGCGCAGTTGTCAAACAAAACTCAGAGTGTTCCCAATATAGGTGAATGTCCAGATATATACTTATAGGTTACCACATTCATGGGGCATAGAGATCCCACAGAGAAAGCTGAGAGAGTATGGTGTAAACAGGTTGCCACAATGTCTGTAAAACTGTGCCCACAGGGGAGGGGAGGCGGCCAGGCCCCAAGCGTATCGCCAGGATGCTTCGTCAGGAGCTGGTGAAGGGATCAGAGAGAGGCTCTTTTATATGATGGCACCAGGTGAGGTATAATAGGTAATTTCCATGACATCCAGATCTCCCCAGCAAAAGCATCACGCACGGGGAGTGAAGAGAGATTGCAGGCGGACCGGGACAAACGTAGCGTCACTTCCGGTGACGCGGCGCCAACCAAATAAGTGAAATCTCTGGTTGGCGCCTGCGTCATATCCGGAACCGCGGCAACAAGAGAGGAGGCGGAGATTTACACGCGTCATATCCGGTGATGCAGCGCCAACCAGGGGAGTAATAATAATATCCCTGGTTGGCGTCAACGTCATACCTGGAGACGCGGTGCCAAAAACACAGCAGAGAGGAGGGCACAAAAAGCCATATAATACAGAAGGTGGCTATAAGGGAGGTTATAGTACATGCCACAATAATTTACAGAGAGGGGCATAGATGAGTGATTAGGGAATGAAATATATAAATAAATAGAGGGCTGTGTACAAGGAGAAAATAGCAGAGTAGTGCAGAAGAAAGATGAAAATAAGATGAAAATAAAGATATACAAGGAACCGGATAATTAGGAAGCCATAGCAACCATATCAAAAACACTATAAACTGAGTTCACCAACCCCACCAGAGAAGGAATAGAAAACTGAAAATTGAAAATGGATCCTTCTCTCTTTTTTGATTCTAAGACCTCAATCGAAGTACTTAATGGACCACAAAGAAGAGATCAAAATTTAGAGGATCTTGCCTGTCATATTCAAAATTAGTGATTTAGTCTAAGAATTATGATGACATAAGCTGTATGACAAATATCCAAGTGGGAAAAGTAGTTCATGTCCATAGTAGGGATGGGCGAATCTACTCGCTAGGACTCGTTTACTCGGTGAGTGAGTAGTAAGGGACTCGCAGGACTCGGTACTCTGCGAGTTTCCCAGTGATTACTCGCACGAGTCCAATGCAAATCAATATCAATCCTAGTTTTGTCAGAAACGCTGACAAAACTAGGATTGTCATTGTCTAGCATTAGACTCGGCTACTGTGCCAGTGATAGCAAGTGATAGCAGGGAAACTCGCAAATAACTGCTGTTACATTGCGAACCGAGTCCAGCTGTCTTCTCTGTGCAGGCTGCCAGCTCCAGGGTCCTAGAGCCCGCCTGCTCACAGACATGATGTAGCAGTGCTGAGATTGTTCTCAGTCTGCTCATTCCCTGTGCATAGACATCTACCTATGCACAGGGGATGTAGCAGAGAGGACATCGCGTTTTGGACTACGTTGGACGGAAGAGGATTTTTTTAATTAAAGATGGAGTCCCTAATGGCTTTTTTTTTATTTCAAATAAAATTTTTTCTCTGTGTTGTGTTTTTTTAACCCTTTATTGGAGATTCTTAGTGGCTGGGTCAAACGTGGCCTGACATTAAGAATCTCGGGCTTAATACCAGCTTGTATAACAAAGCTGGTATTAACCCCTTTATTACCCAGCGTGCTACCGCCACCAGAGCCGCTGGAAGAGCGGGGTTCAGCGCCAGAGGATGGCGCTTCAATGAACGCGCCATCTTCTGGGGCGGCTGCGGGCTGCAATTTGCAGCGGGGGGTGCCCAGAAAGCTTGGGCATCCCTGCGCTGCGGATTCCAGCCCCCAGCTGCTTAGCTGTACCTGGCTAGACATAGAAATTGCGCGGAGCCCCACGCATTTTTTTTTTATTATTTCATGAATTTCAGAGTCTCAGAGTCAGAGTCTCAGAGTCAGAGTCAGAATCTCAGAATTTCATGAAATAATTTAAAAAAAATGCGTGGGGCTCCGCGCAATTTCTATGTCTAGCCAGGTACAGCTAAGCAGCTGGGGGCTGGAATCCGCAGTGCAGGGATGCCCAAGCTTTCTGGGCACCCCCTGCTGCAAATTGCAGCCCGCAGCCGCCCCAGAAGATGGTGCGTTCATTGAAGCACCATCCTCTGGCGCTGAACCCCGCTCTTCCAGCGGCCCTGGTAGCGGTGGCACGCTGGGTAATAAAGAGGTTAGGACCAGCTTTGTATTATCAGCTGGCCCTAAGCCCGAAATTTATGGCGGTCACGCCAATATTAGACATGACCGCCATGAATTTCTATTAAATTGTTTTAAAAAAAACACAACACAAAGAAAATTTTTTATTAGAAATAAAAAAAAAAGCCATTAGGGACTCCATCTTTAATTAAAAAAATCCTCTTCCGTCCGACGCAGTCCAAAACGCGATGTCCTCTCTGCTACATCCCCTGTGCATAGATATAGATGTATATGCACAGGGAATGAGCAGACTGAGAACAATCTCAGGTCTTCTACATCATCTCTGTGCACAGACATTCATGTCTGTACACAGGGAATGAGCAGACTAAGAACAATCTCAGCACTGCTACATCAGGCAGCAGGCAGGCTCTAGGACCCTGGAGCTGGCAGCCAGCACACAGAGAAGACAGGACTCTTATCTGTGCGAGTTTCCCAGCGATTACAGTTGCAAAGTAAACGAGTCCAATGCAAATAAATGACAAAACTAGGATTGCTTCAGGCTGAAGCTTCCGAGACACATCTGTGATTTGTAAATCTCACACTACTCGCTATTACTCGCTTCCCCATTCATTAACATTGGACTCGCTAGACTCGCAACGAGTAGCGAGTCCTGTGCTCGGACTCGCTAGAGTCAAGCGATTCCGAGTAATTTAGGATTCGCCCATCACTAGTCCATAGGTAAATCACAAGAATATCGATTGAGGTTTATCCTGAGGTAGACGGCTAAATGGTAAGAAGAAGGAATCCTCGTAGAAACTTTCCATACATTCTGGTTTTTAGTATGTAGTATTCATCACATGGTACACATATTAGCAGACAAGGCCCCCAAAACGGCATTTTCAAAGATTGATTCATGTAAAGTGATGGAAGAATTCATTATGTCTTTAGATCCAGATAGAAACAATGAGGAGCACCTATAGAAAAAATGCAAGACAATAAGGTGAAGGATAGCAAAAACAGATATAAATGATTAATCACCTAAGAATCCAGAGAAGAGGAGTTCCTCATTTAGACCATGGGGACGGACTGTGTGGAGTTCAAAGATCCATCGAGCTTCAGATTGTAGTAGTTTATTCCCAAAATAATCACAGCGGCCAGTGCCGTTAATTCTCTGTAAGCCAAAGGTTCGAAGCCCATTGGCCATTCCCTGATGGAAATCTAGAAAATGGGCTGCCACTGGTTTTAAATATTGGCCGTTAGCCCGAGTACTGGCCGCTAGATTAATGGTAGAGATGTGACTCTGGATCCGTTTGCGTAATTCTTGTTTACCCCTGTGCTGATGCACCCACTTTACTTTGGCCAGACAGTTGCAGCCCTGATCTTTTGTTCAAGTCATTCTTCATTTAGGGAAATGTTCAAGCAAATAGGGATAATATACAGGGGAACACAATGTCTTTCATCGTGAGTCTATGATTTAAATACTGCAATTAGTCTATTCTCGAGATCCTGATGGCGAACCACCCTAGTGTGGCAGGATACCGTTCATATGTGACCGGCTCACCTCTGTATAGATCACGCTGGGGGTGTCCTTTCCTCAAAAAGGATTCAACATCTCACCGGGAGAATAAGATATCGTCCAATAGTCCTGGCTCTCTTAAGAATGCCCATCCATCTTTATGGCATACTGACCCTATCATGCCAGTTTTGCGTAGTTACATTGGCAATGGAGGGTAAGCGTGGGCTTCATCCCTCAATCTCTTAGTAGTGCGCTCCCTCTGGTACCAGTCCTCCCTTTCCCTGTGTCTTGCTACCTGGCTCCTTTCATCTTGGGATGGCTGAGTGTTGTGCAGGGACTGGTATGGGGGCGTTGAGGTGAAGCTGCTATGCGGTTTGGGGGTAGCACATACCTCTGCAGCATTCAAAATGGTGGGGACTCCCTGGCGGTGCTGCTGCCAAGCAGTCCACCACGCCGCTTCTGAGGTGCTTCCTCCTGAGGCTCTAGCCGATTCCTCAAAGTCATCATAGTAGTCATCAGGCTCCTCATAGAGCTCCTCGATCTCCACGTCCGGTAGAGTAGATTCAAGTGCAGGGGCAGGTGCGGTTGCAGTCTCCAGCCGGGGACTGCTGCTGGTCGGGGATGGTGGTGGCGTCGGGGGCTCCGTCTGTGTCCCTGTGTCCCGGGTCTCTGCTGGTGGTGGAAGGGAGGCTTGGTACTGCTCCACGGCTCTGACAGTGACTTCTGCTTCCCGCGCCTCGCAGGCCATCCTTCTTGCCGACAATTCGTACGTCCTCTCCGCGCTCCACCTCCTGCATACCCACTATTCTAGTGTGTGAGTGCTGCTCTAGGGTTCCATCTAGTGACCATAGTCCCAACTGCAGTGGAGTACCACACCGCTTTTCTGGGTGCAGGACCCCTTTTGTGGCACCTACGTAGTGGGGCGCCACAGGTACAATCCCCTTATTCTTGATGTCTTGAAACTTGCAATAAAGAAATAAAATTTTAAAAGCATGAAGAAACCTTGCATGCTGGAATTCCTTTCTAATCAATAAGTTTAAGGTTTCTGGTTTCTATTCATGTATATATGTCCCTCATCAAGGGTCAATTCTGGTATATATGTCCCTCATCCTGATATATGTCTCTATCCTGGGCCTATTCAGATATTTATGCCCCTATCCTGATATATATGTGCCTCATCCTGGTATATTTATCCCCCATCATAGGCCTATCCAGGTATATACACCTCCTGTTATGCTGCTTACATTTAACACATAAAAAAATCTACTCACCTACTCACCATTTCTCTTCTGATGTCAGCAACTGATCTTGGGCTTTAAGCAATGGGTAGCACATGATATCACTGACACGCAGCCTGAGTCACAAGCATATTGACATCAGCTACTGGCCAAGCAGATGTTAATCCAAGAAAAACATTCAATGCTCCCCGAACACATAATCCTGCCCACCTCTCAGTGCCTACAATAGTATCTACACAATAATTTACTATCACTGACCTTATGTCACGTCACCATCAGGCTCAGTGACTGTTCTCCCTGCCCCATCCACTAGGCAGCGCTGGATTCCTTCGGCTAGGGGTGCCGCTATTAGGAGCGCCATGTCCTCATGGGGACCTGCGCCTTTGGTTCCTGTCTCTGCTGCAAGGCATCGCCGTGTTCTCCCTGTGGGTGATGCTGGTGACAGGAGAGAGGTCCCTGTAGAGGCATCTGGAGAGCGCCACCTTCGTTCTTCTGTCAGAAGTGAGGTGGTTGGTACCAGTCATACATTACCATCTGGCCTGGCTGTAAGGACAGTCCGGATAAGGTCATCAAGTTGTGAGCTCTGGCCTATGAGAGAACCGCACCCTCCAAATACCTTGGGGCCTGTCTTGCAACAGCCAGATATATTCTCGGTTTCCCAGTGATCTAGTTTGTGCTCTATTATATTGACTGACCTTTACCTGGATTTTGACCCTTCTACTGCCTGATATTTTTGTACCTTGCTGCCCTCCTGGCTTTTGACGCTGCCTGCTGCCTACATTCTTGGATCCTGATTTTGTACTGACCTCCTAGTCTTGTCTCTTCCTATTGACCTTCCTTCTTCGGTCCGCTGCTCACCTATAGGCGGCTAACCCCTGGCTCCGCTGTAATACCAGATCCTATATAGGGGTAAAGGTCTCGGATAGAGATGAGCGATGTTAGATTCGAAATGTTCACCAATCTTAAATTCGAGCTGTTTTGGGCGGTGTTCGAGTCACTCGACGAATGCGAATAATTAGCTTCAAATTCGGCAGTTCGAATTTTTGTTCAATAACGCTTCGATCACCAAAAGGACCCTGTAAAGTGGTCTGGGGGCAGAGAAAAAGGCTTAAATGGGGCATGATTGTTTAAAAGCCCGTGGTAAAAAGCCACCGGCTTTTAAACAATAATTCAGCCCGCTCCTCTGCCCCCCGCAGCCTCCCATCCCCATTCTTTCCTCCTCCTGCTGCCTACCATCCCGATCCAGAGTCAGGACCGGGTGGGAGTGCAGCAACAGGGAGTTGGGAGCGAAGGAGCAGGGCGGGTAAGCTGGCGGCGGTAAGAAGACTGCCCCACTGGCTTTCCTGCTGTGTTCTGCACTCCCCGCTCCCTGATGCCCCCTCATCACCCCCGCCACCTCCCCACCTGATCCTAAGTTAAGATCAGGCGGGGGAGCAGCTCCAGGGAGCGGGGACGGGGGCATCAGGGAGCGGGGAGTGAAGGAGCAGGGCAGGGAGCCGGCAGCAGTAAGAAGACTGCCCCTTCGGCTTTCTTGTTGTGTTCTGTGCTCCCCGCTCCCTGATGCCCCCTCATCGCCCCCCCGCCACCTCCCCACCTGATTCTAAGTTAGGATCAGGTGGGAGGAGCAGCTCTAGGGAGCGGGGACGGGGCATCATGGAGTTGGAGCGCAGAACACAGCAGGAAAGCCGGCGGTGTCTTCACCCCTGACTTTCCCGCCTGTTATTTCAAATGATCGGGCTGATGCAGATCAGCTGTTCATTTGAAGAAGCCGCGGTGCTGTCTAGGAAAGTTCATAAAACAAAGAGAGAAGGAAGCGCACATAGGGTCTTATCTATGATGATAATTCAATGCCCCCCGATTAGTGTGACTCACCTTTTTGGGTTGTGTGAGTCACAACAAACTGCAAGAGCCTTATTATCCTGGTCGCTGCAGACACCTGGTGAGGGAGAAATCCGGTTGTGTAGAAAGAAAGCCCAGGTTTAGATTCCGCACAGACCATAAAGCAGGAAGGGTAGGTTTGCCCTGAGGAAGCAGCAGTTCCTGCTGTGAAACGCGTTGGATCAATAAACGAACATCAAACCTACCCTTCCTACTTTGTGGTCTGCGCGGAATCTAAACCTGTTTTTTTTTTCTACACAATAGGAAAGTTCATGTAAGTTCATACAGCATGAACTCACATGAACTTTCCCAGGGCTGCACAGCTCAGCTACATCTCTGGTAGAGGTTCTCTACCAGAGATGTAGCTGAGCTAAAGAAGAAAACCTGATTGGACTATGTCGGACGGAAGAGGATTTTATAATAAAGAAGAAGTCTAAGTGTATTTTTTTTTTTATTTCTAATAATATATTTTTTCTGTGTGTTGTGTTTTTTTTTTAAAATTCACTAGAAATTCATGGCTGTCATGTCTAATATTGAAACTAGTCTTATATATAGATAGTTGGCGTGCACTCCTTATGTGGATTGGAGGTGCTATTTGTAGGGGTCATTAGAGACCCTGTATATAGTGTCAATGTAGAGAACAAATGCACTCTCAATAAGCAATTTTTGCTGGTGAAAAAGATGTGTTCTTTTTATTTGGTGCTGTACACATTAGACATGCGACCTGGGGTGACGTTTCGGCTATAATCCAATAGCCTTTATCAAAAGTCGCTGTTGGTGAATACAGAAAGTGACATTGTGAGACATATATACATATATACAAATATATACAAATTTTATACATATTTCAGTGTTCTGTTACAGAATATGGAAAGTAACAACATATTGTCTTTGTTATTTGTTATATCTACTAATCCTTCAAAAGATGGACATCAATACACAGGGCAGTGGGATATGGTCTGTGTGTTATAGTCTGGTATTTATCCTAGGTGAGGTATATAGGGGAGGTACAGTTACCTGTTGAGTTGCACTTAAGTCTTAGTGCTGTGTGACCATGGTGTCCATATATGGCTATATTCACATTGCAGTGTGCTCCATTGGAGCTGGTTAGCCTGTGGGTACAATGTTTAAGTTAGGAGTAGTTTACTCCAATGTGTGGCTATGCATTCAGATTCTCTGTTTACCTGCTGGGGAATGGTGAGTGCCCCTGTGTGCTGGACAGGTATTCTAATGGAGGGTTCTGCGGATATCATGTATACCAGTTAGTACATATAGATATAGTGTGGTCATTACTTATCTTGTATACTGGTGCTGTGTGCTCCTTGCCTCCTCTGATGTTGCCGGCGCCTCCCGCGCTGTGGCTGGTAGCTGTGTAGCTGCCTATGTGTCCCGCGTTTTATCTATCGCGTTCCCGGTCACCTGACCGGATGTGACGTCAGTTCGGGGCGGAAGTGCCCCGTGCGGCAGTGTAATTCTGCCCCGCCAGTGCTCTGACGTCACCGGAAGTGACGTTCCGCTCCCCACTCGCTTATTGTATACTATTGCTATTTGAGCCTGTAAAAGTGTGTTATACTGGGGGGACGTACTTCATTGTATGTGCTGTAGAATTGTGCCATGGTGTAGGTGATCTTGTAGGGACATTCAGGGGTAGATTGGTGGGGTTATTATATTATTACAGTATCATATCTATTATATAATCACGAATGGGATTTTTGCCCCTTTTGAGTCCGCTCACACTGCGAGTCAATGTCGTCATGTGGATACGACCGAAGCATTGGCCGCGAAGCGGCCATTGCGAGTCAGAGACTCGCTCTGCTAGAATCCCGATGCATCTGCATCGGGCACCCAGCTAGTGTATCTATAATTACCTTTGCATAGGATTACAGTCTTCTTTAACTGGTCACAGACCTAGTGTGTCATGTTAGACATGATCTTAAGGTTACAAGTGTAATACATGTCAAATCACATTTTATACATAGGAGTCCATAGCCTTGTCACTCACACATTTTCAAACATGTACATTAGTTATGTTATATTAGTTATGTTTACCATCCCTCGGTGGGGGTTGGAGTCTAGCGAATTTTTTCTCACTACTATTATTATTACAGTATCATATGTATCTATGATTACCATTGCATAGGATTACAGTCTTCTTCAACTGGTCACAGACATAGTGTGTCAGGTTAGACCTGATCTTAAAGTTACAAGTATATTACATGCCAAATCACAGTTTATACATAGGAGTCCATAGCCTTGTCACTCACACATTCTCAAACATGTACATTAGTTATGCTACATTAGTTATGCTTACCATCCCTCGGTCGGGGTTGGAGTCTAGCGAATTTTTTCTCACTATTTTTATACAAGAAGACTAGTGGGCCTGTAAGGGTAAAAAGGTTGACAGTTGTTAACACTGAAATATGTATAAAATTTGTATATATTTGTATATATGTATATATGTCTCACAATGTCACTTTCTGTATTCACCAACAGCGACTTTTGATAAAGGCTATTGGATTATATCCGAAACGTCACCCCAGGTCGCATGTCTAAGGTGTACAGCACCAAATAAAAAGAACACATCTTTTTCACCAGCAAAAACTGCTTATTGAGAGTGCATTTGTTCTCTACATTGACATAATATTGAAACTAGACATGAATTTTGTAAAAAAAAACAGAAAAAAATATTTTATCAGAAATAATACAAAAAGTCTGACACAGTCCAATGAGGTTTTCTTCTTTAGCTCAGCTCCATCTCTGGTAGAGAACCTCTACCAGACATGTAGCTGAGCTGTGCAGCCCTGGGAAAGTTCATGCGAGTTCATGCTGCATGAACTTACATGAAGTTTCCTAGACAGCACTGCGGCATCAGCTGATCATTTGAAATAACAGGCGGGAAAGCCAGCAGTGAAGACACCGCCGGCTTTCCTGCTGTGTTCTGCGCTCCAGCTCCATGATGCCACCTCCAAGCTCCCTGGAGCTGCACCCCCTGCCTGATCCTAACTTAGGATCAGTTGGGGAGGCGGCGGGGGCGATGAGGGGGCATCAGGGAGTGGGGAGCGCAGAACACAGCAAGAAAGCCAGCGGGGCAGTCTTCATACTGCTGCCGGCTTCCCCGCCTTGCCCCTTCGCTCCCTGCTCCCTGATGCCCCCTACCTGCTCCCTGCAGCTGCACCCCCTGCCTGATCCTAACTTAGGATCAGGTGGGGAAGCGGCGGGGGGAGGGGGTGATGAGGGGGCATCAGGGAGTGGGGAGCGCAGAACGCAGAAGGAAAGCCGGCGGGGCAGTCTTCTTACTGCTGCCAGCATCCCCGCCCTGTTCCTTCGCTCCCTGCTCCCTGATGCCCCCTCCCCTCTCCCTGGAGCTGCACCCCCTGCCTGATCCTAACTTAGGATCAGGCGGGGAGGCGGCAGGGAGGGCTATGAGGGGGCATCAGGGTGTAGGGAGCGCATAACACAGAAGGAAAGCCGGTGGGGCAGTCTTTTCACCGCCGACGACTTCCCCGCCCTGCTCCTTCACTCCCCGCTCCCCCCCACCACCTCTGCACCCAAACCTAACTTAGGACCATGCGGGGGGAGCAGCTCCAGGGAGCAGGGAAAGGGCATCAGGGAGCGGGGAGCACGACACACCCCAGGAAAGCCGACGGTGAAGTTCTCTTCTCACCGCCGGCTTCCAGCCTTTGTTTCTCACTCCCCGCTCCCGGTGCTGCACTCCTCAATCCTTATAGGTGCTCCCCCCGCCCGGTACTAATGTTGAAACACTTATTACATTAATTTTCAATGGTGTTTGACGTGTTCGACAGTGTTCGTTGAACATTCGACGAACATTCGACGAACAAACATCAAATTCGACTAATCAAATCGAATTCGAACACTGGGGTGGTGGCTCATCTCTAGTCTCTGAGTTTTTGGGGCGCTGCCTAACCAACTGTTCAGCTTTTGCAGTGGATGGTCGTCACACCTTGGAGCCAAGAGGCAGGAGCAAGGAGAAGGAGAGAATATTAAATTTGGATTACCATCTGCTTGGCCATTTAATGTGCAACACTGGAGCTTCCAGAAAGAAAATCCACATCTGCCATTGACAACTTTTTGCAGTGGCAACCTTGCTCTTTCCTCCTGTGACCAAGCTCCACCACCACCCCCATAGCGAGCTAAATTTGTACTATAAGATGCACTCCCATTTTCCTTCCAAATGTTTTTTTTTTTGGGACGTGCATCTAATAGTCTGAAGAATACATTTATTTTTTATTCAACCTTATTTCTTACCCTCATATCCAATAAAAGGTTATTACACAACAAAGTGAAGTAGAACATCCTTTTGGGTAATGTTTCTTACATCAAGCTTTGTACAATTCAAAACATACATATTAGAAGATTTACATTTCGCAATCATAATATTTACATATAATTTTATCGTTATAGTTTTTAAGGTTGCAGGTAGACTTAAATCGATTAAGTTCATTCTAAATTAAAACATGTTGATCCAGAGGAATACAAACTTTTCATGGGCAGACACTTATCCTCATATTAGGGGAAACATTTCTTCCCGACTCCATTTACAGCAATCAGACTAGTTTACGGGAACAACACAAAATCACAGAAATTTGTGCATACAATCAGTAATATTATATTTTTCAAGAAAGGCAGTCAGGCCCTTCTTGAATTTTAGTTGCGAATCAACCACTAATAACAACGATGCTCTTGCAGTAAATAATTTATGTTGTGATTATGAATAAATCTCCTTTCTTCTAGACTTAGAGGATGGACATTTTTCCCTGTCACAGGCCTAGGTGTAAAAAGATTGTTAGGTCTCTGAACAGTTCCCTCATATTTTTGTACATCGTAATAAGATCACCCAAAGCCTTTGATTTTCCCAAAAATTGTATGCAAGTTATAGAGAGAAAACGTTTATGCATGCTCACTAACATGAGAAAATGTCTCCATGAAAAGTAGGAATTAACTCTGGATGTTTTATGGAAAGCTGGTTGTCGGTGTCGAGATGACTTCTTATTCCGGCTTCACACCACGATTTTGGGCTGTCAGGTTGTGTCCGGTGTTTTGCAGGATGCACTGGGCACAACCTTACAGCCCTGGCCGAGCAGAACCAGTGGGCAAATCTGCCCTCTGATCCTGCTTTTTGCCTGCTTTGTTTCTGCTTCTCCGAGTGCAGGGCAGCTGGCCGCGGTGCTGAAATTTCAGCCGTGGATCTTTGTCAATGGTGCTTTTAACAGCCGCTTCTCGTCAGTACCATGTATCCGGGAACCAGTCCGAGTTTTTGTTGGATCCGGGGCAATCCGGCGCCCATAGACTCCCATGCTATGGGAGCCGGATCACACCGAATCCAGGAATATCCGGCTTTGTTCGATTTTTGCATCGGACATGAAAAATGCTGCAGACTTGGGGTTCTTGTCTGATGGAAAAATCGGACAAAACCGGATCCACAAAACTGGATGAGAAATAACAGCCATCCGGCCCCATAGGGATCCATGGGGGACAAATTCGGATCCGGGTCTGTCCGGTTCACACTGGACAGACTTGGACCAGAAGCACCATTGTGTGAAGCCGGCTTAAGGCAAAAAAAGATGAGAAACCAATCATCATGTTCAAAAAGTTAATCTCAATTAATTTATTAGATCATTCCAAAGAATGCTGCAAACAACAGATAAGTAATACCATGGGGAAGGGATACCCATTTCTAGTTTAGGTTACTTTCACATCTGTGGTACTTTCAAATCCGGTTTTTCATTGCTCATTAGGAGTGCTGGATGCTGGACAAAAACAGCTGCTATGTGCGGTTAAAAAAAAGTTGGATTTGTCCAGATCTTGCAAAAAAAAAGATAAAACAGCAAGTCAACGCACATTTCTGGAACTCTATTCAGATTCATTGGTCAATAACTCAATGTTGCCGGATCCGGTGTTTTTCAAAAAAGACAGAAATTCTGCTTGATCTGAAAAACACAGATGTGAAAGTACCCTATCAAATAAGGTTTGTTTTGTAGAAAAAAAGAGTAAAAAGTATATCAAACGCATTTTCTCTATTTTCACCGCAGCCGAAAAAAATGAGTCTGAGGGCTATGATAATAGATTCAGTCAACACCAGCAACAGGGTATACATCATCATCAGAGATCTCCTACACTGCGAGTCTGGATGGATTTAAAACCTATATAGTCTAGCCCCTCATGGTATCAAGGATGCATGAGGAGTTATTATTCACCAGGTTGTACAAAACTGTATACGGTAATTTCAATGTTTCCATACCTTTTATTTATTTTCCCTCTTTTTTTCAGTGATCACTATATCTCTAGTTATATGTTTTCTTCAATTGTGGTCATAGCCCCACAGTATCCAACTAATACCCACCAATATGGAATATCAAGAACTATGATACCTCAATTTGATCTATATTTCATACCATTGTATTATGTGTCCCATTTTGGGTGTCATTATTTTTCTCTCAGTGGCTATTGACATTTTAATATCATTTTAGTTTTCATTTTATTAGTTTTATTTTTCATGATGCTTTGTTTATTTATTCTTCTTTTACTGTTTTACTGTTATGTAAATTAATAAATACCGTATATACTCGTGTATAAGCCGACCCGTGTATAAGCCGACCCCCCTACTTTTGCCCCCAAAATCTGGGAAAACCTATTGACTCGTGTATAAGCCAAGGGTGGACCCCAGCACAGGTATACAGCCCCCAGCAGTGTGGTATACAGGCCCCCGCAGTGGTATACAGGCCTCCCCAGTGGTAGTATACAGCCCCAGAAGTGTGGTATACAGCAGCCTCCCCAGTGGTACATACAGGCCCCAGCAGTGTTACAGCAGCCTCCCCAGTGGTATATACAGCAGCAGCCCCAGTGGTAGTATACAGCAGCCCCAGAGATATATACAGCAGCCCCAGTGGTAGTATACAGCAGCCCCAGAGGTATATACAGCAGCCTCCCCAGTGGTATATACAGCAGCAGCCCCAGTGGTAGTATACAGCAGCCCCAGAGATATATACAGCAGCCCCAGTGGTAGTATACAGCAGCCCCAGAGGTAGTATACAGCAGCCCCAGTGGTAGTATACAGAGCCAGAGGTAGAACAGAGCCCAGAGGTAGTATACAGAAGCCCCAGTAGTAGTATACAGCAGCCTCAGTGTATATACAGCAGCAGCCCCAGTAGTAGTATACAGAAGCCCCAGTAGTAGTATACAGCAGCCCCAGTAGTAGTATACAGCAGCAGCCCCAGTGGTAGTATACAGCAGCAGCCCCAGGGGTATATACAGCAGCAGCCCCACGGGGTATAATACAGCAGCAGCCCACGGGGTATATACAGCAGCAGCCCCAGTGGTAGTATACACAGAAGCCCCAGTAGTAGTATACAGCAGCCCCAGTAGTAGTATACAGCAGCAGCCCCAGTGGTAGTATACAGCAGCAGCCCCAGTGGTAGTATTACACCAGCAGCCCCAGTGGTAGTATACAGCAGCAGCCCCAGGGGGTATATACAGCAGCAGCCCCAGGGGGTATATACAGCAGCAGCCCCAGGGGGGGTATATACAGCAGCAGCCCCAGGGAATATATATAGCAGCAGCCCCAGGGGTATACAGACCCCCCCCCATTAGTATACAGGGGCCCCAGCTGTATACAGCAGCCCCAGCTGTATACAGCCCCCCCGTGGTATCCAGGGCCCCCCTTGCTGCACCTGTAAGGGAAGATGTCAGTATACTTATCGCTGCTGCCGCCGCCACTCCGCTTCTCGGTCACCGCGATGCTCCGGGTCTTCATGTTTCCTGTTCCTTCTCCGACGCTCGAACAATGACGTCATTTCCTGAGCGCCGGAGAAGGAACAGGAAACATGAAGACCCGGAGCATCGCGGTGACCGAGAAGCGGAGCGGCGGCGGCGGCAGCGATAAGTATACTGATATCTTCCTTTACAGGTGCAGAAAGGGGGGCCCTGGATACCACGGGGGGGCTGTATATACGGGGGGGCGGGATACCACGGGGGGGCTGTATATACGGGGGGGGCGGGATACCACGGGGGGGGGCTGTATATACGGGGGGGGCGGGATACCACGGGGGGGGCTGTATATACGGGGGGGCGGGATACCATGGGGGGGGGGGCGGTAAAGCTGTAAAGCTATTACCGTATATACCCGTGTATAAGCCGAGGGGGGACTTTTCAGCACATTTTATGTGCTGAAGAACTCGGCTTATACACGAGTATATACGGTAATTATAACATGTAGTTATTACTTCTACAAATATACAACTGCACATGTATTGTCAAGCCAGTTCTTAACCTAGTTACACATATTTTCCCCTGTTGTCAATATTCTCATTTTATGTATCAACCTTTTGTGTGGCACCTAGAGATGAGCGAGTACTAAAATACTCGGACTCGCTATACTCGTAACGAATAGGTCCCGATATTCGGTACTCGTTACAAGTATAGCGAGTACAATGTAAGTCAATGGGGAAGCGAGTAATGTGAGTAATTCCTCTGCTGCCAGACCCTTTAAAGAGGTCTGGCAGCAGGGGAAAAGGCTGCAACAGTCACATGTTTGTTTAAAAGCCAGCGGTAAAAAGCCATCGGGTTTTAAACAATCATTAAGCTCCCTACTCGCTTCCCCACAGCCTGACAGCAGGATCCTCCGCACCCCTCCTAAGTTAGGACCAGGCGGGGAGTGCAGCACCAGTGAGCAGGGAGAGCAGGAGCCAGGCGGGGAAGCTGGCGGTGAAAAGACTTCACCGCCGGCTTTCCCTGTCTTTGCTGCACTCCCTGTTCACTGATCCCCCCTCCCCACTGCCTGGTGCTTTGCTCCCCACCCACCCCTAACTTAGGATCAGGTGGGGAGGGGGCATCATTGAGCGGGGAGCGCAGCATAGACGGGGAAGGTTGGCGGTGAAGTCTCACTGACGGCTTTCCCGCCTGTAGTTTCAAATGAACAGCTGATTCAGGTCAGCTGTTCATTTGAAGTAGCGCAATGCTGGCAGGGTTCATGTGAGTTCATGCTTGCCTGCATGAACTCACATGAACTTTCCCACAGGTGCTCAGCTCTACTACATCTCTGGTAGAGGTTCTCTACCAAGATGTAGCAGAGCTAAAGAAGAACCCTGGATTGGACTACGTCGGACAGAAGAGCATTTATAATAAAGATGGAGTCTCTAAGTGTCTTTTTTGTTTTATTTCTAATAAAATATTTTTTCTCTGTGTTGTGTTTTTTTGTAAAAAGTTCACTAGAAATTAATGGCGGTCATGTCTAATATTGAATTTCGGGCTTAGGGCCAGCTGATAACAAAAAGCTGGCCCTAACCCCTTTATTACCCAGTGAGCCACCGCACCAGGGCCCTGGGAGTTGGATTCAGCGCGAGAACATGGCGCCACGAAATGAGGCGGGATTTCCGCGATATTTAACGCCCACTCACAGTGCGATGTAGTTCAGTCACGTTTACTAAACATGTTCTCTTAGTCACAGTGTGACGTACTTCAGTCACGTTTACTCAATACATTCTGTCAGTCACAGTGCGACATAGTTCAGTCACGTTCACTAAACACGTTCTGTCAGTCACAGCGCGCCAGATACTTTTTTACTGTATGCTATCACGATTTACGGTTCCGGTTTTCCAATAGGTCGTAAGCGAAAATACGTCAATGAGGATGACAGAAAAGCAGCAGTAAGGCAATGAAAACGTCTAGGCCAATAGACACTTTAACAGACTGCCACCAGACAAGCCCAGGATGCAGAATCTCACAGACAACATTGGGAACAGGAGCCACCACAATACATTGCCGCCAGACAAGCCCAGGATGTGGAATCCCACAGACAAAGTTGGGAACAGGAGATACCACAAGACACTGCCGCCAGACAAGCCCAGGATGCAGAATCTCACAGACAATGTCGGGTGAATGAATTTCCACAATCCAAGGCAAACAGACAACAGCATGATCGCCAAATTCATAAAAAAAATAATGCTCTACCAACTTCTTTTTGGCAGCCTGCATTTTTGCTGATAGGTGTGGGGGACCCTTAAAAAACGCATGCAAAAACGCATGGAAAAACGCATGTACCATTTAGTGCAATATAAAAACGCATGCGTTTCCCATAGGGCCCCATGTTAAAAAAACATATGCGTTTTTGGCTCAACACCAAAAAATGCTGCTTGTAGTATCCCAAAAACGCATGGTACAGTTAGACATGCGTTTTTGCTATTGGGGCATGCGTTTTTTGCATGGGGGCCTATGGATGCGTTTTTGCATGCATTTTCAGAAAACGCAAGTCTCAAGAACGCATGGAAAATCTTCAAGTGTGACCCTACCCTTAGGGTACCGTCACACCTGGAGATATCGCCGGCGATTCCAAAGGCGACGCACGTGCGTACGCACATATTTGCACTATTTGACTAAGGAGCCCCACGCATTTTTTTTTTTCTGGTTTCAGAAATACGGCAAAGCCCACGTCAAATTTTTTTCTGACAAATCCATAAAACAATGTAAATAAAAGGGACTGCATCTTTATTAACCCCTGGACAATGGGCGAGGGGTTAATAAAGATGCAGTCCCTATTTTAGGATTGTTTTATTGATTTTTCAGAAAAAAAATGACGTGGGCTTCGCCGTATTTCTGGAACCAGCCGGATCCAGCAGGCAGGGACGGACTCGCTTCCCCATTCATTAACATTGGACTCGCTAGACTCGCAACGAGTAGCAAGTCCCGGGCCCGGACTAGCTAGAGTCAAGCGATTCCGAATAATTTAGGACTCGCCCATCACTACTTGGGTCCCGTACATATGTCCCAAGTGCTTATGTACCCCTATAAATCTGACATTTTGGCACCACACCTTTGTGGTACACCATATACTGGGACATGCATCTCTTTCCTGGGACAACTAAACACTTTTGAGGACACAAATATGTACTTGTTTTATCGTGTCAACCTTTCTTACGTATAATGGTATGGGGTAAAACCCTGTTACAGGGGTATCAAATAATAAACATATACATACATGCACCAAAAAAATTGACAAGGGTTGATGGTTATAAAAACAGAATTTTTATTAAAACATATGACCAACATGGTCAATAAAAACCAACTGTCAAAATCCCATAAACTTGGGTAAAACTTTTTAAAAAACATTAAATATCAGGAAGAGGCTGGGCTTCTTCAGGGGAAGAGGTGGTATGGGCCCATTTATACTCGTCAATTAGATGGGATAATAGGGCGAGTTTTGCTGCTGCTTCCTCACGGGCCGCCTCCAAGTCCTGCAGGGATGGTCAACCTACAGAGGATACAGAACATCAACATCAGCAACATGTTTAGGACACATAGCAGGTGTGTTTTGATAGAAGTGTTTGCACTCACCAGGGGGCTGTGGAGCCACCATTTGGGGGGGAAGGTTAAGGGGGATGGTGAGGGGCTTACTGTCCAGTCCAGCACTTGGCTGGGGGTATCTGTAATCAGATCTGCATATGTGTATTTGTTAGTCCATAACAAAGGTCACCACATACAAATTAAGGGGAAAAAACAAGAAAGACAGATATAGTGCACAGTATATACGAGTAATATTGACATTACACACACGGACCACTGTGCCGAATTGGCCCCACTGAACAGCTCGCCTTCCAAGGGTGGGGTGGAATCAGCCCTTGGGGTCCCCTCTGTGCCAGATGGTCTGCCTTCGGCATGTGGTGGCGTTCCTGCCGGCGGTTACCCTGGTGACCCGGTTGGTTCTGTGGTGGTGGTGGTCCTTCCGCAGGGGATGGGGGATGTTCCAGGCTTCTGTCCCTACCTGTTGAGGCAACAACATACTTGTTCACAAGAACAACATGGCTTGATATGTGGGGACTAAATAAACAGTGCTGTTTGAAGTTCATTAGGTCAGGATGAGTGAGATAGAAAGAATGGCAGGATACGCCAACATTATGTCATATGTGGGTAGGGTCAACATATGACAGTATGTGGCTAGGTAAAGTAGACATATAGGTTAGAGGGGAATATAGGGTGTATGTGGATGTTGCAGGTAGATGATCCTGCAGCTGCAGAGTGATATAGAAGCTCTCACATACATTGCCCCTATATATGTTGGGGTGTACAGTGGCATGTGCTGGCCTTCATATGTCTTTCTTTACACAGAAGGGTATGTTTATGTTGTCAGGCTACTCACCCCTCATCTGGGCAATCCTGTTACGCAGTATGGTGATGCGTCCGGGTGCTATGAATTTCAGATCTGCAATCTTTTTGCAGATCTGCTTTGTGCTGCATAGAATCCCCAACCTACTCTCCAAACGCCTCTGCACCCTCCGCAGGACATCCTGCTTGTGGAGGCGCGGATGGGTGTGGTGCTGGTGACACCAGTAATCCCTGGTGTCACATGTAGCTATGAGAAGAAGGAGCTCAGGCTCTCCCCACACTGCAGCTTGCCTGGGTGCCACCATTTTGACTATTCTGCAGGGGAAGGGAAAGCAGCAGGAAGGCAACGCCAAAAGATTGACAACGCTCGGGTGAAGGAACAAACGGGACATATGTCACATGTTGACGGGGGCTCAGAGGCGCCGCAAAAGCCACAGGATTGACTGTATGCGTTTGCGTCATGTAATACAGGAAGGCTGCCATTAGTTGGGATGTAATGGCAATTGCGTTTCTGGTAAAACACATTTGTGGCACATCTCTGCACTTTTTAACACAGCCGCAAACACAGAGGCGACATCAATGCGCTAATGTACAGTATGTACGCTCCTTGGTAATATACCTTTGGACGCACACATCATCAAATATGGCACCGAGGAACAATACAACCAATCGGAATGCTCGAGCTGCCACCAATCCACGCAGACCTCCAGAGGTAGTAAATACGCCCTGAAATGCCTACCGGAATGGTATAGGCGATGTGTGCTGTCGCCTTCGACATCACTCATGAGATGTTACACAGGGTGATCAGCACACATCGCCCAAGAATGGTCGCCTGGTTTCAGAGCTCTGATGTGAAACCAGGCGACCGCTCAGACATGTCGCCCTCGCCCATTTACATTAGGCAACACAGTGGCGATGTCGCCGGCGACAGGCCATGACTCAGCGTCGCCTGTGGAATCGCCGGCGATATCTCCAGGTGTGACGGTACCCTAAGTCTGTCTTCCTGGCTTATCTCTTTGTTTTCAGAAGGATTCTTATCATGTACAGGCCTTGTACAGAGCATCCAGCAACATGCTCAGGAAAGTGAAACCATGGCCTCCACAACCACTTCTACCCCCATGGGCTCTACCAGCGGTGCATCAAGAATAAAAAGAAAAAGGTGCAGCTATTGCCCTTATTCTTGTGATAATAAAACAAGTATTACATGTTCTGGTGCCAAAAAGTCTTATGCAAAGCCCATGTTTATTGTTCTTCATGCAAGAATACATAAAGTAATATTACCATGTGAATATATTCAAATTGAAGTGTTTATTATCTTTAATTTTATTTTCACAGAATGTTTGATTTGCTTGTCTTGGTTTGGTTTTTTTTACCACATATGTGTAGTTTGCAATTTATTGTTTTGCTTATTACTAAGTTTTTTCTGAATAAAGAAAAAAAAAAGATTTAAGTTTCATTTTTCTTTTTTTTTTTATTTCCAAACATGTTCCCATACTCCCATACAGTCTAGTAAGCAAAAGGTATAAAAATAATTGAGTTACAGTATCTAAAATCAAGATTTAATAAACCATAGTGACCCAGGAGTAGGGATGGGCGAATCTACTCGTTACGACTCGGTACTCGCCAAGTAGTAAGGGATTCGCCCGACTCGTTACTCTGCGAGTAATCTCAGGGATTACTCGCACAGTAATGAGTCCGCAGGGAGCGAAGGAAGAGAGGGGGGAGAAATGCTCCTTACCTCTCTTCCGACTTCTGCTATGTGCTGTGTGCTGGGCTCTGGGACTTGCGGGCTGCGGCAGCTCCAGGGTCCTAGAGCTCGCCTACACAGAGATGTAGCAGAGCTGAGATAGTTCTCAGCCTGCTCACTCCTTGTGCATAAATATGTATATCTATGCACAGGGTTGTGGCAGTGAAGATGTCGTTTTTGGACTACGTCGGACGGAAGAGGATTTTTGGAGTAAAGATGGAGTCTCTAATGTCTTTTTTGTTTTATTTTTAATAAAAAATTTTTCTCTTTGTTGTTTTTTTTTTTATATTGAGTACTGGAAATTCATGGCGGTCATGTCTAATATTGGCGTGACCGCCATAAATTTCATGCTTAGGGCCAGCTGATAATACAAAGCTGGCCGTAACCTCTTTATTACCCAGCGTGCCACCGCCACTAGGGTCGCTGGAAGAGCGGGGTTCAGCGCCAGAAGAAGGCGCTTCAATGAACGCGCCATCTTCTGGGGCGGCTGCGGGCTGCAATTTGTAGCGGGGGGTGCCCAGAAAGCTTGGGCCTCCCTGCGCTGCGGATTCCAGCACCCAGCTGCTTAGCTGTACCTGGCTAGACATAGAAATTACGCGGAGCCCCACGCATTTTTTTTAAATTATTTCATGAAATTCATGAAATAATAAAAAAAGGGGGCTCGCCTATATTCTTGTGTCCGGCCAGGTACAAATAGGCACCTGGGGGTTGGGGGCAGCCCGTCGCTGCCTGCTGGATCTGGCTGGTTACAAAAATACGGCGAAGCCCACGTAATTTTTTTTCTTGAAAAATCTATAAAACAATCCTAAAAAAGGATTGCATCTTTACTAACCCCTCGACCATGGTGGAGAGGTTAATAAAGATACAGTCCCTTTTATTTATATTGTTTTATGGATTTTTCTGAAAAATTTGACGTGGGCTTCGCTGTATTTTTGTAACCAGCCAGATCCAGCAGGCAGCGACGGGCTGCCCCCAACCCCCAGGTGCCTATTTGTACCTGGCCAGACACAAGAATATAGGCGAGCCCCCTTTTTTTATTATTTCATGAATTTCATGAAATAATAAAAAAAAAATGCGTGGGGCTCCGCCCAATTTCTATGACTAGCCAGGTACAGCTAAGCAGCTGGGGGCTGGAATCCGCAGCGCAGGGAGGCCCAAGCTTTCTGGGCACCCCCCGCTGCAAATTGCAGCCTGCAGCCGCCCCAGAAGATGGCGCGTTCATTGAAAATTTTTTAATTAAAAATAAAACAAAAAAGCCATTAGGGACTCCATCTTTATTTTAAAAATCCTCTTCCGTCTGACGTAGTCCAAAACGCAATCTCAGCTCTGCTACTTCCCTGTCTGTGCTTAGACAGACAGGGATGTAGCAGAGCTGAGAACTGACTAAACAGTCAGGGTTCAGCTCAGGGCATTAGGACCTGAGCTGAACTCTGCTGTCAGCCAGACTCGCTCTGCTCCGGAGATTCCTGAGCAGTGACGCAAGTTAATTTATTCACTGCTTCTGTCACCATTCGGGAATCTCCGGAAACAGAAGCAGAGAGACTCGGGGAGCGAGTCTGCGGCTGAGGCGGCAGCGGCTGCGGAGGCAGGGGTAAGTAGCCGGCCGGGCCGGTGCACCCCCCCCCTCTCCCCCATCACCCCCCATGATCCCCCTTCCCCCCTCCCTCCCTTCAATCTTTTTTTTTTTTTTTTTTATTATTCTTTAAAAGCCAGCGGCATGGGGATTTGCAGGTTTTTCCTCTGCTGCCAGACCCCTTATAGGGTCCGGCAGCAGAGGAATCGCTGCAATACTCGCCTCCCCATTCATTTACATTGGACTCGCTAGACTCGCAACGAGTAGCGAGTCCTGGACTCAGACTCGTTACAGTCTAGCGAGTCCGAGTAATTTAGGATTCGCCCATCTCTACCCAGGTGCAATACAAGTGTATAGTACATGGGAACAGAACAGCCCGGGTATTGCACGATACATTTAAAGCTGCAGCTTTGGCTTTAGGACTTTTATTGGATGATACTGTGTGGAGACCTACTTTACAAGATGCAGTTACCTTACATATGCCTAAGGGCCACGTCACACACACAGATAATTGTGCAGATATTGTTCACAGATCTCTGGTTACAGTGAAATCATGGACAGATTGTCCCATTTTGTGGCTGTGTACAAATGGAACAATGAGTCCATGATTTCACCATGATTTCACTGCAACCAGAGATCTGCGAACAATATCTGCTCATATATCTGTGTGTGTGACGTGGCCCAAAGCAACTTCTCAAATGGTTTGCCTACATCTGCATATTTGGACCGCCTACAAATCCCCCTGAACTTTGGACAAATTCAAAGAACATCTAATCGAGGATTACTGCTTACGTCTTTACAACAAAAGTGGAAATTGTCAACATTGCCAATCTTATGCCATGCAAGATGTCCAAAATATCTTACTACTGCATGAAAAAACATTTTCAGACTTTAATTTGCCACAGCCTGCAATTCAAGTTTCACAACTTCCAGAGTATGATGAAGCTTACGAATTATTGTTGGCAACAAAGAAGAGAAACACCTTAAATGAACAATAACGAATTGCATATGATACTATTGTGAGCGCTATAGAAAACCAAGCAGATGCAAGGCCAAAATGTTTCTTTATTGACGGTCCAGGAAGGAGCCGTAAAACATACCTATATGAAGTGTTAATGCATCACATTAGAGGATTGGGAAAAGTCGTATTGCTGTTGGCTACAACAGGTATTGCAGCTAACCTTTTACGAGGAGGTCACACTATGCATTCACTCTTTGGGATACCAGTTCCAGTCAAAGAAATCTCTGTTTCCATAATAAAACATACCTGAGGAAGACAGCAGACCGCTGTTGAAACACGCATAGTGGACAAGCCAGAATAAACAGGTCTACTTTAATTATTGGTATCTGCTTCTCTTTACTGAGCGCTCCTAAATAATACCAAAATTACTGCCTTTCACACACCCTCAAAACACACACCCACACACACTCACACATACACTTACACACTCTCACATATCCTCACACTCACACACTCTCATACGAGCATCCAGCAACATGCTCAGGAAAGTGAAACCATGGCCTCCACAACCACTTCTACCCCCATGGGCTCTACCAGCGGTGCATCAAGAATAAAAAGAAAAAGGTGCAGCTATTGCCCTTATTCTTGTGATAATAAAACAAGTATTACATGTTCTGGTGCCAAAAAGTCTTATGCAAAGCCCATGTTTATTGTTCTTCATGCAAGAATACATAAAGTAATATTACCATGTGAATATATTCAAATTGAAGTGTTTATTATCTTTAATTTTATTTTCACAGAATGTTTGATTTGCTTGTCTTGGTTTGGTTTTTTTTACCACATATGTGTAGTTTGCAATTTATTGTTTTGCTTATTACTAAGTTTTTTCTGAATAAAGAAAAAAAAAAGATTTAAGTTTCATTTTTCTTTTTTTTTTATTTCCAAACATGTTCCCATACTCCCATACAGTCTAGTAAGCAAAAGGTATAAAAATAATTGAGTTACAGTATCTAAAATCAAGATTTAATAAACCATAGTGACCCAGGAGTAGGGATGGGCGAATCTACTCGTTACGACTCGGTACTCGCCAAGTAGTAAGGGATTCGCCCGACTCGTTACTCTGCGAGTAATCTCAGGGATTACTCGCACAGTAATGAGTCCGCAGGGAGCGAAGGAAGAGAGGGGGGAGAATGCTCCTTACCTCTCTTCCGACTTCTGCTATGTGCTGTGTGCTGGGCTCTGGGACTTGCGGGCTGCGGCAGCTCCAGGGTCCTAGAGCTCGCCTACACAGAGATGTAGCAGAGCTGAGATAGTTCTCAGCCTGCTCACTCCTTGTGCATAAATATGTATATCTATGCACAGGGTTGTGGCAGTGAAGATGTCGTTTTTGGACTACGTCGGACGGAAGAGGATTTTTGGAGTAAAGATGGAGTCTCTAATGTCTTTTTTGTTTTATTTTTAATAAAAAATTTTTCTCTTTGTTGTTTTTTTTTTTATATTGAGTACTGGAAATTCATGGCGGTCATGTCTAATATTGGCGTGACCGCCATAAATTTCATGCTTAGGGCCAGCTGATAATACAAAGCTGGCCGTAACCTCTTTATTACCCAGCGTGCCACCGCCACTAGGGTCGCTGGAAGAGCGGGGTTCAGCGCCAGAAGAAGGCGCTTCAATGAACGCGCCATCTTCTGGGGCGGCTGCGGGCTGCAATTTGTAGCGGGGGGTGCCCAGAAAGCTTGGGCCTCCCTGCGCTGCGGATTCCAGCACCCAGCTGCTTAGCTGTACCTGGCTAGACATAGAAATTACGCGGAGCCCCACGCATTTTTTTTAAATTATTTCATGAAATTCATGAAATAATAAAAAAAGGGGGCTCGCCTATATTCTTGTGTCCGGCCAGGTACAAATAGGCACCTGGGGGTTGGGGGCAGCCCGTCGCTGCCTGCTGGATCTGGCTGGTTACAAAAATACGGCGAAGCCCACGTAATTTTTTTTCTTGAAAAATCTATAAAACAATCCTAAAAAAGGATTGCATCTTTACTAACCCCTCGACCATGGTGGAGAGGTTAATAAAGATACAGTCCCTTTTATTTATATTGTTTTATGGATTTTTCTGAAAAATTTGACGTGGGCTTCGCTGTATTTTTGTAACCAGCCAGATCCAGCAGGCAGCGACGGGCTGCCCCCAACCCCCAGGTGCCTATTTGTACCTGGCCAGACACAAGAATATAGGCGAGCCCCCTTTTTTTATTATTTCATGAATTTCATGAAATAATAAAAAAAAAATGCGTGGGGCTCCGCCCAATTTCTATGACTAGCCAGGTACAGCTAAGCAGCTGGGGGCTGGAATCCGCAGCGCAGGGAGGCCCAAGCTTTCTGGGCACCCCCCGCTGCAAATTGCAGCCTGCAGCCGCCCCAGAAGATGGCGCGTTCATTGAAAATTTTTTAATTAAAAATAAAACAAAAAAGCCATTAGGGACTCCATCTTTATTTTAAAAATCCTCTTCCGTCTGACGTAGTCCAAAACGCAATCTCAGCTCTGCTACTTCCCTGTCTGTGCTTAGACAGACAGGGATGTAGCAGAGCTGAGAACTGACTAAACAGTCAGGGTTCAGCTCAGGGCATTAGGACCTGAGCTGAACTCTGCTGTCAGCCAGACTCGCTCTGCTCCGGAGATTCCTGAGCAGTGACGCAAGTTAATTTATTCACTGCTTCTGTCACCATTCGGGAATCTCCGGAAACAGAAGCAGAGAGACTCGGGGAGCGAGTCTGCGGCTGAGGCGGCAGCGGCTGCGGAGGCAGGGGTAAGTAGCCGGCCGGGCCGGTGCACCCCCCCCCTCTCCCCCATCACCCCCCATGATCCCCCTTCCCCCTCCCTCCCTTCAATCTTTTTTTTTTTTTTTTTATTATTCTTTAAAAGCCAGCGGCATGGGGATTTGCAGGTTTTTCCTCTGCTGCCAGACCCCTTATAGGGTCCGGCAGCAGAGGAATCGCTGCAATACTCGCCTCCCCATTCATTTACATTGGACTCGCTAGACTCGCAACGAGTAGCGAGTCCTGGACTCAGACTCGTTACAGTCTAGCGAGTCCGAGTAATTTAGGATTCGCCCATCTCTACCCAGGTGCAATACAAGTGTATAGTACATGGGAACAGAACAGCCCGGGTATTGCACGATACATTTAAAGCTGCAGCTTTGGCTTTAGGACTTTTATTGGATGATACTGTGTGGAGACCTACTTTACAAGATGCAGTTACCTTACATATGCCTAAGGGCCACGTCACACACACAGATAATTGTGCAGATATTGTTCACAGATCTCTGGTTACAGTGAAATCATGGACAGATTGTCCCATTTTGTGGCTGTGTACAAATGGAACAATGAGTCCATGATTTCACCATGATTTCACTGCAACCAGAGATCTGCGAACAATATCTGCTCATATATCTGTGTGTGTGACGTGGCCCAAAGCAACTTCTCAAATGGTTTGCCTACATCTGCATATTTGGACCGCCTACAAATCCCCCTGAACTTTGGACAAATTCAAAGAACATCTAATCGAGGATTACTGCTTACGTCTTTACAACAAAAGTGGAAATTGTCAACATTGCCAATCTTATGCCATGCAAGATGTCCAAAATATCTTACTACTGCATGAAAAAACATTTTCAGACTTTAATTTGCCACAGCCTGCAATTCAAGTTTCACAACTTCCAGAGTATGATGAAGCTTACGAATTATTGTTGGCAACAAAGAAGAGAAACACCTTAAATGAACAATAACGAATTGCATATGATACTATTGTGAGCGCTATAGAAAACCAAGCAGATGCAAGGCCAAAATGTTTCTTTATTGACGGTCCAGGAAGGAGCCGTAAAACATACCTATATGAAGTGTTAATGCATCACATTAGAGGATTGGGAAAAGTCGTATTGCTGTTGGCTACAACAGGTATTGCAGCTAACCTTTTACGAGGAGGTCACACTATGCATTCACTCTTTGGGATACCAGTTCCAGTCAAAGAAATCTCTGTTTCCATAATAAAACATACCTGAGGAAGACAGCAGACCGCTGTTGAAACACGCATAGTGGACAAGCCAGAATAAACAGGTCTACTTTAATTATTGGTATCTGCTTCTCTTTACTGAGCGCTCCTAAATAATACCAAAATTACTGCCTTTCACACACCCTCAAAACACACACCCACACACACTCACACATACACTTACACACTCTCACATATCCTCACACTCACACACTCTCATACACGCAGACACCCACACATACCCTCATACACACACAAACACACACACCCTCAAACACACTGTCTTATACACACATTCACACTCACACACACCCACATACTCACACACACCCTCTCACACACAGTCTCTCACACACACTTACACTTTTCTCACTTTAATGATGCATCATTCCAGTGCAGGGGGCCGCCTCTGACCCTGTTGTGCTGACTTCTGACCTCCGCTGTGCTATGACTTCCTTCAGCCGCCGCTTAGACAAGCTCTATTGCTCTGCAAGATCAATGCAATCTGTCAGCCAGAGACCCACAGGTGAAGTCATACGCCACTCTCAGCTGCAGGCCTCTCATTGGCTGACAGCTTGCATTGATCTAAAATGCATAGCTAGATAACAGATAGATATGACATAGGTATACATAAATACATAGGTGTGATAAATTTATAGATATATCATATTGTAAGGTGATCACACGTTAAGTATAAGATGGAAGATGTGTTTCATCCAAATTGTTAAATTTGGTGATATGAACCCAGATGGAATGTTCCAGCATCATAGGTGCTGAGAAACTTAATTTATCTTTAACAGGGCTGGTTTTTTTGTGAACAGCTAAAGAGTTGGGTGAGCCGGCTGTTCACAACATCTCCATCTCAAGGTGTGGTCTAGATAGATAGATAGATAGATAGATAGATAGATAGATAGATAGATAGATAGATAAAACATGCATAGAGAGATGATAAATAAATATAGCATACATAGATGATAGACACATAGGTAGATGATAGGTAGATATGTACTATATAATCGTATAATCGTCTAATTCTGTCTGTCTGTCTCTCTGTAACGCAAATCCCGCGTGGCTGATTGGTCATGCCCATTCATGAAATGGTTTATATATTTTGATAATCTGTTTAATAATTTTGTTCAGTTGTATTAAGTTCTATGAGCAATAACATTTAATGATAATGTATGTATTTTACCCGGAAAATCCTGTATATTTATTGCATTATTCTTAAATCTTCATTAATAAACGAATACATATTCTAGAATACCTGATGTGTTAGAATTGGGCCACAAGTGGGTCATAAAATTATTATTCTTGAGATATTCTAGGATAGCATCTTTGTACTGGGCTTGGTTCTTGAATTCAAATACCATTAGTATTCTAGTTATGTATTCATTTAATTATGGAGGTTCTGGTGATGTAGTCATCTACTAATTTTGGTTCTGGTGAAGCATTTACAAGTGCACATGAATGAATTAGAATATTGTCAAAAATTATTTCAGTTATTCAATAAATAAAGTGAAATGCACATAATACTAATGCATCTCAATGAATTTGAATATCATCAAAAAGTTAATTTATTTCAGTAATTTAATACAAAAAGTGAAACACCTATATAGAGACATTACAAACAGAGTGATCTATTTCAAGTTTTATTTCTGTTAATGTTGATGATTCTGGCTTACAGCCAATGAAAACCCAAAGGTCATTATTTAAGAAAATTAAAGTAGGGAGAATGAAGGGTTAAAAGACATGCTGCTGCATTCCATAAGACATCAAAACGTAAATATAATATTGATTTATTATTTAGCGTGTTTCAGGGTTCCCAGAAGCGCCCTGAAACATGGCAATATTACATTGATTGTTGATGATATTCTAATTCATTGAGATGCACTAGTGTATAGTTATTACAAACAGTGATCTATTTAGTGTTTATTTAGTGTTAATGTTGATGATTATAACTTACAGTCAATGAAAACCCAAAGGTCATTATCTCGGAAAATTAAAGTAGGGAGGATGAAGGGTCTGAGTGATAAATATTACCTAAATAGGTATCACAGGCTTCATCTTGTGTGGTTGTGAGAGTCACAACCACTATAAAAGCATATCACTGCTGCTGCAGTCCCCAAAGTTGTGCATATAGAGTATGGAGGATTATGGGTTAAAAACCGCACTGCTGTATTCAATGAGACATCAAAGGGTGAATAGAATATTGATTTATTGGTCTCAACGTGTTTCAAGTCTCCCTGGACCCTTCCTCAAGACAAATTATTATCATATTGCCATGTTTTAGGGTGTTTCAAAGAGTCCTGAAACATGTTGACTAATAAATCAATATTATATTCACCCTTTTATGTCTCATGGCAGCACAATTTCTAACCCTTCATCCTCCCTACTTTAATTTCCTGTTATAATGACCTTTGGGTTTTCTTTGGCTGTAAGCCATAATCATCAACATTTACAGAATAAACACTTGAAATAGATCACTCGGTTTGTAATGACTCTGTGTAATATAAGTGTTTCACTTTTTGTATTGAATTGCCGAAATAATTTTCTTTTTAATGATATTCTAATTCATTGAGTTGCACCTGTAGTTACGTATATACTCACGTATAAGCCGAGTTTTTCAGCCCAAAATTTGGGCTGAAAAGCCCCCTCGGCTTATACGTGAGTATACAGCAGCAGCCCCAGAGGTATACAGGCCCCCCATCAAGATCCAGTGGTCATTGCCCGCGACCACAGGAAGCCGCCGGAAGATGCTGAATGAAGCACTCATGTCGGCAGCGGCGGGACAGCGCGACAGGACAGTGATAAGTATGATTTTACTTTACAGGTTTGCCGTGCAAGGGGGGAGGGCCCTGGATCTTGATGGGGGGGCCTGTATACCTCTGGGGCTGCTGTTGTATACACCCCTGGGGCTGTGCTGTATACACCCCTGGGTGCTGCTGCTGGCTTGCTGTATACACCCCTGGGGCTGCTGCTGTATACACTCCTGGGGCTGCTGCTGTATACACCCCTGGGGCTGCTGCTGTATACTACCTAATGGCTGCTGTATATACCTCTGGGGCTGCTGTATACTACCTCTGGGGCTGCTGTATACACCACTAGGGCTGCTGTATATACCTCTGGGGCTGCTGTATACTACCACTGGGGCTCTGTATACACCACTGGGGCTGCTGTATACTACCTAAAGGCTGCTGTATATACCTCTGGGGCTGTATATACCTCTGGGGCTGCTGTATACTACCTCTGTGGCTGCTGTATACACCACTGGGGCTGCTGTATACTACCTAAGGGCTGCTGTATATACCTCTGGGGCTGTATATACCTCTGGGGCTGCTGTATACTACCTCTGGGGCTGCTGTATACTACCTCTGGGGCTGCTGTATACTAACCACTGGGGCTGCTGCTGTATATACCACTGGGGCTGCTGCTGTATACTACCACTGGGGCTGCTGTATATACCTCTGGCGCTGCTGTATACCACACTGCTGGGGGCTGTATACCTGTGCTGGGGTCCACCCTCGGCTTATACACGAGTCAATAGGTTTTCCAGGTTTTGGGGGCAAAAGTAGGGGGGTCGGCTTATACACGGGTCGGCTTATACACGAGTATATACGGTACTGATGATGGTTCTGTTGCCATATGTATGTGCTATTGATGGCTTTGTTGTTTTATTTATCTACTAATGATGACAAGAAAAGAACCACTAGTTTTATTTAGCTGTATTTGTTACGTATTGATTTAAAAAAAGTCATAGGCTAGGGTCACACAGATTTTCCATGCAGTTTTCACACTTGTCATTTGTGAAAAACGCATGGAAAAACGCATCCATAGACCCCCATGTTAAAAATGCATGCCCCAATGCCAAAAACGCATGTCTAAAGGGCCATGCATTTTTTGGATACGTTTTTGGCTCAGCACCAAAAAATACTGCATGGTGCATTTTTTGGTGCTTTTCCAAAAATGCATGCCTTTTTAGGCTAGGGTCACACTTGCAGATTTTACATGCGTCTTTGGAGACCGGCGTTTTTAAAAACGCATGTAAAACGCACCCATAGTCCCCCATGCAAAAACGCATGTCTTAATAGCAAAAACGCATGTCTAAAGTACCATGCATTTTTGCATGCGTTTTTGCACTTATGTGAGTAGCTGACATAAAAACGCATGCAAAACGGATGGTACATTGTACATTTAGTACATCCAAAACGCATGCGTTTTCCATAGGGGCCCATGTTAAAACGCATGCGTTTCCATAGGGCCCATGTTAAAAAACGCATGCGTTTTCCATAGGGGCCCATGTTAAAAAACGCATGCGTTTTCTAAACAACACATGCGGTTTTAAAACAGCACCAAAAAATGGTGCATGACCTTTTTTTGGGTGCTGATTCAAAAACGCATGGAAAAACGCATGGGCGCCTAAAGGCACCTAAACAAAACGCATGCAGAAATGAAATAAGCATGCAGAAATGCATGCTTATTTTTAAGGCACTTAAAATACTCATGCCAAGGGTGACCCTAGCCTTTTATGGCACTAAATGGTACATGCGTTTTTTTATGCGTTTTTGGTGCCCCACACCTATCAGCAAAAACGCAGCCCAGAAACGCAGGCTGGAAAATAAGCACCTTAAAAAATGCATGTAGGTGTGACTCTAGCCATATACACCCCTTTATCTACCTATGATGCTGTATATTTAGTTTCCATTGAGATATCAATCATATGCTGTACACCATTGAAACTTAAAAGTTCCAATTATGGTTAAGCTACATTTGTTTCCATGATTATCCTTGGTTCTGACATATAACATATAGGATTTCAAGGCGTATATATTGCTATTTCTCCCAAGTGTTGTGGAAATGGTCCACAACAGAACATGAATCTATATCTAACTATGAAATTGCTCCCCTGCTAAGTCTCAGTTCTAGAAGGCACACATTTTTTACTTTTGCATGCATTTTGGTTTAGCTTTTAACTGGCCTATTAGAGGGTCATTGTGATTCTGATAACTTAGTATATGACCATTCTTTTCTTTAGAGAGGCACCACTTCTTTATCTGCTAAGGCGCCAAGTTTATTGTCCCGATGTTGTTAAATCATGTAAGGCTATACCAATCAGTCTTGCTTCCTCTTCCACTTTCGGACAAATCAAACATAAGAGTTGTGGCTGGCATTCACTTCCTATTGCATTTAATAAGACCAAGGCAAAGAGAAGGAATCCAGCTTGATGGCACAGCGATAACACAACTTAACAACATCGCATGAGCACTATTGTGAGGCACCTCCATGCTGTGTTTGTCAACCAGAACTAGTGAACCTTTGATGAGTGACTAGTTGACTCCATATTTTGCTGGATGTCTACCCATGGCTTTAATAGATGGTTGCACTCTATTTCATATTTTTCCGACTTTGATTGCACTCATATGAAGTTTGGCAATTTTCTTGGCCGACAGACGGCTATTGATGAGCTTAATGATGCTGTTTTTCTTTTCTTGGATAATCTTTTCAATGGCTGTTCCTTAAACCTAATAGTACACTGAGCTCTTAGGTAATGTAAGAACAGGTTGTAATTAGTAGTATACGGGGAAAAAATGTGTTTCAAACACCAGGAGCAAAACAGTAACAATGCAGTGACATGAAAAGAATCTGTACAACTGATCATATGCTAAATAGCTGCAAAAAAATGTGTTTTTGAGATAGCCAAGATATTTGTCAGTATTTGTAGGCAGTCTTTCAATCAAAGCTGTGGTGAATGGTGAGAAAAAAAGCCTGAAAATCAAAAGTTTAAAGCATTTTTACCCTTTTGCTCATCTTTTTTCATTACATAATTCTCTGCCATTTATATTTGGAGGTCATCTGTTAAAATGCCCATAAAGATTTTTTACACCTCCGATGTCAAACATACTGTATGGCAGTTGCCTGGATCCATCTTCTTACCTAATTTAAATAGCAGTGTCACGTCAGCCATCCTCCAATCTTATTGCACTGACCTCATCACAAGAGAGGATGAGATACATAAACCAAGTTTATGATTTTGAGTGTTATAAAACCTGCTGCATAACACAGACACTAACAGCATTGCAGAATATTACATTTTTCGGATCTTGCTTTGTGGATTTTGATAAACGTTCTCGGTTTTGGAAAAGTCCACAGCATATCAGTCATGTATGAATTTACCCTGTCATGGAGGGAAAACTTTTTAAGAGCAAGGAAAAGTATTTAAGATTAACACATTAATAAATCAGCAATGTATGCGTATATCAAAATGATGTCTTGCTAATGTGTTACATAAAATTGCTTACCGCGTGACATTTGTCATACAAATTACGAGAATATAGATATACTAGATGGCGGCCCGATTCTAAAGAATCGGGTAGTCTAGAATCCATATATAGTATATTTACTAATAGTTAGGGGAGTGCGGTGAAATGAATTGTGTGTATACAGGTGGCTCAGTGGTTAGCAGTGAGTGCGGTGGCTCAGTGGTTAGCAGTGAGTGCGGTGGCTCAGCGGTTAGCAGTGAGTGCGGTCAGATTGGTCAGCGCAGCGGCGTGGGCAGAGTGGTCAGCGCAGCGCCGTGGGCAGAGTGGTCAGCACACACATACATACATACACACACACTCCACTATAGTTAGCACCAACCCTGCGTCTTCCTCGCCGCCTGGATCCTGAGTCGACATGTCGCCACCCGCGGACGACTGGATCGAATATGGCGTCCGGGAAGTTTGGCGACACTTCTTGGACGCTATAATGGATCCAGTAGTTGGGGGGTGGCGACATGTCGACTGAGGATCCAGGCGGCTGATGCAGGGCCGGTGCTAACTATAGCGGAGTGTGTGTGTGTGTGTGTGTGTATGTGTGCGGACAAAGTGAGGGAAGTGCGGACAAAGTGACGGAAGTGAGTACATACACACATATATACACATACTGTACATTGCATATGGAGGGGTGAGGAGAGCGGAGGCTGGAGGGCAGAGGAGAGGGGAGGCTGGAGGACAGGGGAGGCTGGAGGGCAGAGGACAGGGGAGGCTGGAGGGCAGAGCGGAGGCTGGAGGGCAGAGCGGAGGCTGGAGGGCAAAGGACAGGGGAGGCTGCGGAGGCTGGAGGGGAGAGCGGAGGCTGGAGGGGAGAGCGGAGGCTGGAGGGCAGAGGACAGGGGATGCTGGAGGGCAGAGGACAGGGGAGGCTGGAAGGCAGAGGACAGGGGAGGCTGGAGGGCAGAGGACAGGGGAGGCTGGAGGGCAGAGGACAGGGGAGGCTGGAGGGCAGAGGACAGGGGAGGCTGGAGGGGAGAGGACAGGGGAGGCTGGAGGGGAGAGGACAGGGGAGGCTGGAGGGGAGAGCGGAGGCTGGAGGGGAGAGCGGAGGCTGGAGGGGAGAGCGGAGGCTGGAGGGGAGAGCGGAGGCTGGAGGGAGAGCAGAGGCTGGAGGGCAGAGTGGAGGCTGGAGGGCAGAGTGGAGGCTGGAGGGCAGAGGACAGGGGAGGCTGGAGGGCAGAGCGAGGCTGGAGGGCAGAGCGGAGGCTGGAGGGGAGAGCGGAGGCTGGAGGGGCAGAGGCTGGAGGGCAGAGCGGAGGCTGGAGGGCAGAGGGGAGGCTGGAGGGCAGAGCGGAGGCTGGAGGGCAGAGGACAGGGGAGGCTGGAGGGCAGAGGACAGGGAGGCTGGAGGGCAGAGCGGAGGCTGGAGGGCAGAGCGGAGGCTGGAGGGCAGAGGACAGGGAGGCTGGAGGGGAGAGCGGAGGCTGGAGGGGAGAGCAGAGGCTGGAGGGGCAGAGGCTGGAGGGCAGAGCGGAGGCTGGAGGGCAGAGCGGAGGGTGGAGGGCAGAGCGGAGGCAGGAGGGCAGAGGACAGGGGAGGCTGGAGGGCAGAGGACAGGGGAGGCTGGAGGGCAGAGGACAGGGGAGGCTGGAGGGCAGAGGAGAGGGGAGCTGGAGGGCAGAGGACAGGGGAGGCTGGAGGGCAGAGCGGAGGCTGGAGGGCAGAGCGGAGGCAAGAGGGCAGAGGACAGGGGAGGCTGGAGGGCAGAGCGGAGGCTGGAGGGCAGAGCAGAGGCTAGAGGGCAGAGCGGAGGGTGGAGGGCAGAGCGGAGGCAGGAGGGCAGAGGACAGGGGAGGCTGGAGGGCAGAGGACAGGGGAGGCTGGAGGGCAGAGGACAGGGGAGGCTGGAGGGCAGAGGAGAGGGGAGGCTGGAGGGCAGAGGACAGGGGAGGCTGGAGGGCAGAGCGGAGGCTGGAGGGCAGAGCGGAGGCAGGAGGGCAGAGGACAGGGGAGGCTGGAGGGCAGAGCGGAGGCTGGAGGGCAGAGCGGAGGCTGGAGGGCAGAGCGGAGGCAGGAGGGCAGAGGACAGGGGAGGCTGGAGGGAGAGCGGAGGCTGGAGGGGAGAGCGGAGGCTGGAGGGGCAGAGGCTGGAGGGCAGAGTGGAGGCTGGAGGGCAAAGCGGAGGCAGGAGGGCAGAGACAGGGGAGGCTGGAGGGGAGAGCATAGGCTGGAGGGGAGAGCGGAGGCTGGAGGGGAGAGCGGAGGCTGGAGGGGAGAGGACAGGGGAGGCTGAAGGGCAGAGGACAGGGGAGGCTGGAGGGGAGAGCGGAGGCTGGAGGGGAGAGCGGAGGCTGGAGGGCAGAGTGGAGGCTGGAGGGGCAGAGGCTGGAGGGCAGAGCGGAGGCTGGAGGGCAGAGCGGAGGCAGGAGGGCAGAGCGGAGGCTGGAGGGCAGAGCGGAGGCTGGAGGGCAGAGCGGAGGCTGGAGGGCAGAGCGGAGGCAGGAGGGCAGAGCGGAGGCTGGAGGGCAGAGGACAGGGGAGGCTGGAGGGGAGAGCGGAGGCTGGAGGGGAGAGCAGAGGCTGGAGGGGAGAGCGGAGGCTGGAGGGGCAGAGGCTGGAGGGCAGAGCGGAGGCTGGAGGGCAGAGCGGAGGCTGGAGGGCAGAGGACAGGGGAGGCTGGAGGGCAGAGGACAGGGGAGACTGGAGGGCAGAGCGTAGGCTGGAGGGAGAGCGTAGGCTGGAGGGAGAGGGGAGGCTGGAGGGGAGAGCAGAGGCTGGAGGGCAGAGGACAGGGGAGGGAGGCTGGAGGACAGGGGAGGCTGGAGGGAGAGCGGAGGCTGGAGGGGAGAGCGGAGGCTGGAGGGCAGAGCGGAGGCTGGAGGGCAGAGCGGAGGCTGGAGGACAGGGGAGGCTGGAGGGCAGAGGACAGGGGAGGCTGGAGGGCAGAGCGTAGGCTGGAGGGGAGAGCAGAGGCTGGAGAGGAGAGCGGAGGCTGGAGGGGAGAGCGGAGGCTGGAGGGGAGAGCACAGGGGAGGCTGGAGGGGAGAGGACAGGGGAGGCTGGAGGGGAGAGCACAGGGGAGGCTGGAGGGGAGAGGACAGGGGAGGCTGGAGGGCAGAGGACAGGGGAGGCTGGAGGGCAGAGAACAGGGGAGGCTGGAGGGGAGAGCGGAGGCTGGAGGGGCAGAGGCTGGAGGGGAGAGCGGAGGCTGGAGGGGCAGAGGCTGGAGGGGAGAGCGGAGGCTGGAGGGGAGAGCGGAGGCTGGAGGGGCAGAGGCTGGAGGGGCAGAGGCTGGAGGGGCAGAGGGGAAGAGGCTGGAGGGGCAGAGGCTGGAGGGGCAGAGGGGAAGAGGCTGGAGGGGAAGAGGCTGGAGGGGCAGAGGGGAAGGAGGAGAAATGTGCTGTGCGGCTGAAACGGTATTTGCCCCAACCAAGATGGCGGGCGCGACCTGAGGGGGCGTAATTGTGGGCGGGAACTGGGCGGGGACTGTGGGCGGGAACTAAAGAATGATTGCGGCCGCCATCTTGGTTGAGGCATTTTGCGGGGAAGATGCCGGCTAAGAGGAAGCAGGACGTGGAGCTCCCGGCCGGAGTAAGAAGAGGTCGGGATCGGAGGGAAGACGTCTGGATGACCCAGAGGACGGGACGATCGAGGAAGACGGGGTGGTATGTATGAACTACGGATGGACGCTGACAGTGTGTGTGTGTGTGTGTGTGTGTGTTTGTGTGTTTGTGTGGGTGTGTGAGTGTGTGAGTGTGTATGTGTGATGTGGTTGGGATGGTGTGTGTGTGTTTGGGAGGACTGTAGTGAGAGGCTGTGTGTGTGTGTGTGTGTTTGTGTGTTTGTGTGGGTGTGTGAGTGTGTGAGTGTGTATGTGTGATGTGGTTGGGATGGTGTGTGTGTGTTTGGGAGGACTGTAGTGAGAGGCTGTGTGTGTGTGTGTTTGATGAGACAGTAGTGAGGGGGGCGAGCGGAACGTTGAAACACCGGTGCCTGTAGCTGCACGGAAAGTTCCGCGCGGCTACACCGCACTGTGACGTCAGCAGCATGGTCGGAGGCCATCACGGTAGTAATCCTTCGGGTTCTCCGGAAGTGGCCTTCGGCTTTTATATAATAGACAATTATGATGTTAATTGAGGAATATTGCCACCATGATTTCCAATGTGAATGGGACATAATTGTATATAAAGTAATAAGAATGACTGCAGTGAAAAAATGTGTTATAAATGTAACAAATAAAGCTACACTTGTTGAAGCATCATGTCAAAAAGTAAAGGTGATATTTAGGTAGCTCAAAAACAATGACATTTTGAGTAATGATCATGAAACTGCTTAGAACTCAATACCAATACCAATACTGAGAACCTGTGGTCAATTCGGGACAAACAAAACACAGAAATTGTGATGAACTTTAAACATTGATTAAGGCTAGGGTCAGACTTGAGGCTGACGGAGCCTCTAAAATCTTTGAAATTCTGCTGCAGCGCGCTACCACTGGAACGTAGCCCCATAGCAACCCGGTGTTTACCTTAGCAGCGGTCACACACAAAGCTGCAGGATGTATGCTTAAGCAGAGCGCACAAGAAAACACTGCAGACAGCATTTCCTGTGCGCTGTGATAAAGCGCATGTCCTGTGTGACCGCTGCTAAGGTAAACACCGGGTTGCTATGGGGCTACGTCCCACTGGCAGCACACTGCGGCAGAATTTCAAAGATTTTAGCGGCTCTGTCAGCCTCAAGTCTGACCCTAGCCTAAGCAAGAATAATTTGCAATCACTCAGGATTTGGCTCATACTAAGCAAGTCAGGGCAGACTGAGCAAGCCTTGAAAAATAAGGGCCTTTGCTTTAAATATTGATTCTTTTAAAAAAAACTTGATGTATTTGTCCATAAAAGTTTAAATACCCCTGAAATGTTTCAAATAATATTTCAGAACCGTAGAAACATTTGACAAAAAAATGATGAGGCCGAAGACTTTGTGAATTCTAGAATTTGTCCGTATCAAAACTTTTTGCCATGAATTTCTAGCCCTTTTTTAGTATGTGTCACTCCTTTCATTCCTTAAAAGTGCAGTGCCACATTACAGTACATTACTCCTCTCAGCCTCTGTATGAGCAACACCAACCTGCAGAACATCGCTTCTGTCAGCCTACCTATATATATGGTTCTCTTCTGCCAGGGTTGTACATAGAAATCATGGGGCCCCATAGCAGAATTTCTGATTGGGCTCCCCTCCCCCAAACAACAATATTTGTCTGGGTCACATAAGAACATGCTCCACATACACTGTATGAAGCCCCCTCAATGAATTCCTCCACAGTACCCTCCACACACAGTAAGATCACCCTACTGCACCCCCTCAATTAGCCCCAAAATGAATGGTAATCCCCAACTGTGACACCCACACAGCCCTCCATGCTGTGAAATGGGCCTATATACAGTATAATGGCCCCTACAATCACTCTACATAGTATAATGGCCCCCACACAGCCTTCCGCACAGTATAATGGACTCCACACAGACCTTCACACTGTATAATTGCTTGCATATAGCATAATGGCCCCCCAAATAGTCCTCCATAAAGTATGAAGGCTCACTCATAACCATCCAAATATTATAATGCCATCCACAAAGCCATTCAAGTATTATAATGAGCCAATGTAGTCTTCCATACAGTAATGGGCCACACATAGTTCTCCATATGGCATAATGCACACCCCATAGTCCTCCACATAGTATAATGGGCCTAACGTTGCCTTCCATATAGAATAATGCTTCCCCATAGTACTTTATATAGTATGATGTACCCCCCATAGTCTTCCATATAGTATAATGCACCTCACATAGTCCTCAATATATTATAATGTACTCCCCATAGTCCTATATATAATATAATGCAGTCTCTATACAATATAATGTAATGTAGCCTCCGTATAACATAATGTGGCCTCCATCTACTATATAATCGTCTAATGTTCTCTGTCTGTCACTGAAATCGCGCACCAGTGCTCATTGGTTGCCGCTAACTGCAGCAACCAATGAGCCCCGCGTATGCAAAAAGCCGTGCACATTCAAAATTTGACGATATAGTAGCTGTAACCTGGCAACAGTGATGCATAGCGTCGCTGTCACCAGGCTACATGTACGGCCGCCTCCCCCCTTGCCTCCCTCCTCGCTTCCCTCCTCACCTCCCTCCTCACCTCCCTGCTCACCTCCCTCCTCGCCTCCCTCCTCACCTCCCTCCTTGCCTCTCACCTCGCCTCTCACCTCCCTACTCCCCTCTCGCCTCCCTCCTCGCTTCCCATCTCCCTCCTCACCTCCCCTCCCACTGTTCTCACCCGTATTCTCCCTCTGTACATTGGTCATGTGACAGGGTGGGCTGTGTGACGTCATGAACACTGTAAACAGAAGACGAGTGAGAACAGTGGGGAGCAAGGGGGATCCTGCCCCCCCGCCTCCATCCTGCCCCCCACATCCATCCCCCCGGCTCCATCCTGCCCCCCCACTTCCATCCTGCCCCCCAGGCTTCATCCTGCTCACCCCGCATCCATCCTGCTCCCCTGCATCCATCCTGCCCTCCCGCATCCATCCTGCCCCATCCATCCTGCCCTTCCTGCATCCATCCTGCCCTCCCGCATCCATCCTGCCCCCCGCATCCATCCTGCCCCCCCCGCAGCCATCGAGTCCCCCTTGGCTCCATCCTGCCCCCCTGGATCTATCCTGCCCCCCTGGCTCCATCCTGCCCCCTCTGGCTCCATCCTGCCCCCCCACTCCATCCTTTTCCCCCGCATCCATCCTGCCCCCCCGCATCCATCCTGCCTCGTTCGCTCCATCCTGCCCCCAACTACCATCCTGCCCCCCGCTGCCATCCCGCCCCCGCCACCATCCTACCCCGATCGCTCTATCCTGCCCCGATCGCTCCATCCGGCCCCTCCACCACCATCCGGCCACCTGGCTCCATCCTGCCCCCCTGGCTCCATGCCCTGCTGGCTCCATCCTGCCCCCCCCACCCCCGCCTAGTGGCAGGCAATGAGCGCTGGTGCGCGATTTCGGCATCAGACAGACACGATTAGGAGATTATATAGTAGATATTATTATTATCATTATTATTATTATTATTTATTTATAGATCACTATTGATTCCATCGTGCTGTACATGAGAAAGGGTTACATACAAACAAGGTAAAAATACAACAAACAAGATAATAGTGACAGACTGATGCAGAGGAGAGAGAGGACCCTGCTCTTGCTGGCTTGCATTCTACAGGGCAGTGGGGAGCGAGACAGTAGGTTGGATCTGCTCTGGTAGTGGTGAAGCACGGGTCCAATGGTGGTGGAGCGCCAGGTCCAGTGGTGGTGAGGTGACACCGTGGTCATTGCAGGCTGTAGGCCTGTAAGTGATGGGTATTCAAGTTTTGCTTGAAGGTTCCGTGTGTAGAGGACAGTCGGTCGTTTTGGGGTGCAGAACATCAGTCCTCCTAGGTGAACCAGCACTTGTGTATACAGATTTGGATGTGCTAAGTTATTCCTTCTCTGGCCTCGGTGATCATTTGCTTTATAGATTTAGGGAGAGAACAGGAGCTGCTGGGTTTTAGAGAACCAGTCAGCTTTGGTGTGCAGCTATGAGTCTAAATTTTCCTTGTTACTGGTTATCATACCAGCCTCACAGAGGGTAAATAAGCAATGAAAAAACAATGTGGTAATATGTTAAAATACCCCTAACATTTTATGTAAGACCTCATACAGTGTGTGACATAAAAGAAAAAAGAATGAAGAAAGAAATAAAAACAATACAAGGCAAAAAAAAGAAAGTCTATCAGTAAAAATCACTGTTTCTATCCCATCCCAGATAAAAAAAAAATACAAATAATTTCTATGCAAAGAGGAACAGGATTTAAAATGTTTTTAGTGCTCCTTTGTGTTTGATAGTTTTATTTTTAGTATTTCTTTGCAAACAAACAGACATTAAATACTTATTGTTCCATTGAGGTTTAGGATATGCGGACCCGTAGATGTTCGTGTTTGCTGGGTTTGGCTGGACTTTGAAAAATTATTAGTTTGAGAAGTGGACTTCAGCTGAACCTGACCCCAGACTCTTATGGTGGGTTTACACGCCGCGATATCGTTTCGATATCGCAACTCAATGGCGCGGGAGCGCGCAATTAGTGCACGTTCCTCCCGCATCGCATTGAATGTTTACACGCTGCGATATCGTATTACAACGTCCGTGCGATGTCTCCGCCTCCCAACCCAGGATCGCATAGTTAACATGGGAGTGAATGGGTGACGTATGAAATCGCATCGTAATTGGGCGTTTACACAGCACGATCCGGCTTCAATCGCTATGCAATATCGGGGCATTGAATAGCACGCTCATTCGATCCCCGATATCGCATTGACATTGTTCCTGCATCGTATTGGACGTTCACACCATACAACGCAGGAACGATATCGGGTCCAACGATCGAACCACGTGACTTTTCATTGAAATTGTACTGCGATATCGCGACGTGTAAACCCGCCATTAACTTCATACAATTCAATGGAGACCTGATGTTTTTTGTGGGAAAATGGCTGTAAAAATGTCATAGTAAGGGCTATGGGGCTGCAAAAGGACGCAAAATGGGGGAAAGAGTATGACATTTATACAAACCATATTTTCTCAAAGATTGACAGCAATCTGAAACTTTTTGGGCCCAATGTTTAAACAAATTCATATTCCCTGCTCACCCCGCCGACCAACTGTGCCAGCATTCATGATTTGATGCAGTAAGACTGCTGTAACACGCCCCCTGCTGTTTAAGCAAAATTAATATTTACCTGTTTCCCTGTCCAGTCTCTGTGTTGGCATCTGTAATTGGTTGCAGTCAGTCAGCTGTATTTCTGCAATCTTAACACTGGCTGTCTGCTCTCATAACTCAGGCATGACAGCAGCAAGAATAGTTTAAATAGAAATACACAAATAATTTAAAAATAATAACATGGTCTCCTACCTATTTTTGATAACCAGCAGAAGTAAAACAGACAGCTGCAGGCTGCAACCTCCAGCTGTGTGTTTTACCTTGGCTGGTTATCAAAAATAGAGGGATCACACACCATTTTTTATTTTTATTTTTAAATAAATAGTGCTTAAAATGGCATGGGCTCCGCCCTATTTTTGATAACCAGCCAAAGTAAAGCAGACTGCTGGGAATGGTATCATCAGGGTGGGAAGGCCCATGACTATTTGGCCCTTCACAGCCTAAATGTACCAGCTCAGAGCCACGTTAGAATTGGCGCATTCATTAGATGTGCCAATTCTGACACTTTACCTGATTCTTCCTGATTGCCATAGCGAGGTGGCATTTGGGGGAATGGTTAATTGGATTTATTTCAGCTATGAATTGATATCTGACATTAAATCCAGAGGTTAAAAATGGAGAGGGGTCTATCGAACACCTCATTACCCTCATTACCAATCTGCCAAATGAATGGTTGCATTCTGCAAAAGTTGTCAGAATAAGGATTTCGGGGTAACTACAGGTAAGCTACAACCCTAGATTTTCCCATGGGTATGGACATGAGTAACCTTACATGACCTTACTGTTCATGGGAAAATCGGAGTTTGGCACTGCCCTCTGCGACCATGATATGCAATGAGTGCGGTGATATTAATAAAAAGAATTTTTTGATCACCAGCCAAGGTAAAGGGAACCTGTCACCCACTTTATGCCTCAAAACCTATCACTATCTGTCCCTGCAACTTCCTACTACATTCCTAACCATCCTTGTCTAACCTAAGTGTGTCCTGTAATCACCGTGAAAAATTATTTTATAACTTAGATTCTCCTATGGTAATAAGCAGGATTTTTCAATACTGTAGACACGATGGATGGTCTGTAAGGCTCCAAATCCCCATTGCTCCATTGTAATCATGCCCTGGTGGGCATGATAATTAATGCAGAAGCACGGTCCTGAGTTTGAAATCTGTGTCTTCTTCCAGTTATGACACCACAGCCATGTTATTTCCAGTCCTGCGCATTGTGGGGGATTATTGTGTGTACTCAGCGACTTCGAAGCAAGCGCAGTGCCCATTCGGAAGCCGGCCAGTACACCTGATAATTACCCACAATGCGCCAGACTGGAAATGATGTGCCACCGATGCATCATACTCAGAAGAAGACCCACAGATTTCAAACTCGGGACTGTGCTTCTGCATTAATTTTCTTGCACATCGGGGCATGATTACAGTGGAGAGACAACGGAGGTGGAGCCTTACAGAATGCCCACAGTGTCTACACTATTGATGACACCCTGCTTATTACCATAGGAGAATATAAGTTGTAAAAGCATTTTTCACAGCGATTACAGGATACAGCTCAGACATAGATGCATAGGAATCTAGTAAGAAGCTGCAAGGACAGGTAGTGATGGGATTAAGGCATAAAGTAGGTGACAGGTTCCCTTTAAAGCAGACATCAGATGGTTGTTCCTGCAGTTACCTACACTTGTTATCAAAAAATATTTGGGACCCCACAATTTTTTTTTTACTTATTTATTTTTGCATGTGGTGCGCCTGCCAATTACAGACATGCCAATACTTACCATGGCTGTGATGGGGCTGTGAGTGCCCATACTAGAAAGCATTATCAATTGACTGTGTCGCAGTCTTTCAACAAGCTTTATTAGCATACTCCAAACTCCAATCTCAGACACTGCCTTTTTTTTAAGTCAGTGTTTGAGTCCAAGGCCTGGACACCCTGCGTTTGGTGCAAACCCTGAATTTAACAGTTCAGGTTCGCTCATCCCTAATTAGAAGCTTCTTGATTACTTTTTAAGCTTTTTTTTAGTACTGAGATATATAAAAATTGTAATTTGAGTTTATTTTTTAAGACTGATATCTACCAATAAAATTCACTTTTCTGATCATCATAATGGGAGACCCAGACAATGGGGTTTAGGGCGCTGCCCTCCGGAGGTCACACTAGGTACTACAAGTTTGTAGCACCGCCTCCTCCGCTTATAAACCCCCACCGTAGGAGACATCCTCAGTTTTAAACTTAGTGTGCTCGGAGGATCACGCTTTGCTTGCACTTCACTGCATTCTCACAACTTACGTGATGGCGTATGAAGACAAGGTAAAATGGTCCCATTCGGGACCCTCGACAGCCTCCCCGCTCACCCTTGTGGAACACGCTGGTGGAGGTACCGGAGGGCTTTTAGCCTGGACACTTTAGTGTTCTCCCGGTACGCTGTCGTGCTCCTTTCCTTTCCATCCCTCCATGGAGGCTCTGGATAGGGGGAGCCTGGAGCCTTGCACAGCTCCGCTCCGTCCGAGGCCTCCCTAAATGGTGCTTACAGACCGGACGGAGCCAGCCCAGTCCGAGGCCTCCCTAAATGGTGCTTACACTCCGGACTGGTGCTGTACCCCCGTCCGAGGCCTCCCTAAAGGTGCTTACAGACCGGACCGGCACTGAGGCACCTGGTGTGTCTCCTGTGTGCCTGGGGGTAGTGTCTGTCACTGTGGTGTCATGACACTCAGACCGCGCGGTTACCCTCGGGTCCGCGGTTCTGGCGGTGACCCTGTGCTGGGGTCTCCCTGGCTGACCGCCCTGTGTTTCACAGGGGCTGAGGCTGTAGACTGCGGGTGTTTTTATGTGTACATGCAGTCTGAGAGTGTGTGTGGTGATATTCACTCTCGTTTCCCGCGCTGCGGGCTCCGGCACCTCCATTGCTGAGGCAGTCTGGAGGAGGAGGAGGCAGCCCTTAGGGTGACATCACCGCTGGGCGTGTTGTGTGTTCTTCCCGCGTGTTCCTGGCTCCGCCCACATCTTCACTGTCGGCGGCCATCTTCTCCCTCACTTCCCGGCTGGGATCTGAACTGCAGCGCGTGTCTGCACTTGCAAGGGAGACCGGAACTCGCGGAGGTCACACACACACACCGCTTCCTCCTACCGCTTTACTGCGGTCGGTAAGCCACCGGGATTCCCGGTTTGTTTGTGAACTTTGGCTTATATTCCCCTCACTGTGGAGATGTCCTCAGCTGGGAAGCATGCTGCTAAGGCGGCGGTGGCCACCATTGTCTGTACTACATGCAACGGGACACTGGTGGAGGGGTCCTGCAATAACTGCGGACGCCCTGAGGCCCGATCTGCTACTATTGAGTCTGCAAATCCGGGATTATACCCTGAGGTTCAGGTGATCCCAGGGCCATGGGAAACGCAGAATAAGATCAATGAATCTCTGCTGTCCCAGATGTCCTCCATGTCGCAAACCCTGGAGGCACTGCATAGGAGACTGGAGAACCCAGCTACTCCTCCTAGTTACCCCCGGGTGTCTCTTACTTCTGCTGTAAGACCCCCTAAGCGAGCCCGTGAGGCTTCTCCTGAGCTCCAGACTCTCTCTGAGGAGGAGCGTTCCTCTGATGGTGAGGAAGATGATGGGGGTTCTACTCTTGGGTCTATGTCTGAACCTCCAGATGGGGTGGAGGATCTGGTGTCCTCCATCAATGAGACATTGCGTCTTGTCACTCCTCCTGAGGAGGTGACTGTGCACCCCAAGGAGATCTATCAATGGCTGCGGCCAGAGGCTAGACCAAGTGGCTCCTTCATGGACCACACTAATTTCGGAAGGGTGATTAAAGCTCCCAGGTTGCATCCTGGGCGGCGTTATGTCCGTAAAACTAAGGACAATCGCTTTCCCTTTCCCCAGGAGGCGCTCCAGGAATGGTCGCAGTCTCCCAAGGTGGACGCTTCCATGACTAGGATTGCTGCGCGCTCCTTGTTTTCTGCCTCTGATAGCTCCTCGTTGAAGGATGCTACTGATAGACAGGTCGAGCAACTCGCCAAGTCTTCCTATGAGGCTGTGGGGTCTTCGTTTGCCCCTAATTTTGCCGCAGTCTGGACCCTACAAGCGATCACTATCTGTTTGGATGGTATCACTGATCTAGCTAGGTCCAGTCCAGAGGTCCTGGCTCTCACTGAGAGAGCAAGGGCCTATGCGGACTATGCCAGGACGGCATCTTTGGAAACTGCCACTCGCTCTGCTGTGGCCTCGGCCAATGCAATTGCGATCCGCAGGCTATTGTGGCTGCGTCTCTGGGACTCAGATGCCACATCTAAGAAGATTTTACAAAATCTTCCGTTCGCTGGTGACAGGCTTTTTGGCACCGAACTGGACAAATTGATAAAGGATTCTGCTGAGTCTAAGATACCGCAGAATAAGCCTAAGCCACGGTACACCGTGAAAAGGAACCCTAAGCAGTGGTCCTTTCGCTCCGGTTCACAGTCATCAACGGCGTCCACTCGCTCAGACCGAGGGGGCAAGCCTGCTACTCAGTGGCGTTCCAAGAGTCGTCAGAAGAAGCCGGCGGGGGCAGCGGCTGCCACCCCCAAGCCCGCCTCGACATGACTCGCTATCTCATCCTGCCTCCCCACAGGTGGGGGGCCGCCTGTCCCGCTTTCAGGACAAGTGGCTTCTTCACATTCAAGATCAGTGGGTTCGAGACGTAGTCTCAAGAGGTTACAGGATAGAGCTGACGTCACAACCAATACACCGATTCCATCGGTCGGTTCCATCTCCAGAAAAGGCTCAGGCTTTTTACCTGGTGTTGGAGGGACTCCGCAGAGACGGAGTGGTGGTCCCTGTGCCCACGGAAGAGAGGTTCAGGGGTTTTTACTCCAACCTCTTTATTGTCCCAAAGAAGGACGGCTCTTTTCGCCCGGTTTTGGACCTCAAGTTGTTCAACCGTCACGTGTTGGTTCGGAAGTTCCGCATGGAATCCCTGCGCTCAGTGATCGCGGCTGTGTCACAGGGAGACTTCCTAGCGTCCATCGATATCAGGGACGCTTACCTTCACGTCCCCATTGCACCAGCTCATCAGCGCTGGTTGAGATTCGCAGTGGGGGAAGAGCACTTCCAATTTGTGGCACTGCCATTCGGGCTAGCCTCAGCACCACGGGTGTTCACAAAGGTGATGGCCTCCATGATGGCTCTCCTGCATGCGCAGGGACACGCCGTCATACCCTATTTGGACGACCTGTTGGTCAGGGCGCCATCGGAAGACCTTTGTCGGGTAAGCCTGGAGGTGACCATGAAGTCCCTGGAACGGTTCGGGTGGCTTATCAACATTCAGAAGTCGACCCTGGTTCCGACCCAGTCATTGACATATCTGGGCATGGACTTCCACACGGACTCGGCCCTGGTGTCCCTACCTCAAGCCAAGCAGCTTGCGATCCAATCAGGAGTGCAGAATGTCCTCCTGTCTCCACAGTCATCCCTACGGGTATTGATGAGACTGGTGGGTCGCATGGTAGCGGCGATAGAGGCGGTGCCGTTCGCACAGTTTCGCCTCCGTCCTCTCCAGCTGGAGATTCTTCGCAGATGGGACAAGAGGACGATCTCTCTGAATCGGCTGGTGACACTGTCACAACCAACCAGGGACTCTCTACAGTGGTGGCTCCTGCCACTTCACCTGTCACGGGGCCGGTCCTTCCTAAAACCGTCATGGTTAGTGGTGACCACCGACGCCAGTCTGAAGGGCTGGGGGGCGGTGTTCTTGCACCACAGGGCTCAAGGCCTTTGGACTCAGTCGGAGTCGGCGTTGCAGATCAACGTGCTGGAGATCAAGGCGGTCTATCTGGCGCTACTGGCGTTTCAGAAATTCCTGTCAGGACAGCCCATTCGGGTACAGTCCGACAATGCGACGGCCGTCGCCTACATAAATCATCAGGGAGGGACCAGAAGTGCTCAGGCCCTCGCCGAAGTCCACCGCATTCTAGCTTGGGTGGAGGAAAACGGCTGCCTGATCTCCGCAGTTCACATCCCAGGGGTCGAGAACTGGGAGGCCGACTATCTGAGCCGACAGGGGATGGACGCCGGAGAGTGGTCTCTACATCCAGACGTCTTCCGGGACATCTGCGGCAGGTGGGGCACTCCGGACGTGGATCTGATGGCCTCACGGCTGAATCATCAGGTGCCCCAATACATGGCAAGATCTTGGGATCCCCAGTCTCTGGGGGCGGACGCCCTGATTCTGAGCTGGTCCAGATTCCAGCTGCCATATGTGTTTCCGCCTCTGGCTCTGATTCCCAGGGTCCTGTGGAAGATCAGGACAGAATGCAGAGTGGCCATTCTAGTGGCTCCAGATTGGCCCAGGAGGTCTTGGTACCCGGACCTGTGGCAACTGTCAGGCGGACACAGGTGGGCTCTTCCAGAACGCGCAGATCTACTCGCGCAAGGGCCATTCTTCCACCTCAATTCCAGGGCCCTCAGATTGACTGCATGGCTCTTGAGGCCTGGCTGCTGACATCCAGAGGTTTCTCTCCTACAGTGGTTGCCACTATGAATCGGGCAAGGAAACCTGTTTCCAGGAAGATATACCACAGAACGTGGAAAATCTTTTTTACCTGGTGTGCCTCTGGTGGCCGCTCACCGTGGCCTTTGTCTATCCCGACATTGCTGGCCTTCCTACAGTCGGGGTTGGAGTTGGGATTATCCCTTGGCTCTCTGAAAGGTCAAGTATCAGCACTTTCAGTGTTGTTTGACAGGCGCTTGGCGCTCCTCCCGAAGGTACGTCAATTTCTGCAGGGGGTGTCTCGGGTGGTCCCGCCCTATAGACGACCTCTGGACCCTTGGGACCTAAACATGGTCCTGACGACACTGCAGAAACCGCCGTTTGAGCCACTGAGAGACGTCTCTCTCTCTCGTCTGTCCCAGAAGGTGGTCTTTCTGGTGGCGATTACGTCGCTGAGAAGGGTCTCAGAATTGGCTGCACTCTCGTGCAAGTCACCCTTTCTGGTGGTTCACCAGGACAAGGTGGTGTTGCGCCCACGGCCTGAATTTTTGCCGAAGGTGGTTTCAACATTCCACTTGAACCAGGAGATTGTTCTCCCATCATTTTGCCCCGCTCCCGTTCATCAGGTTGAGCGCGACCTCCATACTCTGGATCTCGTGAGAGCTGTACGCATTTATGTGTCCAGGACCGCCTCCTTTAGGAGTTCGGATTCCTTATTTGTCCTCACGATGGGTCGCTGTAAGGGGTCCGCGGCTTCAAAGTCGACCTTGGCCAGATGGATCAAGGCTCCCATTCAGGAGGCTTACCGGTCTTCTGGTTTGCCTCTCCCGGTGGGTTTGAAGGCACACTCTACTAGAGCTGTAGGTGCCTCTTGGGCCTTGCGACATCGAGCTTCTGCTCTACAGGTGTGTCAAGCGGCCACTTGGTCCAGCCTGCACATTTTCTCTAAGCACTATATGGTGCATGCCCATACCTCTGCGGATGCGAGTTTGGGCAGGCGGGTTCTCCAGGCGGCGGTTGCCCACCTTTAAAAGGGGAACCATGTGTTATCCGTCTTGTTGAGGAACTCTTCCCGCCCTGGGGTATTGCTTTAGGACATCCCCATTGTCTGGGTCTCCCATTATGATGATCAGAAAAAAGAGAATTTTGTTTACGTACCGTAAATTCTTTTTTCTTGAATCATCAATGGGAGACCCAGCACCCACCCAGTTGTTCCGTTGCATGTTTGCATTTGATCTGTTCTCTGTTGAGACAGTGTTTCCGGGTTGTTACACCGTCTGTGCACGGCATTCTTCCCGATGTTTCGGGTGTGGTTTATTTCTCCTCGCAGCTTATGGACTAAACTGAGGATGTCTCCTACGGTGGGGGTTTATAAGCGGAGGAGGCGGTGCTACAAACTTGTAGTACCTAGTGTGACCTCCGGAGGGCAGCGCCCTAAACCCCATTGTCTGGGTCTCCCATTGATGATTCAAGAAAAAAGAATTTACGGTACGTAAACAAAATTCTCTTTTTTCTCATAGCATGTAGAAAATGCAAATTGCATGTATGGAGACTTAATTATTATTATTATTATTATTATTTATATGTGTGTTATAGTAGATTATATAAATCTTTAACTTTATGTAATATTAGAAGGCAATAACTTATTATTCCTCATAGTAGAAATTGACATCTATACTAAAAATCACTTTGAGCTCATTCAAATCTTCATGAAAATTGCTTCGTGCACAGACTGCAATGCATGTCCTGGCCAAGGGTCTCCTGAACCAAATTTAACAGCCTAATATACATGTATAATGCTGCAGTGTTTGCATAAGGAGGCCTGTGCCCAACATGTGTATTATGGTATGTGCGCGGACTGATTTTCACAAACATCTGAATGAGCCTATAATTTGATAACATTAGACTGTTGGTGTATAGAATTAACATAAATTAAATAATATTGGGATTGATTTATAATAATCAACATGTCAATGTAATTATGAAAGAAAATAACATTTTAATCTATGCATGTATTTACCTACTGTTTTTTTTTTCTTGCAGAAGCCATTTCTTGAAATATCAATATTTTAAAAAAGGATTTAAAAAAGTGTTCAACTGGAAATCATGAAGACATGTTCCAACTTGTCTTTAATTGTGTGTATAAATTTGATATTTGTCACACATACAACACCTGTGGATAAAACAACGTTGGAATATAGTCACCGAAACAGACGCAGTATATTTCAAGATGGCTTAAAAGTGTTGCAACGGAGGAAGCGAGGATGGATGTGGAATCAGTTTTTTTTGCTTGAAGAGTATACAGGCTCAGAGACACAGTATGTTGGTAAGGTAAGTTTTAAAAGAGAATTTAAATAAAAATAAATATACTAATGACTATTATTATTATTTTTATTTTTATTAATGCTGAAAATCACTGATAACATACCATATTTTTTGGACTATAAGACGCAGCGGACCATAAGACGCACACAGCTTTTAGAGTAGGAAAATAGGGAAAAAATTAGGCAAAAAATGTGGTTATAATGCACTGTAATAGGGGTAGGGGGGCGACCTGCTGCTGACACTTAGGGGGTAATTATTTATATTGAACTTTGGAACACAAAAAAGAGAGATTAATTCAAATTAAATATATTTATTTGGAGAACATCAGTCAGAATTCATAGACATTTTGGCATCCCTTGCCTTTCTGAATATGACTGATACTATATACTATATAATTTATGAACAAATTATAGGAAATTACAGTGCTGTATTACTTCATACAATTGATAATGCAATATTCCACATCTGGAAAATACATAGAAACAAGGTGTACATAAAAAGTTGATTTAAAAAATCAGTATATGAAGTGTAAGCACACTAATGGAAATTATTATCTATGAATCTCTTAGGATTTACACTCATTCACACTTGTTTACTGTGATGGTTATGACACCTTTGGGAAATATACTGCATAGACACATGAAGTGTTAATTGTGAATATCTTATCATGGTGAGTATACAGTGAAATAGTAGCCTACCTATGGGTGTCAGATTAGCCCACACAGGAAACCATGATGGTCCTTTCGTTTGTAGGCTTAGGGGCTACAGATGGATCATATAATTATTAATCGTCATAGGGAGACAATAAAAGAAAACATGTGAAAGAAAAGAAAAGAAAAGGGAGAAAGATAGCAAAAGAAGAAATGAAGCAGACGAAACCTACCTCTTATTTGTGGTGCATAAACTCTGCACTTATGCTGTGTCAGAAAAGGAAATTGCAATAGTCAATATTGCTTTGCTTTTGTACAAGCCCTCTCATTTGTAAAGGGTCTTAGTGGGACAGGAGTACTAGGTCCCTTCTATATGGTATCATAAAAATCAATGCAGATTAGGGTGCATATGTTTGCCTATGGAAAAGAAACATGAACAGTGTTTGGTGATATCAGGTAATAAATGGATAGTAATAGAATTTAATTGAGCCTCTAAGCTAGGGTGCAGGATATCACCTGATATAATGCTGTCCATATTTCAGGAGCAACTAGATAGAAGATGGTTAAACAAAGGATCATGCAGTTATGTTAGTATTACCATGTTCTCGCATGGCATATCGGGAAGCTAACATGTAATAGATCAGTTACCTCATGGCCATGTCCAGAGTCTACAGTTAGAAAGAGATACAAAAATGATAAGATATAGGAGATATAGGAGATACCTCATGTGATGTGGATCAGACAAGCAATTAGTGGGCCTACAGTTCTGGGTGACTAGCGTGGCCGTAACTGCTCTGTGCCTAATGGTATTTATTGTAAAACAGTGGGCAACTTCCTGCTTCCGTTATATATAACTCAGGAATCCACCAGAGAATGCAAAGTGGGTCATGCGCATTAGTGATCAACTCGAACTGTGGTCTCCGGCAAGTGAGACAAAGTGAATGGAGTGAAGGTGCATTCAGACTCGATCAGAAGATCTGTAAAGAGATAGAAAAAGGCATAATGAAACATAGTGTAACAGGCAATGTTTATCTAATAATAATAATTATAATAATAATAAAAATAATAATCTTTATTTATATAGTGCCAACATATTTAACAGCGCTTTACAATTCAGATTCATATACAAACAGTCATAAGTAACAGTTTTCGATGACACAATAATTAAAAAGCAAAAAATAATGACGACCCTGCTCACAAGAGCTTACAATGTACAATAAGGTGCGGGTGACACAAAGTAGAGGGGTTTATTTACAATCATGGTCCAGCAGTTTTGAGGAAGTGTGGAATAGATGAGAGTGGTGTAAGTGGCCACCAGCCAATCTGTGTAGAGCTTTTGGGACTGATGGAATTAAACAGCTATGTTCAAGAAAGTAGTGGAAAACCTACAGTTGTGGCAAAAAGTATTGACACCCCTGCAATTCTGTCAGATAATACTCAGTTTCTTCCTGAAAATGATTGCAATCACAAATTCTTTGGTACTATTATCTTCATTTAATTTGCCTTCAATGAAAAAACACAAAAATAATTGTCCTAAAGCTAAATTGGATAGAATTCCACACCAAACATAAAAAGGGGTGGACAAAAGTATTGGCACTGTTAGAAAAATCAAGTGATGCTTCTCTAATTTGTGTAATTAACAGCACCTGTAACTTACCTGTGGCACCTAACAGGTGTTGGCAATAACTAAAGCACACTTGCAGCCAGTTGACATGGATTAAAGTTGACTCAACCTCTGTCCTGTGTCCTTGTGTGTACCACATTGAGCATGGGACCACTGAAGTGGTGTCTGGGCCCAAATTTTGGGGAACAATGGAGACTCTTGTTGTAGTCCCTAAATGTGACACAATGCTCAGCGTGTGCATGAGGCCTTCCAGATGCTGTGTTAAAAACCGCACCAAATACTCATCGCCTGCACAAGGCCTTCCAGATACTGAGGTAAAACGCACCAAATAATCATCATCTGCACATGGCCTTACAGATACTGAAGTGAAACGCACCAAATAATCATCATCTGCACATAGCCTTACAGATAATGAAGTAAAACGCACCAAATAATCATCATCTTCACATGGCCTTACAGATACTGACATGAAACGCACCAAATAATCATCATCTGCACATGGCCTTACAGATACTGAAGTGAAATGCACCAAATCATCATCTGCAAATGGCCTTACAGATACTGAAGTGAAACGCACCAAATACTCACCTTCTTGACGTGGCCTTACAGATACTGAAGTAAAACTCAACAACTACTCATCGTGTGCATGATGCCTAACAAATACTGTAGTTCCTATATCTGTGTCTCTTGCCCCTTTTACTCGTCTATCTCTTTTCCTTTCGCATTTGTATATGTAGTTTTCCCTTTTCCATATGTTTTTTGTATCTTCTGAGTAGTTTGTCACCTTTTGGACACTTTAGAAGGTGTTTTCTATGTGTTTTCTATGTGTTTGTATGTGTTTGTGTTTGGCTGCAATTATTTTCAATGGGATTTGACGGTGTTCGGTGAACATTCGACGAACAAACGCCCATTTCAGCAAACAAAATCGAATTAGAACACTAGGATGGTGGCTCATCTCTACTTCTGACTTCCTAATCAAATAGTGTTTTGTTTCCAAAATTTTGCTAATGTAAATTAGCCTAGTTGGAAATATTATTTATGAAATATTATGTGTGACATTACTCTCCAATTTAACAGTATAAAATTTAAGTTTAAAAATTGCAAAATTTTCAAACTTTTTGCCAGAATTTTCATTTTTTTTTTAACAAATAAATGCAATAATTATCAGTTTAAATTTACCAATATCATGAACTCCAATATGTCATGAAAAATCAATATTGAAATCACTGGGTGTAAAACTAGCTTAACTGGTTATCAACCACCATATCGACTTAAAACGGTGGCAGTAAAAAGTACTTATCCTTTTTAGCCTTTTGAAAATAACCGTAAGAAATAAGCCTGTAGGCCCCCCCCATTAACTGAAAACCTTCAGAGCTTCAGGTACCAGAGGTGCTGAGACCCTGAAATTTATGATTCCAGACATTTTTCTGGTACCAGGACACGTAATTACCGTTTTACAACATGTAATGGCTATCATGTTAAAATAAATAACAACAATGGTAAAAAATTACTTCCTTTCCATCTGACATGATCAAACATAGAGAGAAGGGAGCACACATAGGGTCAAACATGACAGATGAGAGACAAATGTCCTCTACCACTACCCCTCTTGCAGACCCAGTGGATTGGGTCCCGCTGGAGGAGCGGCGCGTATCAACCGCCGCCGCTATTATATAATGTGCGTCTATGACAAGAACATAGAAGTGGCCAGTGTGCAAGTGCAAGCTGATGTGTCGGGCCTCCTGACAGAGCTGGAGATACCCAATATTTACCGAAGGTTGAGGTGACGTCAGATTCCCTGGACAGAGCTGTGGAGGAGCTGATTGAATCAGGTTGTGCTTCCTAATAGGTGATTTGTGGTTGTACAGTGCAAATCTCATGATTCTGGGTACTGAAAGGAGAAGAGAAGGATAAGTTAGAACAACATAGCATATGACAATGAAAAAATACTTTTATTAACATTTTAATATGCTACTGTGGATAAAAGGAACATCATAAAAACAGTACCATGGTGTATTGGTATCAACCAGATCTCGCTCTGAGAACAAACGTTCAAAGTGCATATATGGTTAATGATGAACCTGTTGGACTCCAAGTAAGAAACACATATAGAATGATTTGGTCAAAGACTGAAAAACGACTTGTATGATAAACACTGAATAGTTCAATGAATCATTTCAAACTCCCTATTTAACCCACAAGGTTTTAATGTATCAAGTGCAAGATCCAATAAGCTTATTTTTCTTTCAATTTTTTATTCTGTCACCACCGCGTCTGGCTACGGGTACATGGTCAATGACCTGAAATCTCAATTGGGAAATCATATGGCCACACTGGTTAAGGTGAGTAGGGAGGAGATTCCTCTTACATCGAATAGTAGAATTATGTTGGCTAATGCGATCTCGGATATGTTGGGAAGTCTCCCCAACGTATCCGAGACTGCACGGGCACTTTAAAAAGTATACAACATGTGTGAAGTCGCAGGTAAACAAACCTTTAATCTGAAATGTTTGCCTGGTCCTGGGTGAAAGAAAAATTATTGGCTATGTGCGAGCATTGTATGCAGCCCAGTCACGGGAAGTGCCTCTTTTAGAGGTGCTCAAAGTACTTTGTGTTAATTTGGGTAACGTGGAGCCTATGTCGGCTCAGACTAGATGATCATTCAGGTTTTTGGGTCTCTTGTGACACAAAAGTGGTGGTACACTGAATTCACTGATGCTGAATTGAAAGCAGGGATGGGCATATGCGTACTGTCATTCAAATTCGGCCATGTAAATATTTGCATAGTGTGGGGCAACGTTCGAGCCCATAGCAGTTCCCCTCTGTTGTAGATAGTACTGATCTTTGAAAAGAAAGAAATTATTGTACAGTGTTAGTTGTAGCAGAACTGTTTCTCTGTAATGGTAATTGGGATCTGTGAAGAAAGAAAAGAACCCACTGACTTGATCCCTAACTCATGATGGATAATAATAATGGACGTGTACAGACTATTCACATCCAAGGTCACCAACAGGCAGGTTTCTGACAAATCTGTAATATTTCCAATAATGGATAGAAAATCATAAGTGTCTTTCAAGAAGGATGTAGTGTTAAATACAAGTGGTTTCAAAATTGTATCCAAAGTTATTGACAGGGAAGAGAGGACTGACTCTGTAGAGGCTACAATCGGCCTACCCGGAGGATTCTGTATATTTTTAAGAATTTTGGGAAGTGTGTAAAGCACCAGTATCACCGGGTTTTTTGTGCAGTAGAAATTCAGCCAGTTTTTTTGTCAATAATACTATTATCTGAGTATTTAATGATAAAGGTGACTATTTTCTTGGTAATGTCTGGGAATAGGGCATGTATTGAGATCTCTTAACTGATTGTAAATTTCATTGGTGTACTGTCTCTTGTCCATGACTACAATTGAGTCTCCCTTGTCTGCTGGTTTCACGATAATAGATTTGTTATCTGACAAACTCTTTAAAGCCTTGGATTCTTCTATGGATAGATTATGTTTGATGTGTCATTCACCTGATGTGATCTTTCTCATGGTGTGTGAAACATCTTTGCGTACCAGTTGATATATCTTTCCACTGGATGTAGATTTTTTGGTGAATTAAACATACTTGGTACATGGAAACCCTAACCTTTTAGAGCAACTTTTGCCTGTTCTGAAGTAGCAGTAGTGGGTGATGGAATTTGTGAACTAAAGTGGGCTTTAAGTCTCATGGAGCGAAAAAAGGTATATCATTCTTGTTCCACCTGAATAGTATTAAAAGATGGTATGGGGCAGAATGAAAGGCCCATTTGTAGAAGATTAATCTCTGGAGGAGAAAGAATATAAGATGATATATTGTACACTATGTTTTGCGACCTACCTGGAATCTGGTTGATACATCGTCTCTGGCTTCACTTCATTTGCCTTTTGCACTTTTGCCTCTGTGCGGGGCCAAAAAAGGAGGAGGGCCAGGTATGGAAGGAACCGTTTCTCCCTCTAAACTTGGATTTTCATTGGCTAGTAATCAAAAACAAACATTTTTTCCCTTCTTCTTGAGGTTGTGTGAGAAATAGACTTTTTTAGATCTAAAAAAAATTTCTGAGCACTCCGTACCAGGGAGGTGAGCAGACTTATCATACAACTAAAGTTATTTGTTGTCATCAATATGTCTTTTACAAATATGTCAGTCTTTAATAATGACTGCACCTAGTATCTGCGCAAGCCAGTTTTTACCTTTTGGCATGGGAAATTGTTTGTGTGAATAATGATACTTTTGAAGCCCACCGTATTGAATGGGTAATTAGCGTAGCAAGAAAACAAGGTTGTGAAAACAGAAATATCTTGGGGAATTAATTCTGTCTGACTCAGTCCTGGTAGTGGAAGAGGCGGGACCATAGTAAAACCAAACAGGTGTTACTCACTGTGGTTTTCAGCATATCAGCGCTATATTACTGAAAGCCAAACCTGTGTGCTACTCTGTGGGCTACACTGTAATTCACTTGCTAATCTGTGGTCCTGATATGAAGAAGATAATCTACCTCACCACTACAGGGGCAGAGAATGCATCACAACCAGACCTGGAGCGGAATGTTCCAGAGGACAACAACATGGACACATATGTGACCTAGAGCACCATTGCGCTTCCCATATTGGGCCTGATCTGCAGTGACGTGCAGATACAGTAATGGACTCAAATGGAAGAGGAGAACCTGAGCTCACAGACAGGAGGTGACCCATTCCCCATGCCATCAGGGAGCACTATATGTCACACTACAGAGGACCTTGCAACATGCCTGGCTGTATTAAATTTTTTGCCAGTCCCACAGCTACTGGATTACCAATACCACCAGGACCAGGAGTATAATTTGGATGCAGCGGAGGAGGCCGAGAAGAAAGCTGAGGTAGAAGAGGCAGAAAATCTAGTTTCTCAGAGGTGTGTATCACCCTCACCACATGCCTTCAATTTGGACAATGTCAAATAGGGACTCCTACCCCCTCCAAGCAACTATCCAACACGGCATGAACCAACGTGTCTTACTCTGAGTCCTGTCTCCTTTATTGAGGAGATTTGTCATGTGGAAATATGGCCAGGGACTGGTTGCAATGACCTGGGACCAACTACTTTTAAGACCAGTGTACCCAGGGCACGGTGGTGACATTCTTGCAGGATAAGGGTATTGAAAATCTGCATCAAAATCTGCACGCCTATTCTGAGGCCAACAAATTCTATAATAGATGCTGTGCCCACGTTGCTTTTTTTTTACCTTACACATTTGGTTCAGATTCCTTTTTTCTACCCCAAAATCTGCAACAAATCTAAAAAGAAAAAAAACACGTTGGCACAGAACTCCTGAACTCTCAGACTTTGCAGATTTTGCAGACATGCAGATTTTGATGCAGATTTTCAAAATCTGCTTCAAAAAAGCATCAAATAACATACCATTGGCATGGGCCTTAAAACAATATAGTGGGGTCACATTCACAGAAAGCATTCCTCATATGCTGTGAGAGCGTTAGGTTAGCTTCACACCACAGTTTTTATCTGTCAGATTGGATACTGTTTTTTGCAGGATCCACCAGACAGAACCTGACAGCATAGGATGAGCACAAAGTGTGGCCAAATATGCCCTCAGATCCTGTTTTTTGCAGGATTCGTTTTGTCCTGCTGTCCATGGTCCTGAAGTCTGCTGTGTCTGCTCTGCTGCTGTACAAGGTGCTGAATTCACAGCCTGTGCAGGAAATACTGCTGTCCATGGTGCTAAAATATGGACGGCAATGATTTTTGAGCATGCTCTTTTGAATAAACAGGATCCAGGAAATGATGGCCAAATAGGACCAATCCGGCACCAATAGGAATACATGGGAGGCAAAACCGGATCAGGTTGTGTCCGGTTCAAACCGGACACAACCTGATGTTGAAAACCATGGTGTGAAGCTGGCCTTAGAATGTGACAAGCAATGCCATCACCAACATTACTGCACTTCAGACTCGAGAGGGGTCACACAGGGACTATCCTGCAAGTTAGAACTACACTGCACTCCCTGACATCACCACTTCTTACACTCTCTGTCTCACAATACCAGCAAGATGTATCCATTATGTCTCACGCAATATTGTGGCTCTCACAAGACAGCTAGTGTTACAAGCACTGATGCCACTGAGGTTATGTTAAGTCATACAGCAAGATTCTCTGCTGCGTGAGACCCATTGTGTAACCTGAAACAATCTCAAGGAAATCATGAGAATGTCTGAGGTTTCTGAGTGGGCCCAGATGCATGGTGAATGTTACAGTGGTGCTGAAACTTGCTAACTAATCGTGTGGGAAGCTAAAGTCTGAGCCAAAACAGCAGGCTCCATTGTAAAATGGTTTAAGCTATGTTTGGCAGCTTTTGGGCTCCTTTTAAAGTGTCTTCTATGCCCTTGATTTTGCCTCTCATGGATATGAATGGGGTTCAGATGTTTGGCAAACTGTTTAATGAACTGTCTGATGAACATTGCCCATTGGTGAACCAAACCACAGAACAGTCATTTGGGGATAGCAGATTCATGCATTTTTATATAAAATGAAAGTGCATTTGGAGACAGCCTGCAAACACTGAAATTATAGGACTATGAACTCTTGACACTTCTGTGCACTGTCTCACTTAGAACTCTGCTCTCCACAACTTAACTAAGTATTTGCAGGTCTCCATGGGTTGCTAACCATCTACCTAATACAATTGGTTCCGCTAACCTTAGAAATCTGGTTTCTCTGTCCCTGCTCCTCCACCCCTCCCTAACCCCACTCTGCTTTGTGTCACCTGTCATATCCACCAGAGCATATAACACTGTTTTGCTTTTTTTTTTTTCTCTCCTTTCCTTTTTTTTTCTTTCTATTGCTTATGTATAAATGTATGTGCCTTAAGAATTTGTGTCATTACCAGCCTGAGGAAGGGACCACAGTGTCCCGAAAGCTTGCTTTGTTTACCATCTTTTCAGTTAGCCATTAAAAGGTATCAACCACTGAGGACTCTCAGATTGCAATATATTTTTCCAAACCACATTCAAACTTCCAAAGGTTTGTTCAAATCTATCTATCTATATATCTATCTATCTATCTATCTATCTGTCTTTTTTAACCAAAAAAATGGCAGCTCTCCCAATTTAGAGGATTCTTTAATGATTCATAGTGGCAATGTTTCAAAGTTTTCCCTTCTTTCTCAAGCAGTGAGCTCAAACTTAGTTCAAACTTAAAAAGTGTCCTCACATGTGCAATACATCAATTAATTAATCAGATTACAATATACATACAGCTGATAGCATAGAAATCAAATAAAGTGCTTCACAAAGTAAGTGCTTTTGACCAGTCTTCTGGATTATATAAAGTGCTTCATAGTGCATATAATCTCATTATAGGCCCAGTTAGGCCGGCTTCACACTGCGGCGTGATCCGGTACGGTGCTGTCCGGGATGACCCAGACAGCCGCAAACCGGATCAGCACACAGGAATTGGGGGCTAATATGCCCTCTGGTCCAGTGTGCAGCGCACGCAGCTGCAGCCACTGACAGGTCAGGACCGCGGCGCCCGCGGTCCTGACTTATCAGCAGCGGGAACTGCGTGCACTGCACACGGGAGGGCATATTAGCCCCCAAGTCCTGTGTGCTGATCTGGTTTGCGGCTGTCTGGGTCATCCCGGACAGCACCGGACCGGATCACGCTGCAGTGTGAAGCTGGCCTTACACACACAGATAATTGTGCAGACATTTTTTGCACATCTCTAGTTGCAGTGAAATCATGAACACATTGTTACATTTGTACACGGCCACAAAATGGAACAAAGTGTCCTTGATTTCACTGTAACCAGAGATCTGCGAACAATCTCTGCACAATTATGTGTGTGTGTAACTGGGCCTTTAGGACAGTGTCAACCTTTAGGCCAAGTTACACACACAGATAATTGTGCAGACATTGTTCGCAGATCTCTAGTTACAGTGAAATCATGGACACATTGTTCCATTTGTAAGCGGCCACAAAATGGAACAATGTGTCCTTGATTTCACTGCAACCAGAAATCTGCGAACAATCTTTGCACAATTATCTGTGTGTGTAACTGGGCCTTTTTTCTAATTTATTTATCTATCTATCTATCTATCTATCTATCTATCTAGAAAAAAAAAAGCTAAACAGCACTCAAAGTCTAGTCTGAACAGGTGCAAGCTGGAATACTGAACAATACACAGAAAAAAGTTCACAGCAGCACACAGTCACTGCCAATCATGTGTGTATACATACATATATACAGAAGTAAAAACACCTATGCATTTGTGAAAAAATATAAAAACGTGTGTTTTCAGAAAAGTTAATTTCTGGATTTTTTTGGGATATTTTATCTCTGTAAACTAAGGTTCTTGGTACACATATTGGCCAATACCCCTTTGCCCATCAATCAGCTTCAAGGTGACCTTAGATCTGATGGGTCCCTATCCTACCATGTCACACATTTCTTGGGCTTAGCTAAGCCTTCATTTTTATCATTTAAATTATAAAAATGGATGTTTAGCTGAGCCCAAGGAATGTGTGACATGGTAGGATAGGGACCCATCAGATCTAAGGTCTCTTAAAGCTGGTTGATGGGCAAACAGATATAGGCCAATATGTGTACCAAGAACATTAGTTTACAAAGATAAAATATCCAAAAAAAATCCAGAAATTTACTTTTCTGAAAACACACGTTTTTATATTTTTTCTTAAATGCATAGGTGTTTTTACTTCTGTATATATGTATGTATACACACATGATTGGCAGTGACTTTGTGCTGCTGTGAACATTTTTCTCTGTATCGATCTATCTAAAAATAAGAAAAAAAATAGGTAGCACTGCCAAATAATATATACGGGTGCACAACTTGAATAAGCTCTGTCCAAACCTTGATAATATCCAAAAGAAAAAAAACAAAATAGGCAGCACTCCAAATCATTGTGAAAATAGGTGGATTTTTTTGTGATCCAACTTTACAGCAGATTGCTCTTGATGGCTTGAGAAAGGCAGAGCAATCTGCTGAAACATTGCCATGGATCACTAAAAATCCACCTATTTTCACATTGATTTGGAGTTTTTCTTTTGGATATCTATCTATCTATCTATCTATCTATCTATCTATCTATCTAAAAAATGGAAAAATAGAACAGCACAATCTTATAAATCAATATTTGGTGCAAAAAATCCGGAATAACAGTGTCCAGCTGTAACACAATATAAAAGGTGAAAAAAACGGCAGCACACAAAAATTTGTGGTGAAAAAAGGACTTTTTAATGAGCCCTTGGTGGCATGACGTTTCGGTGGTAACACCACCTTTGTCAAGTACTTGACAACTTGGCAAAGGTGGTGTTACCTCCGAAACGTCATGCCACCAAGGGCTCATTAAAAAGTCCTTTTTTCACCACAAATTTTTGTGTGCTGCCTGATTTTTCACCTTTTATATCTACCTATCTATTCTAGACTTTTAGAGTATGCAAAACATGAAGTTAAAATTTCTTTGCTTATGCTGCGTGTGTGCCATCCATGTGTTCTTTGTGTGCAGTCTGTGTGCTATCTGTGTGCCACCCATGGACCGCATATTTATCTCCCAACTATTAACTTGTATTGATAAGATAAGCATCCACTCGTAGAAGGCTACAATTTGCATTGAAAGCCAAATTTTGAACAGGAAAAACTAGCAGATATGATTTGACCTATTGGTTAACATTGATGAGTGTGCAATACCATGTTTTCTCTCATTGCACTCACAGATTTAATATGCAGATGTGAGTGAACCATAATAGTAATATGACAACCTATTGTTATGAAATTCTGTGAAATACCTGTTGGTTCAAAATGCTCATTATGCCCCTGGATAACATCCTTGATGTGTCTCGTTTGCAAAATGAGATTTTTTGTGGGACGTTTCTGCTGTTTAAGTACCTTAGAGGCCCTGCAAATGGGACATGGTGCCCACAAGCTATTTCAGCTTTTCCAAAATTCAATTGTTGTTCCTTCTGCTCCGAGCAGTCCCATTTATCAAAACAGAGCTTTCTGATGAAATGTGGAGCATCAGTGTAATTTCTGAAGAACCTGACGGACATTTCTTTGTGTAGTCAGATCAGGAGAGAACACCAAAATTTCCTGCAGGTAAATGACCACATTTGAGTAGAGATTGAGAAGTGCTCAGAAGATGTTGTTTGCAAATTTTTGGAAGTCCGCAGGAGCATTGCTTAACCTAAATGGCATTACCCAGTATGAGTTGAGGAGAAGTTAGGATCACAACCAGGAACTTGTGCTACAGCATCAGCAGGAGCAGGTGGAATGGTGGTTTGCAGATCATTCAAAGCCATCATTAAGGCCCCCTTTCAAATTTGCAGTTCTCATTGATGGACAAGTTCTTCCTGCAGGCCTGCAAGCTGGGTTGCATTTGAGCTAGTAGGGTAAATTGCCTGAGCAAGCTAACAATCGCAGGGGTTAGTGTGAGGGAGTGGACTCACTTGGCTGAGGCACTAATCTCGATCTAGTGGGGTGTGACTAAGTAGCTTTCTCATCTGGACTGGAGCCTCTGATAGTGATATAAGACTTGTTCGGGTGCATAGCCGCGAGGTGCTACTCCAGGGGATCATGATACTTCAACAGCTGACTCTGCAAAAGTCAGAGATGCAAGCAGACACAGTCTATGGCATAGTTAGGTGCAGCCGGGCAGCTGGTAGAGCAGGTTCAGCAGGTAAGACAGCAGAGCCGGTTTACGCTGGAGCAGTGGCTATATCAACTGGGCTGTCTCAGGCTGGCAATGGAGATAAAGGAGCAGTGAAGTTCAGACTGGCACTGAGGCATGGCAGCAGGGATTGTTAGGTAGGTGCTTGCAGGTAAAAAATAATAGTAATAATTACATTTATGTATCTATGTATGTTTATCTATCTATATGTGTATGTATATTTATCTATGTATCTACATATCATCTATCTGTCTATGTTTATCTTTATATGCTTGTTTTATTATTTTCTCTAACTACCAAATGTACATGGAGCATTATTGGATGTAAAAATGATGTTTAAAACACATTCTATATGGATAATATACAAATACCATACGCATGTCATATGGATGCTTGGCGATAAATAAAATGCACACTAGCATTTCACTCACTTGTCATGCAGATGCTAGGTGAGAAAGAAAATGCATAACACTCGCCTGAATATAGCAGAGGGAGACGTAAGTGTGGAGACCCTTAACGTTGGGTTATGAGCTTACATATTTTGGGCCAAAATATTGACCAATACCTCACATTATTATTTATATTTTATATTTTTTTATTTTACTTATTTATTTTGTATCTGTATCCAGGATGCAGTCAGGCGCTTTGGGGTGTAGGTCCTTTGCAGTGCATTTATGTAGTGCTGGGCATCCCGCTTGATCTAATAGTATAGACGGGTACCCAGAAACTTTGCATCACACATACCTGTGTGCGGCGCCCTATGCAAACTTCATCTTGTGCATATATACAGTCATATGAAAAAGTTTGGGCACCCTCTTAATCTTACTCAATTTGTTTTGTTTAAAATTGTTTTTTTGCAAACAGCTATTTCAATGTGATATATGTAATAACTGATGGACACAGTAATATTTCAGTATTGAAATGAGGTTTATTGTACTAACCAAAAATGTGAAATATGCATTATTTCAAAATTTGACAGGTGCAAAAGTATGGGCACCTCAACAGAAAAGTGACATTAATATTTAGTAGATCCACCTTTTGCAAAAATAACAGCCTCTAGTCGCTTCCTGTAGCTGTTAATGAGTTCCTGGATCCTGGATGAAGGTATTTTTGACCATTCCTCTTTACAAAACAATTCCAGTTCAGTTAAGTTTGATGGTCGCCGAGCATGGACAGCCCGCTTCAAAACATCCCACAAATGTTCAATGATATTCAGGTCTGGGGACTGGGATGGCCATTCCAGAACATTGTAATTGTTCCTCTGCATGAATGCCTGAGTAGATTTGGAGCTGTGCTTTGGATCATTGTCTTGCTGAAAGATCCATCCCCGGCGTAACTTCAACTTTGACACTGATTCTTGAACATTTTTCTCAAGAATCTGCTGATACTGAGTGGAATCCATGCGACCCACCACTTTAACAAGATTCCCGATGCCGTCATTGGCCACACAGCCCCAAAGCATGATGGACCCTCCCCCAAATTTGACAGTGGGTAGCAAGTGTTTTTCTTGGAATGCTGTGTTTTTGTGGCGCCATGCATAACGCCTTGTTGTATGACCAAACAACTCAATCTTTGTTTCAACTGTCCATAAGACCTGCTTCCAAAATGAAACTGGCTTGTCCAAATGTGCTTTTGCATACCTCAGGCGTCTCTGTTTGTGGTGTGCATGCAGAAACGGCTTCTTTCGCATCACTCTCCCATGCAGCTTCTCCTTGTGCAGTGTGCGCTGTATTGTAGAGCGATGCACAGTGACACCATCTGCAGCAAGATGATGCTGCAGGTCTTTGGAGGTGGTCTGTGGATTGTTCTTGACTGTTCTCACCATTCTTCTTTTCTGCCTTTCTGATATTTTCGTTGGCCTACCACTTCTGGCCTTTACAAGAACTGTCCCTGTGGTCTTCCATTTCCTTACTATGTTCCTCACAGTGGAAACTGACAGGTTAAATCTCTGAGACAACTTTTTGTATCCTTCCCCTGAACAACTATGTTGAACAATCTTTTTTTTAAGATCATTTGAGAGCTGTTTTGAGGAGCCCATGATGCCACTCCTCAGAGAAGATGCAAATTGGAGAACAACTTGCAAGTGGACACCTGAAATAGCTTTTCTCATGATTGGATACACCGGGCTATGAAGTACAAAGCTCAATGAGATTACCAAACCAATTTAGTGCTTCAGTAAGTCAGTAAAAAGTTGTTAAGAGTATTCAAATCATGAAAATCAGAAGGGTGCCCATACTTTTGCACCTGTCAAATTTTGAAATAATGCATATTTCACGTTTTTGGTTAGTGCAATAAACCTCATTTCAATCCTGAAATATTACTGTGTCCATCAGTTATTACATATATCACACTGAAATATTACTGTGTCCATCAGTTATTACATATATCACACTGAAATAGCTGGTGCAAAAACCCAATTTTAAACCAAAACAAATGAGTAAGATTAAGAGAGGTGCCCAAACTTTTTCATATGACTGTATTAGCAATCACCCCCTCCATGTTATGGTAGACTAAGAGTGGTTGTCGCATTGATATTTTGCACCTATCTTGACCCTGCTTTTATCATTGGTGCCGGCTGCATCCTGCCTCTGCATTTAGTATCTGACCTTGTGACTAAGCAATGTTCTTAAAAAAGCTTGTGAATGATAATATCCTTTATGATCTGTTCAGGCTACTCTGTTGGCTTTGTGATTTTGAAAAAAGAACAGAGAATAAAAATAGAATTTTTAAGCATCAAAGCCACTATTCTTAAGTTAAGCTTAGATGGCCATATATTATTAGTTAATTGGCTGTCTGCGGAAAGAAACAGACAGTACTCAGACCATTGATATTATATGGGATAGTTAGATGGCAGGTTTTTTTTACAGACTGAGTGCATGAAAAAAATTACAGCATAGAATATTTTCTTCCATATTTCTGATGAGACGATCCTATTCAAGTCTCTGTGTGCTTGAAAAAATTGTATTCCACACAAATCAACAAAATGACATTCACAATGAACACATTGCAGTTCTTTATCATGAAAACATGTAGCATGTATTTGGTCATTTAAATTGTAATAACTGCTGATGTATAACAATGGATGCCATACGGATCCCATAATGATTTTATGAAATGAAGAAAAATGGAGGTTCACCATCCAGTGAAAATATCGATGAAATTTATTGAATGGTTAAAGGTTTTCCCATAAAAACAGCATATAGATGCAACATGAACATGCAATGATGGTATCAGAGAGAAAGCTGCGTCAGGCTTGACAAAGAACTGAGGTCTGAAGCGCGATGCCTGATGCAGCTTTCTCTCTATACCATCACTGCATGTTCATGTTGCATCTAATTGCTGCTTTTATGGGAATACACTTAAGCAGTCAATACATTTAATTGATATTTTCACTGGAAGTTGGACCTCCATTCTTCTTCATTTTATGTTAGAACTAGTAAAAAGGCCCGATGCAATTGCATCGGGAGCAGGGTGAAATGAATTGTGTGTATACAGGCGGGCCAGTGGGTAGCAGAGTATACAGGGGGCTCTGTGGGTAGCAGAGTATACAGGCGGGTCTGTGGGTAGCAGAGTATACAGACGGCTCTGAGGGTAGGAGATTATACAGGTGACTCTGTGGGTAGTAAAGTATACAGGCGGCTCTGTGGGTAGAAGAGTATACAGGTGGGTCTGTGGGTAGTGGAGTATACAGGCGTGTGTGGTGGTGGTGGCAGAGTATACAGGTGTGTGTGGTGGTGGTGGCAGAGTATACAGGCGTGTGTGGTGGTGGCAGAGTATACAGGCGTCTGTGCTGGTGGTGGCAGAGTATACAGGCGTGTGTGGTGGTGGCAGAGTGTACAGGCGTGTGTGGTGGCGGCAGAGTGTACAGGCGTGTGTGGTGGCGGCAGAGTGTACAGGCGTGTGTGGTGGTGGCAGAGTGTACAGGCGTGTGTGGTGGTGGCAGAGTGTACAGGCGTGTGTGGTGGCGGCAGAGTGTACAGGCGTGTGTGGTGGCGGCAGAGTGTACAGGCGTGTGTGGTGGTGGCAGAGTGTACAGGCGTGTGTGGTGGTGGCAGAGTGTACAGGCGTGTGTGGTGGCGGCAGAGTGTACAGGCGTGTGTGGTGGTGGCAGAGTGTACAGGCGTGTGTGGTGGTGGCAGAGTGTACAGGCGTGTGTGGTGGCGGCAGAGTGTACAGGCGTGTGTGGTGGCGGCAGAGTGTACAGGCGTGTGTGGTGGCGGCAGAGTGTACAGGCGTGTGTGGTGGCGGCAGAGTGTACAGGCGTGTGTGGTGGCGGCAGAGTGTACAGGCGTGTGTGGTGGCGGCAGAGTATACAGGCGTGTGTGGTGGCGGCAGAGTGTACAGGCGTGTGTGGTGGCGGCAGAGTGTACAGGCGTGTGTGGTGGTGGCAGAGTGTACAGGCGTGTGTGGTGGTGGCAGAGTGTACAGGCGTGTGTGGTGTGGCAGAGTGTACAGGCGTGTGTGGTGGTGGCGGCAGAGTGTACAGGCGTGTGTGGTGGTGGCGGCAGAGTGTACAGGCGTGTGTGGTGGTGGCGGCAGAGTGTACAGGCGTGTGTGGTGGTGGCGGCAGAGTGTACAGGCGTGTGTGGTGGTGGCGGCAGAGTGTACAGGCGTGTGTGGTGGTGGCGGCAGAGTGTACAGGGTGTGTGGTGGTGGCGGCAGAGTGTACAGGTGTGTGTGGTGGTGGAGTATACAGGCGTGTGTGGTGGTGGAGTTACAGGCGTCTGTGGTGGTGGCAGAGTGTACAGGCGTGTGTGGTGGTGGAGTATACAGGTGTCTGTGGTGCGCTCGTGCAAGGCAGGGGTTAAAAAAAATAAAAAAAGATTATGCTCACCTCACCCCGAGCCCCCGCCGTCTTCTGCCGTGTTCCGCCGTCTTCTGCCGTGTTCCGCTAGGCTCCCGGTGGCTGTGCAGGCTCCCGGTGCCTGCAGTGATCTTCTATCTACTGAGAGTGAAGGACCTGTGGTGATATCAGAGTCACGTGACCCGCGATTTGCCTGGAGTAAGCTGGTGTCACGTGACTCTGACATCACCACAGGTCCTTCACTCTCAGTAGATAGAAGATCACTGCAGGCACCGGGAGCCTGCACAGCCACCGGGAGCCTAGCGGAACACGGCAGAAGACGGCGGGAGACGGCGGGAGACAGCGCGGGCTCGGGTAGAGGTGAGGATTTTTTTTTTTTTTAGAGTAGTGCGGGTCTGCGGCTCGTGATGACGCTGCGCGTCATCACTCGCAGTCCCGCGCAAAGCATGTTGGGATTCGGCTACAACGCCCGAAATCCCAACTGCGGATTATATAAGTAGATGACTTCAGGACACCGGTTTGTGCAGGCAAGGCATCTGTGCTGAGCTGATTTTCCCAATTTATATGATTTTATACAGATGATGATCAGAATGAAAAATTGTCTGTTTTTTACAGATTAAAGTTACATTAGATGAATTTTATACTCTTGATTTAACTTAAATCTAGGCTAATCACATTAATTTAAACATTGACAAGGTGAGGAGAGGTGAGTCTGATTGCTAATTAATCACAGGTTAGTCTAATTTTGTCTTTTATAGATCTCACTCACCAACTTGTATAAGTGCTCATAGCATACAGCAGTATTTCCAGTTGCCTCCAGTAAATAAAAAAAGGACTTCCAGCAGGAAGAATCTTCATAACATCCTTTGGCTTTTATTGAGCCTTCCATGGGATCCTCAGAAAAAGAGTTTGCATATTAGCTCATGTTTCCAAACTTGCACATTTCCTAGTCATGCTGTACAATAAACAATGTAGAGAGAGAAATACCTTTTTAAACTTTTAGGGATCTAATCATTGGCTTTATGAATATCTACAATGTCTATGCAGGTGTTAATTCATAATTAGACCTAAAAAGGAAATATGTCAAACCATAACTGAGGAAACTTGAAATGGTATGACTGCATGGGCTCCCAGGGGCTAGGACTATTGCTTTGGAGCACTGCGGTCCTATGTTCAAATCCCTTCAATACATATGCAAGGAGTGTGTAGGTTCTCCCTGTTTGCACCGGCGTCCTCCCACTGTGTGAGCTCAAATGAGGACAGTGATGATGATGTCTTTAAATTGTTGTGGAATATTATGGCTCCACATTAATAAGATAAGTGTTAGGAATTGTGGTTTGTGTCAGTCTCCCTGGTTAAAAGGCAGCAATCTATTTATCAAGGGAATTGAGGTTGCACACATGGAGTTGATCTGTCCTAATTAAAGATTAGAAGACCCGTAGATATTCTGGTTCTCCGGGTTCAACAGACAGTAAAACTAAATTTGGCTCGGGAACTGCACTTGGCCCGAAATTAACCTGAACCCCATATAAGTTAATAAGAAATCAAACTTCTGTGCTGAAAAATATCTGCAAGGGTCTTTTCACATCAGCGGTAATCGCTGATTGCGGCAGTTGCAGCTAAAAAACGCAACTGCCATGGTTGCCGCATAACGGACGCACTTGCGGTTCACCCGCGGCAAGCCCCATGCAATGTTTATGGGGCTTGCGGTAAGTGTGCGGCAAGTGTGGTTTCGGCACTTGCGGCAGATGCGGCCGCGAAAAAAACACGCCTGACCGCGTTTTTTTCACAGCCGCATCTGCAGCAAGTGCTGAAACCGCAACTATACCGCACTTGCCGCACCTGCCGCAAGCCCCATAGACATTGCATGGGGCTTGACGCAGGTGAACTGCAAGTGCGTTTGATGGCTTCTTGTCTAGTGTGTAGTGCCATAGCAGGGAAAAATCTTTACAACAGTGAACTGATGTAATAATAGATAGTTAAAATCTTTTAAAAAAATGAAATTATTTTATTATTATCATTTTTAAACAAATTTTAATAATCAAAATCATATTTAATTCAAATATCTTTATTATTATTAAATATTTAGTTTTTTTTTTAAAGTTTGAAATAAATAAATGTATTACTAGTTTTTAAAAGAAATTTCCTTTATACACCAAATTGAATTACTACCAGGGTCGCCGAGAGGCGATGGAAAAAATCACGTTCCACTGAGCATTTTGCGCTGTTCAAACAGTCCCTCATCGCCTTCAAGACACCACTTGCCACCGCCAAACAAACCTTCTTCTTATCCCTAATAACCTCCCTGTCCAACAGTCCCAAGCAACTTTTCAAAACCTCAATTCCTTACTCTGCCCGCCTGCTCCCCCTCCCTCTCCCCTTATCTCTGCAGAAGACTTTGCCTCCTTCTTCAAAGAAAAGATTGACAGAATCAGAGACAGCTTTGATCCACTGTCCCCACAGCCTCCCCTCTTCACCTATACTGCACTCTACTTCCATCAACTGCTTCCCCCCCATAACTGAAGACCAGCTCTCCTCCCTCCTGTCAAAATCACACCTCACCACCAGCGCCCACGACCCGCTCCCATCCCACCTCATTCCCAACCTCACCTCCGTTATCATCCCAGCCCTAACTCATCTTTTCAACCTATCACTTACCATTGGCACCTTCCCCTCAGCCTTCAAACACGCCTTGATCACACCCATCCTCAAAAAACCCTCCCTCGATCTCACAACTGTCTCCAACTACCGCCTTATATCTCTTCTCCCTTTCGCCTCTAAACTACTTGAACAGCATGTCCACTCTGAGCTGTCCTCTCACCTCTCCCCCTGCTCCCTCTTTGACCGCCTGCAATCTGGCTTCCGACCCCTCCACTCCACTGAAACAGCCCTCACCAAAGTCACAAATGACCTACTGACTGCCAAAAGCAAGCGCCACTACTCTGTTCTCCTCCTCCTCGACCTTCAGCGTCACCCACTCCCACACATCCTCCTCGCCCTACCCCATATCTGTCGGGGTCCCCCAGGGCTCGGTTCTTGAACCATTACTGTGCTCAATCTACACTCTCGGCCTAGGACAACTCATTGAGTCCCATGGCATCCAATACCACCTCTACGCCGACGACACCCAAATCTACCTGTCTGGTCCTGACATCGCCTCCCTTCTATCCAAAATTCCACACTGCCTGTCCGACATCTCATCCTTCTTCTCTGCTCGCTACCTTAAGCTGAACATGGACAAAACCGAGTTCATAGTCTTCCCCCCAAGGTGCTCCCCCTCACTACCTGACCTATCCATCGTTGTCAACGACTGCTCTCTCTCGCCAGTCCCCCATGCCAAGTGCCTCGGGGTTATCCTTGACTCTTCCCTCTCCTTCAAGCCCCACATCCAGGCCTTCGCCACCTCCTGCTGACTCCAGCTCAAAAACATCTATAGGATTCGCACTTTCCTTGACCACGACACTGCTAAAACCCTTATTCACGCTCTCATCATATCCAGCCTCGATTACTGCAACCTCCTGCTCACCGGCCTCCCCAATACCTCCCTTGCACCTCTCCAATCTATCTTGAACTCCGCTGCCCGTATAATCCATCTGTCTCCCCGCTACTCCCCTGTTTCCCCCCTCTGCCAAGCACTTCACTGGCTCCCTACTTCCCAGAGATCCCGGTTTAAAACATTAACCATGACATACAAAGCCATTCACAACTTGTCCCCTCCATACATCTCTGACATGGTCTCCCGATACCTACCCTCACGCAACCTGCGATCCTCCCAAGAGCTTCTCCTCTACTCCCCCCTCATCTCCTCTTCGCACAACCACATACAGGATTTCTCCCGTGCTTCACCTATAATCTGGAACTCTCTGCCCCAACACATCAGACATTCTCCTACCCTGGGAACCCTCAAAAGAAGCCTGAAGACCCACCTCTTCCGCCAGGCCTACCACCTGCAATAAGACCCGGTCCACCACACCGCCTCACTACTGGAATTTCCCCCTCCCACTGTATCCCCACCCGCCCCTCGTAGACTGTGAGCCTTCGCGGACAGGATTTCTCCCCTCTTGTATCTGTACAACCGAATTGTCAACATTTATTGTTACCTGTATTGTTACTATGTTAATTGTCCTAGTCTGCCCTTTTAGCATGTAAAGCGCCATGGAATATAATGGCGCTATATAAATAAATAATAATAATAATAATAAAAGTACTTCATGTACATTATTCCAACAGAATCTTTATTATATAATGAGAAAAAGTTTCTTATAGGGGAATCAAAGTAAGTTCCTTTTATCATTTTTTATATCAATCAATCATCATGTCCATTCATTATAAATTCTTGTATATGTTTGCAGTAGCAGGCACCAGCCAAGTTTTGTCCTGATTGTAGTGGAACCTGCAAAAACAACAATATAGAATGTCTCAGGAAAAACTGACAATTAATATGATAACGAATATATAAGGGTTCAGCGGTGCTTGCCACTAATACATTGATTATAGATGTCAATACCCAGCCATAGGTTCAAATACTGTTTTTAAGAAATCGATTTTATTTATACATTTCATTTTATAGTTTTTAATAATGTTTGATTACTTTTATTATATTTATGCGTTGAAATATGATTTAATATAATTCAGGGAAACTATGTACAAATATATTGTGCCAATATCAACAGATCTTCCCCTATTGATGATGAGTTCTTAACGTCATGGTGAATATCCATATCCCTATCTGACATTGGAATCCCGCCATGTCAGCCATAAAAACCTTAAAGTTGATTGTGGCGTTCACAACTAGTGCAATTGATACCGACACCCAACCATGGGTTCGATTACTGCCTTTTATGGAAAAATGTGTTTCTTTTTCCTTTTATTTGCTCCTGTGTTATTTATTTCTACTTTTATCTGATATATATTGATCATGTAGGTTTTTATTATATTTCTGAGATAATTTGTGATGCAATATAGTACAGAATACCCTTATAATAGTAAAATTGCGCCAAAACCAATGGATCCTCCCCTTTTGATGATGAATTTGACATCATAGCCAGTAGCTCCGCCCCTTTTGATGACGAATTTGGTGTCATAGGCAGCAGCTCCGCCCCTTTTCATGACGATTTTGACATCATGGTAAACAGACACTCCCCTTTTAATAATGAAGGAACTTGTTTTGTGGGCTATAAAAACCTTGTCTCTTGCTGTACATGTAATACCCTGATGAAGGTGCCAGGATAGATGCTGAAACGCGTTGGTAAATAAAGGAGATCATTACTTTGGAACCTTGCCTTCCTTGTGACTTCTTGGAGACATCCATTCCTTGTGATTCCATTGAGGCAGCAGCGCGGACCGTGACACACCATCTTCCCTATACAGGAGTAAAGTCATATATGACCAAGGATTTGTGCCAGATTAGAACCCCAAACTGCAGATGCTGCATTTCAGGGTGACTGCACCTCATCAGTGCAGTGTATGGGAATTAGTTATTTTAAAACTAGTATTTTCATGTCCATTATGGTATGATCAGGGGCACAAAAATGATTGGCCACAGGTAGATCCATTCTTTTTTCTTTTATTGTGTGGCGATGAGAATTCATGCTAGTTCTGAGTTGTTGCCCCATCTCCCTTACATACTGGTTCCCGCTCGCACATTTGGTACATATAATTAAATACACCACATTGCTTGTGGTGCAGCTGAAGTTACCTGGGATCTTGTAGTCCTGATCTGTGCTGGGAATCTTTATTTTGTCCATTGTCATTATAGATGGACAGGTTTTGCATCTGTTGTGGTTGCAGGGAAAGATTACTGTTGCTGTTGGAGAGGACAGGGCGCTTCTGACAAAGATGTATTTTAGATTCGGAGGCTGTCTAAAACACAGAAGTGGGGGATCCGGAAATATAAATTGTAGTCGGGCATCTTTTTGTAGTAGTGGTTGCAGTTTCCGTGCAGCTCCAGACTTGGATTGTAGGTGACTATGAGAGGGACCCTGTTGTTTTCTTCTCTAGTTTTGTAATGTAGGAGATGATTTCTTGATATTCTGGTGGCTTTTGTAACATGGTTTTCAATTGTTCTTGGATGGTAGCCCTGGTTCAAAAAGGTCTTTCTGAGGCCCTCAAGGTGATTATCTCTATCTGTAGGGTTTGAACATTGTATCTGATGGCCTGGCTCTGCACAGTAGAGCTTTTTATATGTTTTGGACGAAAACTGTCCCATCTGAGATATGTTGGGCAGTCAATTGGCTTCCGGTACAGGGATGTCTCTACTTCATTGTTCTGAACCTTGAGTTTTCTGGCTAAAGGGTGTTGGATCTAAAGGATAATTTAGACAGACCGATGTCACTAAAAGAACACTTATCGGTAAATATTTACAGATAACCATTGTTTATTAATATATTTACACAGACAACCATTGTAAACATTGCGTACTGAACGATCTGTTATTGGTGTTCATGTAAAAGCATCTAAATTAAATACCACATTGGTTTGCATTGGTCATTATGCCGTCCATAATGCTATCAGTTTTGCATACAGACAGGGGCGTAACTAGAACTGGCAGGGCCCCATAGCAAACTTTTGAACGGGGCCCCCTCCAAGACACGCCCCCAATGACACGCCCACTTCAAGACACACACCCTTACCGAATCGGTGTTAACAGTCTGACGCCACCCAGTTTACCGTATATACCCATGTATAAGCCGACCCCCTACTTTCACCCCCAAAACCTGAGAAAACCTATTGACTCATGTATAAGCCGAGGTTGGACCCCAGCACAGGTATACAGCCCCCAGCAGTGTGGTATAGAGGCCCCCCCAGTGGTATACAGGCCTCCCTAGTGGTAGTATACAGCAGCCTCCCCAGTGGTAGTATACACTAGCCTCCCCAGTGATAGTATACAGCAGCTTCCCCAGTGGTATATACAGCAGCCTCCCCAGCGATAGTATACAGCAGCCTCCCCAGTGATAGTATACAGCAGCCCCAGAGGTATATACAGCAGCCCCAGAGGTATATACAGCAGCCTCCCCAGTGATAGTATACAGCAGCCTCCCCAGTGATAGTATACAGCAGCCCCAGAGGTATATACAGCAGCCCCAGTGGTATATACAGCAGCCTCCCCAGTGGTAGTATACAGCAGCCCCAGAGGTATATACAGCAGCCCCAGTGGTATATACAGCAGCCTCCCCAGTGATAGTATACAGCAGCCTCCCCAGTGATAGTATACAGCAGCCCCAGAGGTATATACAGCAGCCCCAGAGGTATATACAGCAGCCCCAGTGGTATATACAGCAGCCTCCCCAGTGGTAGTATACAGCAGCCCCAGAGGTATATACAGCAGCCCCAGTGGTATATACAGCAGCCTCCCCAGTGGTATATACAGCAGCCTCCACAGTGGTATATACAGCAGCCTCCCCAGTGATAGTATACAGCAGCCTCCCCAGTGGTATATACAGGCCCCAGAAGTATAGTGAGAAGCGGGGGGAGGGGGGTGCTAGTGGTGCCGGCCGGGTGAGAAGCGGAGGGGGAGGATGTGTGCTAGTGGTGCCAGCCGGGTGAGAAGCGGTTGGGGGGGTATGGGGCTAGTGGTGCTGGCCGGTGCAGGCCCCAGAGGTATAGTGAGAAGCGGGGGGAGGGGGGGTGCTATTGCTGGCGGCCGGGTGGGAAGCGCGGGAGGCGCACAATTACCTGCTCTGCCTCTCCTGGCTTTTGGTGGGGCGGGCACTGCTGCGCAGTGATCACTTCCTGCAGCTCCTCTTCCGGCTCCTCTTCCTGGATAGCGGTTGCGGCGGGCGGCTGGGGGCACAGGCAGCAGGGCTCCGCGGGGAGCTTGGGGCCCCCCGGGGAGCTTGGGGCTTGCCGACCGCGGTAGTTACGCCGCTGTATCAGCTGACCGGCATAGCAGACGTAGCGGCGCTGGGTCCGGGCCCCCCACAAGCGCCAGGCCCCAAAGTGACCGCTACATCTGCTATGCCGGTAGTTACGCCCCTGCATACATACAGTTCTATAATTGTCTATATAACGTGACAATTTGCTAAGGATAGATTTTGTCAAACGCGTGTAGACCATGCATGCTTGACAAAAGGGGATCTATCAGAAATTGGCAAACTACATGTATATTTATACACTTTTATATCTAAGAAATATATATGATAGCACTGCAAAATACTAAAGTGACTATAGATTGGTAGCTATGGAGTGACTAAGCATACATCAATTATGAGGTGATTAAAACACATTACGTCTGAAACAATCCCTTCATATCAAGTCAAGAAGACTCTAACTTGGTAGAACAATTGTGTGTTACAGTTATAACATAAAGTTGTTATACTGTAGTACAAGAAGGCACAAAACAATTGTTTTTCTAAATTAAATTCATAAACAATTTTACTCTTGATAGCTGAATAAAGAAGAATGATAGTCTATATTTTCTTCCACCATTTTAAGATTATAGAAGGTGATAGAATGGTAGACATCTAGCGAATGTGAGACACGAAGGACACAGCTGGTTCATGCTTCTATTGTCATCAAATTGCTAATGAAAGTGATTTTGATATAAGAAAAGTATTAGGGTACTTTCACATCAGCGTTTTTTGCCGATCGCAGCAGATGCGGTGAAAAAACGCATCTGCCGCGATTACCGCATAACCGCTGCACTTGCGGCACAGTTGCGGCAAGCCCCATGCAATGTCTATGGGGCTTGCGGTAAGTGTGCGGCAGGTGTGGCAAGTGCGGTTTCGGCACTTGCGGCAGGTGCGGCCACGAAAAAAACCGCGGTCAGCCGCATTTTTTTTGCGGCCGCACCTGCCGCAAGTGCCGATACCGCACTTGCCGCACATGCCGCAAGCCCACCTAGACATTGTATGGGGCTTGCCGCAACTGTGCCGCAAGTGCAGCGGTTATGCAGTAATCACAGCAGATGCGGTTTTTTTCACCGCATCTGCCGCGATCGGCAAAAACCGCTGATGTGAAAGCAGCCTTATTGTGACAACTTCTTCTCTGAAGTCATTTTCCTGTTCTACTACAGGAGTATTGCAATATCACCAACAATTAGTACAATTAGTATAAGAAAATGCATCATTCCATGAAAAATGTAATTTCCTTTCACTTAGGTAGTAACTATTATTAGTTATTATTATTATTAGTAAGTATTGTATGTAAGGCTGAAAAATTATGTAAGACCATTGAATTCAGTCTTTAATTCTACAATATTAATTCAAAGTAGGGGCAAAATAACCAAGGCAATTTTATTAGTCTTTAACCCCAGAGCAGGGGTACCCAACTCCAGTCCTCGAGGGCCACCAACAGTGCAGATTTTCAGGATTTCCTAGCATTGCACAGGGGTTGGAATGATCATCTGTGCAGGAGGGGTTGGAATTATCATCTGTGCAGGTGATTAAATAACCACCTATGCAATACTATGGGAATCGTTAAAACCTGCACTGTTGGTTGGGGAGGCTAGAACCATGGGGGGCCTCTTCCCTGATTGCAGCAGACACGCTGCATTCAGTGCTGCATTCAGTTGGCATAGCACCAGGTAGGTGACAGCTCCTCTATAAGGGTAAAAGGAAAAATTGTCCCCCATTATTTGTGGTGTAATTTCTTCTTAGTATGCAGATACCTCATATGTGGTGGAAAACTTCTATTTGGGCGCATGGCAAGGCTCAGTAGGGAGGGAGCGCTATTTGATTTTTCTAGGGGAAGATTTTAAATAAATCTTATGCCATGTCGAATTCGGAGAGCTCCTGATGTGCCTAAATAGTGGAAACCCCTCACAAGTGACCACATTTTTAAAACTGGACCCCCTCAAGGAACATAACTAGATGTATGATGAGCTCCTTGAACCCCCAGGTGCTTAACAGAAACATAGAATGTTGAGCTGTTAGATAAATAAACACATTTTCTTGACAAAAAAGTTCTTTGAGCTTCTATATTTTATTTTAACTAGAGTTGAAGTAAATAAAAGACACCATTGTTGGTTGTGCAATTTCTCATGAGTACTCCAATATCCTGTATGTGGCAGAAAACCACTGTTTGGGTGCACGGCAGAGTTCGGAAGGTAAGGAGCGCAAGTCAAACTCAAAATTACCTGGAATCATTAGCAGACACTAGGGATGGGCGAATCTACTCGCTAGGACTCGTTACCCGGCGAGTAGTAAGGGACTCGCAGGACTCGGTACTCTGCGAGTTTCCCAGTGATTACTCGCACGAGTCCAATGCAAATCAATATCAATCCTAGTTTTGTCAGAAACGCTGACAAAACTAGGATTGCCATTGTTTGCATTAGACTCGGCTACTGTGCCAGTGATAGCAGGGAAACTCGCAAATAACTGCTGTTACATTGCGAGCCGAGTCCAGCTGTCTTCTCTGTGCAGCTCCAGGGTCCTAGAGCCCGCCTGCTCACAGAGATGATGTAGCAGAGCTGAGATTGTTCTCAGTCTGCTCATTCCCTGTGCATAGACATCTATCTATGCACAGGGGATGTAGCAGAGAGGACATCGCGTTTTGGACTACGTCGGACGGAAGAGGATTTTTTTAATTAAAGATGGAGTCCCTAATGGCTTTTTTTTTAATTTCAAATAAAAATTTTTCTCTGTGTTTTTTTAACCCTTTATTGGAGATTCTTAGTGGCTGGGTCAAACGTGGCCTGACATTAAGAATCTCGGGCTTGATACCAGCTTGTATAACAAAGCTGGTATTAACCCCTTTATTACCCAGCGTGCTACCGCCACCAGGGCCGCTGGAAGAGCAGAGTTCAGCGCCAAAGGATGGCGCTTCAATGAACGCGCCATCTTTTGGGGCGGCTGCGGGCTGCAATTTGCAGCGGAGGGTGCCCAGAAAGCTTGGGCATCCCTGCGCTGCGGATTCCAGCCCCCAGCTGCTTAGCTGTATCTGGCTAGACATAGAAATTGCGCGGAGCCCCACGCATTTTTTTTTTATTATTTCATGAATTTCAGAGTCAGAGTCTCAGAGTCAGAGTCTCAGAGTCAGAGTCAGAGTCAGAGTCAGAATCTCAGAATTTCATGAAATAATTTTAAAAAAATGCGTGGGGCTCTGCGCAATTTCTATGTCTAGCCAGGTACAGCTAAGCAGCTGGGGGCTGGAATCCGCAGCGCAGGGATGCCCAAGATTTCTGGGCACCCCCCGCTGCAAATTGCAGCCCGCAGCCGCCCCAGAAGATGGCGCGTTCATTGAAGCGCCATCCTCTGGCGCTGAACCCCGCTCTTCCAGCGGCCCTGGTAGCGGTGGCACGCTGGGTAATAAAGAGGTTAGGGCCAGCTTTGTATTATCAGCTGGCCCTAAGCCCGAAATTTATGGCGGTCACGCCAATATTAGACATGACCGCCATGAATTTCTATTAAATTGTTTTAAAAAAAAACACAACACAAAGAAAATTTTTTATTAGAAATAAAAAAAAAAGCCATTAGGGACTCCATCTTTAATTAAAAAAATCCTCTTCCGTCCGACGCAGTCCAAAACGCGATGTCCTCTCTGCTACATCCCCTGTGCATAGATATAGATGTGTATGCACAGGGAATGAGCAGACTGAGAACAATCTCAGCTCTGCTACATCATCTCTGTGCACAGACATTCATGTCTGTACACAGGGAATGAGCAGACTGAGAACAATCTCAGCTCTGCTACATCAGGCAGCAGGCAGGCTCTAGGACCCTGGAGCTGGCAGCCAGCACTGAGCAGACAGGACTCTTATCTGTGCGAGTTTCCCAGCGATTACAGTTGCAAAGTAAACGAGCAATGCAAATAAATGACAAAACTAGGATTGCTTCAGGCTGAAGCTTCCGAGACACATCTGCGATTTGTAAATCTCACACTACTCGCTATTACTCGCTTCCCCATTCATTAACATTGGACTCGCCAGACTCGCAACGAGTAGCGAGTCCTGTGCTCGGACTCGCTAGAGTCAAGCGATTCCGAGTAATTTAGGATTCGCCCATCACTAGCAGACACCATGTTGCATTTGAAGAACATCTGATGTGTTTAAACAGTGAAAAAAAAACACAAATGACCCCATTTTGGAAACTAGACCACTCAGTGAACTTATCTAGTTGTGAGATGAAGTTTGAACCCCTAAATGATTCATAGAAATTTAGAATGTTAAGCTGTAAGAATAAAAAAAAATCACATTTTCTACACAAAAATGTTCTTTGATCTTAAATGTTTTTTTTTAATTTTCTGTAGGAGGAAATTGATCCCAACTTTTTAGTGGAATTTCTTTTGAGTATTCTAATACCTCATTTGTGGCAGAAAATCCTTGTTTGGGTGCATTTGCATTGCAGGGCTTGGAAGGAAAGGACCGTCATTCAAACTCAAAATTGCCTAGAATCATTAACGGGCAGTATGTCACGTTTGGAGAGCCCCTGATGTGCCTAAACAGTAGACACCCCCCACAATTTACCCCATTTTTTATACTAGACCCCTCATAGAACTTATTTAGATGTGTGTGGAGCTCCTCAAGCTCCCAGGTGATTCCGACAATTTTAGAACTTTTAGCTGTGATAGGGAAGAAAAATAACATTTTCCCACAGAATTGTTTTAGCCCCAAATTTTGTATTTTCACAAGGGTAAAAGGAGAGCATGCACCATACAATTTATTGTGCAACATCTACAACTACTTTTGAGGTACAGTGCAAAGCTCAGAAGGGACGTACACCACATTGGATTTCTGATTTAGCTAAAATGATTTGGTCTGCTAACAGATGACAGTCCTTGGTGGGGATATGTGATTTTGTGGGTTGAGTTGAATCATATTTGGTGGCAATTTTGATGCAGAACATTTTGGAGCAGTTCACATTTATCCTGTGTTCAATGCTGAGCACTTACATTTGGGTTTCCAGCTACAGCTCAAAAATACGTGATTCAGGTTAAGCTCCCAAAGGATCCATTCACTAATGAGGGAGTAGAGTTACTCTGGACTCTATTTGGCCTTTGTTAAGCAGTGTCATTTTTTTTTTTCCCAATAAATTTTTATTGAAGATTTTATCAATGAGAGAGTGAAACAGTCAACCACCAGCACGCAGGGAGGTAGAGGACATAAACCAACAAATTACAATTAATCGAGCTCAAGCTCGGATAACACAGAGTAAGACCAAAAACACGGAAAACGAGAAAACACACAAATAAAGTAAACGAGGAAGAAGAGAAGATAAAGATTTGAATGGGAGGAGATCGAAAGAGGGGAAGATTAAGGGAGATAAGTAGGGGGAGGGGGAAGGTTCGGATATTAGGATAGGCGGCGGAGTAACAGAGATAGGACGTAAAAGAGGGGGTCCAAGCACGTCTACTTTTCTTTAGAGGGATAGGAGGAGGCTCGCATCTCGGGGGGGAGTGGGGCCGCAAGCGGATAGGTCGCCCAGATATCCCATTTACGTGTAACCAAGATTCTAGTGGGCTTGTCTAGGGCGAGAGAGTATTCTTGGTGAAATATCCAGTTTGTTTTCTGTACTACCTCGGAAAAGGTGGGAGTGAGATGGTCTTTCCAGTGAGCCGCTAGACAGAGGCTGCTATCAGAACATACGAGATCACCCCTCTAATGGGAGGGGGGTAGTCATGGATACCCAGGTTCAGGACCGCCAATTGGGGAGAGAGGTCACCTCTGAGACCCGTTACTGTCTGAACCAAGGCAGATATTGCTTTCCAATAAGGGCGGATTTTCGGGCAGGGCCACCACATGTGTGAAAGTGTCCCAGTCTCTCCGCATTGACGCCAACAAAGGGGGGAAAGTCCCCCGGCGAACTGCGAGAGCCGGAGTGGGGGAAGATACCACCGAAGATGGATCTTCTTCAAGTTTTCCACATGATTCACACACCTGGTGGACATCGCCACTTCGGAGGAGGCATAATGCCAATCCTCCACCTGGGAAGTAAAGGCCAGCTCTCTCTCCCAAATTCGCATGTAGGGGAGTTTCCGGGCCGACCCCTCCATCACCAGAGCTCTGTAGATCAAGGACAGACCCTTGAGTCTAGGGGCGTCTGATAGGACAAATTTCAGAAAAGGAGGTCTATCTTGAAGAGGGACAGGGCCAAGGACCACCCGATGGCCCCTGAGGAGGCGCTCCAACTGATAAAACTGGAGGAACGCAGAGCGGCGAACTGGGAGAGAGTCACAAAGGGACTCAAAGGTAGGCATACCGCCCCCTCTGAGAAGGTCTCCCAAGCACGCCACTCCCGCCCCTCTCCAGAGACTAACATTAATTGAGGGGAGGAGGATCCTCAAAGCGCTAAAACCGACATCCTCTGGGGAAGCCCCGTCCAGGCGTGGGGAGAGCACTCCAATAGGATAGGAGAGTCTGGACCGAGTCCTGCACTGCTCTCCGACCACTCGGACGGAGAGTCTCCGCCACCAAGTGATCCCTCAAGGAGGAGCCCCCCAGAAGGTCGGATTCGATTAGCAGTGTCATTTTTAATGGTGCAGAAAAATGTGGTTGACGGCACTTTTGCGCACGCCTAAAAATAACACAAAGATGGACACCGCTGGATCACAGGTCAGATGTGAGTTCAAAATGAATCCAACTGTCTCATTATGGTGAATTTTCCTGAATCACGTTCTTTAGAGATTAGCATGCAATCACCGATGTAAGCACTCAGTGTAGAGCACAGTATAAACGTGAACTGCACCATACTGTGATTTTTGGAAAGTCGAATATGCAAATCAACATAAGTTGAAGAATTGGCTTTACTACTATATTTACACTGTTCAACTTGGGGTATAAGTGATTAGCTTGGCTTTATTCATTAGGCTGGTATGCTTACATTGATACCAGATTTATATACTGTAGTATTGTTTTGTTGTGGATACTATTATGCTCAAAACCCTTTTTTACAAAATAATGTTTTTGCATCACTAAATTTTGAAGACTGTTTTTTTTTTTATTTTTCTGCATGTGATGGCTTGTGTTTTGTGGCATGAGTTGGAATTTGTATTGGTACCATTTTGGGCCAAATACTGTTTTTTTTTATTTATTTCTATCTAGTTGTTTGTAGAATCAAGAAAAAGCAGAAATTCAGGAATTGTCTTTTTAGTTGCACCATCTAGTTACTGAATGTTCCATCTGATCCCCAGCTACATCCCCTCTGGTCTGCATCTCAAACCTCGATCACCGCTGAACCTTCTCACTCCCGGCTCCATTACCTCGTCCTCGGCTCCACCATCCTGTCCCAGACTGCTCGATCTCGTCCCCAGCCACATTTCCCCTGGACTATAGCTCATCCCTTGGTGGCATCCCACCCTGGACTGCTCTTCACCACTGACCACTCATCCACCACTACAGCTCTCTTTCTAGCTGCACCTGACCCCTGCTGCGTCCAACCCCTGCCACCACCCTCCATCCACAATGTTTCTGGTCCTTTGCACTCTCACTCCTATCCTTCTCCACTTCCTGCTACCCCCGCTCATCCCACCACCAAGCAACAAAATACTTCTCTCACCCTCCCTCCTACCTAACCACCTCACTCAACTCTCCGAACTATTCCTTCACTTTCAATCCTCCATCTCCAAACAGCCAAACAGGCATGCCCTCCATGTAAACTCTCCCGCTCTCACCTGCTAACCTCTCCCTGCTCCTCCTACTCGCTGGCGACATTTCCCCTAATCCCGGCCCCCCCCCGTCACATCCCCACAGTCACCTACACCCCACCCCCACAACCCACCACCAACCCTCGTAACCCCACCATCACCCTCCCTCACAACCTCACCAATCTTAGACCCATCTTCCCAGCCCCTGCTCCCCAATCTCCCCGCGAGGTGCACTCTGGAACGCCTGTTCAGTCTGTAATAAATTCACACACATTCACAAACTCTTTATTTCTAATGATTCCTTGGCATCACAGAGACCTGGCTCACCCCCTCCAACACAGCCTCCCCTGCTGCCCTATCCTATGGTGGTTTCAGTCTTTCCCACACCCCTCGCCCCCCTAACAAACATGGCGGAGGTGTCTGCATACTTCTGTCCGACACCTGCTCCTTCACCCCTATTCCACTACCCCCCTCTGCTACTCTTCCCTCTTTCAAAGCCCACTCTGTCCGCATCTTCTCCCCTGTAACCTCCAGCTGGCCATAATCTACCGCCCCCCTGGATCTATCCCCACCTTCCTTGACCACATCACCAACTGGCTACTTTACTTCTTCTCTGCTGATATCCCCACCATCATTATGGGTGACTTCAATATCCCCATCGACACTGTCCACCCAACCGCCTCTCAACTTCTTTCCCTGACCTCTTCTTTCGGGCTATCCCAACGGTCCTTCTCCACCACCCATGAAGGTGGCCACACGTTGGACATTATCTTTACCCGTCTTTGCTCCCTCGCTAACCTCTCAAACTCATCCCTCCCCATCTCTGACCACAATCTACTGACCTTCTCCTCCCTCTCCTCCCCTACTACGCCACCTCCTCTCCGCAAACTTGATCACCCCCACAGAAACCTAAAACACATTGATCTACACTCACTCTCTGAATCCCTCCTCCCTCTCACCGAAATAACATCCATACACGACACAAGCACTGCCACCACCACACCCTCTACAACACCATGCTAACCAAGGCCCTGACCTAGCCGCACCCCTCACACACCCCACGCTCCATGCACTAACAGGCAACCCTGGCACACCACCCTCTCTAAAGACCTGAGACAAGCATCCAGGGCACCGAGAGGCGATTGAAAAAAATCACATTCCACTGAGCACTTTGCACTGTTCAAACAGTCCCTCATCACCTTCAAGACTGCTCTTGCTACCAGCCAAACAAACCTTCTTCTCATCCCTAATAACCTCCCTGACCCACAATCCAAACAACTTTTCAAAACCTCATCTGCCCGCCCGCTTCCCCTCCATCTCCCCTTATCTCTGCTGAAGACTTTGCCTCCTTCTTCAAAGAAAAGATTGAGAGAATCAGAGCAGCTTTGATCCACTGTCCCCACAGCCTCCCTCTCGCCTATACTGCCCTCTCCTTCCATCAACTGCTTCCCCCCATTACTGAAGACCAGCTCTCCTCCCTACTGTCAAAAATCACACCTAACCACCAGGCCCACGACCCCTCCATCCACCTCATTCCCAACCTCTCCTCCATCATCATCCCAGCCCTGACTCATCTTTTTAACCTATCGCTCACCACCGGCACCTTCCCCTCAGCCTTCAAACACGCCTTGACACCATCCTCAAAAAACCCTCCCTTGACCCCACGCTGTCTCCAACTACCACCCTATATCTCTCTCCCCTTTCGCCTCTAAACTTCTTGAACAGCACGTCCACTCTGAGCTGTCCTCTCACCTCTCCTCCTGCTCCCTCTTTAACCTCCTGCAATCCGGCTTCCGACCCCTCCACTCCACTGAAACAGCACTGACCAAAGTCACCAATGACCTACTGACTGCCAAAAGCAAGCGCCACTACTCTGTTCTCCTCCGCCTCGACCTGTCCACGCCTTCGACACTGTTGACCACTCCCTTCTACTTCAGATTTTGGAATCTCTTGGCATCACGGACCTTGCCCTCTCTTGGATCTCCTCATACTTAACGGACCGGACCTTCAGCATCACCCACTCCCACACATCCTCCTATGGCCTACCCCCTATCTGTCGCGGTTCCCCAGGCTCAGTGCTAGGACCGTTACCTTCTCAATCTACACTCTCGTCCTAGGGCAACTCATTAAAGTCCCATGGCCTCCAGTATCACCTCTATGCCAACGACACCCAAATCTACCTGTCTGGACATGACATCGCCTCCCTACTATCCAAAATTCCACAATGCCTATCCGCCATCTCTTCTTCTTCTCTGCTCTTAAGCTGAACATGGACAAAACCAATTCATCATCTTCCCCCCAAGTCGCTCCCCCTCACTACCTGGCCTATCCATTGTCGTCAATGACTGCTCTCTCCCCCAATACCTCATGCCAAGTGCCTGGAGTTATCCTTGATTCTTCCCTCTCCTTCAAGCACCACATCCAAGCCCTTGCCACCTCCTGCCTAACTCCAGCTCAAAAACATCTCTCAGATCCGCGCTTTCCTTGACCATGACACCGCTAAAACCCTTATTTACGCTCTCATCATTCCCCGTCAAATACTGCAACCTCCTGCTCACTGGCCTCCCCGCTACCTCCCTTTCACCTCTCCAATCCATCCTAACTCCACTGCCCGCCTAATCCACTGTCTCCCCGCTACTCCTTTGTCTCCCCCCTCTGCCAAGCCCTTCACTGGTTCCCTGCTTCCCAGAGATCCCGGTTTAAAACACTAACCATGCCCTATAATGCCATCCACAACCTGTCCCCTCCATACATCACCAACATGGTCTCCCAATACCTACCCTCACGCAACCTGGATCCTCTCAAGAACTCTCCTCTACTCGCCCTTCATCTCCTCTTTCGCACAACTGCATACAGGACTTCTCCCGTGCATCACCCATACTCTGGAATTCGCTGACCACATTCAGACATTCCCCTACCCTAGGAACCTTCAAAAGGCTAAAAACTCACCTCGCCGCAGATACAACATGCAATGAGACCCGGTCCACCGCACCACCTCACGACCAACACCTCCCCCTCTTCTGTATCCCCACCCCCCCTCAGACTGTGAGCCCTTGTGGACAGGATTCTTCTCCCCTATTGTATCTGTATGTTAGAATTGTCCACAGCCATTGTTACTTGTATTGTACTATGTTACTTGTCCTAGTCTGCCCTCTTAACATGTAAGTGCCATGGGAATATTATGCACTATATAAATAAATAAATAATAATAATAGTTATTTTCCTAAGCTATTAACCATCCCATAAAATTTATAAGACAACTTAATCCTTCGGGTAAGTACAAACACAGCAATATCACATTCCGAGGGCATATCAATAAAGTTGAATATCATCAAAAAGATAATTATTTTAGTAATTCAATACATAAAGTGAAATGCATATATTATATAGAGTCAACACAGAGTGATCAATTTCAAGTGTTTCTTTAGTAAATGTTGATGATAATAGGTTTACAGCCAATTTAAACCCATGAAATTAGAATTAAATAACTCATAACACTAGCAAAGGCTTAGTAAGCATTTAAAAAGGTCCCTTAATCTGCTTTAGTAGCCTTCACAATATATGTCTATATATTATATGTGTCTCACTTTTTGTATGAATTACTTATAGTTTTGATGATGTTCTATTTATTGAGATGTATTTGTATACAGTTTTTTATTTTTGTTTTGTGGTTTTACACCAATAAAACAGTTTTAAGAGAAAATAATTTACTTTAAACTTTTGGATCGCGATTTTATTCTACTTTTTTTGCCAGTATGATGAAAAAGCAAGTGTTTCTGCAGCGTTTTTTAGTTGCTTGGTGAAAGTTTTATAGAGCGGGTCATTCCAGATGCAGTGATACCAAATACGTCTCTTTTTTGTTTGTTTATTTTTTTACATAAATATCCATATTTATTGGTGTAATATTATTTTAATTTTAATTTTAATTTTTGTATATATGTATACATTTATTTTTACTTTTTTACTTAATCCCTTTATGGGACATCACCTTCTAGGCTATGTGCCAATGTAGAATGTGTGCCGTAGATTTTTGAATTAAAAGATCTACACCAGATAAGTTGGTGGTGTCTAAGTGCATTTTTTTACACATATTTTTATGGGGATTTTTTTTAAGATGTGTCAAGATGTCATAATGTGATATGGGGTTCCACTGTATTTTTGATCACCAGCCCAGGTTGCCACCCACAACCAGCTAGCTAGTTTTACCTAAATTGTACTCAAAACAATTTCCTGTACATGACTCTTCCAGCTGTGCTGTGGGTTTGACAGACTAAGCAATAAGAAGTTAATGCCATCTATGTATTGCTAACCCTGATGTTCATAATGTCAGGCCAAGGTTAGAACTGACAATTATGAGCCTTAAGTAAATATTAAGTAAGTATTAAATAATAAACCACGTTATGAAAAGTCACTTATTTGGACTTATTTGGAAAAAACACAAACACATCCCTTCTCTGCTATATTTATTATGCCCACAAAAATCCTTCATGCAACCTGATCACTCCTATTAGTCACTACAATGCATCAGCACTGTAGTGGACTATATGTGTCAGAGCTGTTCACAGTTCTGATACTTTACCTCGCTCACCCTGCATCTAGCATAGAGCGCAATACTTTTCATAGTCAAGTGATGCAGGGGTCATCAAGGCAATGACCATATGTTACCAAGACAGAGATCGGGTCCCCATGATCACATTATAGGGGTCTAATTGCTCGGGAGAGGAGCGTGAAATCTCTCCCTGGCTAATAAATACTGTGATCGCTATTGATCACAGCATTTAGAGGGTTGAATTGCTAGGAGTGGTACGACATTGATCCTGGCAGTAAGTGCTGGGTCTCAACAGTAAGATCAGCTATAGACCCGGCGATGATCACGCGGGTACAGCTGCGATTCTTGCAAAATAACCTGGATGTACTGGATACATCCAATGTAAGAAATACAAAGGTTACCTGGATGTAACCAGTATGTCCAATGTTGCAAACAGGTTAAAAAATTTCTTGACCACTCTAAAGCCCTATTATTACAGTTTGAATTCCTGGATAGAGATGAGCAGACCTGTGGATGTCTGAGTCCATAGGCTTTGGCCGGACTTGCAAAAAAAAGTTTGGTTCGGGAACCATACAAGTCAATGGGGGCACATATTTCAGTGCTTAAAAATGGCTTTAAAAGGGTCATAGTAAGGACTAGGGGACCGCAAAAGGAAGAAAAATGGGGATTAAGGCATACTAATTATCCACATTAATGTGATGATGACATCAGTAATCAGTAAACATTCCTCACCACACTCGCTGGGTATCATGGTCATGGAGGTTAGCCAGAAAATTTTGCACCAACCAGTGAGGTCATGTAAGGTTACTAATGTCAGTGTTTATGGGAAAATCTGGGCTTCCCTCTGACCGGCAGTAACTTATGGATCCTCAGTCAGACAAAGTTCTCAGAACAAGATTCCATAGGATTCACTGGGAGTCATGGCACATTGTCAATTCTACTATTGTCAGAATTTCCAGTATTTTTTATTTAATAAATTGCAGGCATGTATGGGAGTTGTTAAACCTTATTGGATTATGTAGGAGCTTTGAGGGACCATTTTTAGTAATAATTTTGTGAACAATTCCATGCGAGGGTGTCACTCCGCCATTGGACTCGGTGGCTGGTGTTCCTGCCTCGGACGCTGGGAGGCGCCGGATTCCTTTGGCTGATGGTGCCAGTGATAGGAGGGCCTTGTCCTCATATGGACCTGCTCCTTCAACGTCTGCCTCTGAACGCTGCTGTGTTTCTCCTTTGGGTGATGTTGGTTGCAGAGGAGCGGGCCCTGCAGAGGTGTCTGATAGGCGCAGCCTTCGTTTTTCTGTCAGAAGTGGAGTGGTTGGTGCCAGTCGTGCATCACCATCTGGCCTGGTTCTAGGGGCAGTCCGGATGAGATCATCAGGCTGTGAGCTCCAGCCTATGGGCGGTAACTGATCCCCTTCAAATACATTGGAGCCTGTCTTGCAGGCCGCCAGATATAGTCTTCGTTCCCCAGTGATATAGTGTGTGTTTAGTTTTGACTCTGACCTTTGCCTGGATTTTCGACTCTGCTACTGCCTGACAATTTTGTACCTTAGCTGTCCTCTCAGTTTTGACTCGGACTCCTGACTACGTTTTTCGGGGCCTGATTTTTTCCCTTCCTGGTGACCTTCATGCTCTGCTGCTCATAATAGGCAGCTACCCCCTAGGCTCCGTTGTAATTCCAGATCCCTGTATAGGGGTTAAGAGTCTCGGAGTTTCTCGGGGTGCTGCCTTACCAGCAGCTCAGCCTCACAGCGGATGGTCATCACAGAGGGAGTCTTTTTTCATGCAAAGTATTTTTTCCAGTGTGTGCATTTTTTACCATTTACTAGCCCGGTTAGTAATGGGAGGTGTCTGATAGACACCCATCCAATACTAACCTCTGGGCTTGATTTCAGCTGTGAATTCACAGCTGACATCAACCCCATTAACTATTATCCTGATTTCCATTGCATCAGCTGGGCAAAGCATTAGAATTTGTGCATCTAATGGATGCGCCAAATCTGAAGCAGCTGTGGGCTAGGATATTTAGGCTAGCAAGGGCATAATAACCATGCACTGTCCCACCCTGATAACACTAGCCTAAAAATGATTGCTTTACCAATAATCAATACCAGTTATCAATAATAGACAGTCACTTTTATGACTGACTAGCATGCATTGCACACTGTCTCAAAATAATTTCAGATTTTGGTTTCTGTGAATAAGAGTGTGCTGCCTTACTGTGGCTTTCTAGTGTATTATACATGAAAAAAAAATGTGCAATTGTAGTTAAAATTAAGCAGAAAAAATGCTAGCTACAACTTATTAGCCAGATACCCACAGTATATCACTGAATACCGGTAATCACACTAAGTTTAGCACTAATGCTGACATCACAGCTATATCTCTATTCCCATCAATTCAACCACTCTATTATTTGCAGACTATTTCTGCCTGGAGTATTTATTCAATGTAATGAGGAAAGGTTAATGCACTTATTAGTGCATTGAAGAAGTTTGTATTCCAGGTAATAATAATAATAAGTCTTCAGCACACATGTGATGAGACAAAAAAGTCCATGCAAATCAGATATTTTAATAACACCAAAAAGGAAAACAAAAAAATTTCCCATTGTTTCGGCTCTAAGGCCTTTGTCATCCAGGTACATGGCCTCCCCATCCTGGAACATAGCCCCCCATCCTGGTATATGGCACACAATCCTGATACATGGCCCCCATCCTATCACACACTTAACAAAAACTTATTATACTTATATACTTATACTATATTTTACTTATCCTCCCTCCGATCCCCCTCGGTGTGATGTCCTCATCCCATGCATGCAGCTGATGGTAAGTGAGAGCACAGCACTCACATGCTGATAAGCTTACCCACTAACCCATGCTCATTGATCAGCTGACCTGCTCTCACATGCTGATCAGCTGATGCAGTCTCACACACTGCTAGTTAATTATATGAGATGAAGACGCAAGGCTCCGGTGATTTGGAGGAAGGATGGGTATAACATTTTTGTTTTGTTTTTCATGAGTGCAACGTGATGCAGACAGCTGACTACATGTAGGAGCAATGCACAAATGGCATAATGGCATTACAATAGATTGAGTATATAAGGCACATTGAAATGAAGGAATAAATTACTGGTATAATATTTTGACTCTATATTGAGAACTTATGACTCCAATGTTTGTATTGTGTACATCCAAAATGATATATCACTACAGCGCTTTCAAGGAAATATTACCACAGACTAACACCTGATACCTGTATTAGTAAGCTCACAGCTTACTTACTACTTAGTAGTTTATGACCTGTAACTGATGAAACACAATCGTTATTGTCAATGCTCATAGCACTGACCAATTTTTTTTTTTTAGAGTTGTTCAAACAAGTTGCTGAGTCTGAAGCTTAGGATTTAGATTTCAAAGTCTAATGAAGAGCAGAATTAAAATCTGGCAGTGTTTGGGAGTAGATAAAAAATATTCAATTTACTGAAGCAATCCCGGCCAGTGACGTGCACAGAAAAATCTCCACCGTTTCTTCCTGATGGTGGGTGACGTCGCGCACTTGCACAGTGGAGAAGCACCTGAGCTTCCACTTTGCGGGTACTCTGGATCCAATCCTTATGTGTTTCTGAAAGAACATTTCCTTCTTCCAACTAGTTATAGATCATGAGCTACTAAGTAGCAAGTAAGCTGTTTGTTTACCAATACAGGTATCAGGTATTAATCTATGGTAACATTTCCTTGTAACCTAAGGTTTAAGCACTGTACTGATTTATATTTTAATCAGACTTATAGTTTTAACTGGATTGTGAACAGGATTTAATGACTTAGCAGCTCCAACCTTGCTTATTTTTTTTCGGTGGTTACTGGTGTGATGCAGAGATTTATTAAATATATTTACCACTATATTTACCACTATATAAAAAATGCTTCCCTTTCATTAAGATTCTTGACTCTAGCACCTCCTCTTCAGACAAATGGTATATTTTCCAAGACTTTGAATCTCAATTGAAATCCTATGCTTTAGATTAATAAAGTGAAAAGGAATTAGCAGTAACATAGTAACATAGATTTTAAGGTTGAAGGAAGACTTTAAGTCCATCTAGTTCAACCCATAGCCTAACATGTTGATCCAGAGGAAGGCAAAAAAAACCCCATGTGGCAACACTAATCTCCACATTGGGGGAAAAAATTCCTTCCTGACTCCAGATACGGCAATCAGACTAATTCCCTGGATCAACGCCCTATCAAAGAATCTAGTATGTATAACTGATAATATTATAGTTTTCAAGAAAGGCATCCAGGCCCTTCTTAAATGTTAGTAGTGACTCACTCATTACAACATCATGTGGCAGAGAGTTCCATAGTCTCACTGCTCTTACAGTAAAGAATCCGCGTCTGTGATTATGATTAAACCTTCTTTCCTCCAGACGTAGAGGATGCCCCCTTGTCCCAGTCTCAGGCCTAAGAGTAAAGAGATCATTAGAAAGGTCTCTGTACTGTCCCCTCATATATTTATACATTATTATAAGATCACCCCTAAGCCTTCGTTTTTCCAAGCTAAATAACCCCAAGTTTAATAACCTGTCTTGGTATTGCAGACCCCTTAGTCCTCTAATGACTTTTGTCGCTCTTCTCTGGACCCGCTCTAGTTCAGCTATGTCTTTCTTATACACCGGAGACCAGAATTGTACACAGTATTCTAAGTGTGGTCGCACTAGTGACTTGTATAGAGGTAAAATTATGTTCTCCTCATGAGCATCTATGCCTCTTTTAATGCATCCCATTATTTTATTTGCCTTTGCAGCAGCTGCCTGACACTGGCCACTAAATGTGAGTTTGTCATCTACCCATACACCCAGGTCTTTTTCAGTGACAGTTTTGCCCAGTGTTTTACAATTAAGCACATAATTATACCTTTTGTTTCCTCTGCCCAAGTGCATGACTTTACATTTATCCCCATTAAAGCGCATTTGCCATTTAGCAGCCTAAGCTTCTAGTTTACATAAATCCTCCTGTAATATAAAATTGTCCTCCTCTGTATTGATTACCCTACAGAGTTTAGTGTCATCTGCAAATATTGAGATTCTACCCCGTATGCCCCCTACAAGGTCATTAATAAATATATTAAATAGAAGCGGGCCCAACACTGACCCCTGTGGTACCCCACTGTTAACTGTGACCCATTCTGAGTGTGTTCCATTAATAACCACCCTTTGTTTCCTATCACTAAGCCAGTACTTAACCCACTTACACATATTTTCCCCTATCCCCATTGCCCTCATTTTATGTATCAACCTTTTGTGTGGCACCATATCAAAAGCTTTTGAAACGTCCATATACACCACATCCACTGCATTTCCTTGGTCCAGTCCAGAGCTTACTTCTTCATAGAAGCTTGTCAGATTAGTTTGACAGGAACGGTCCCTCGTAAAACCATGTTGATAATGGGTCATGAGGTTATTTTTCTTCAGATACTCCAGTATAACATCTCTTAGAAAACCCTCTAGGATTTTACCCACAGTAGAGGTTAAGCTTACTGGCCTATAATTTCCAAGTTCAGTTTTTGTCCCCTTTTTGAATATTGGCACCACATTTGCTATACGCCAGTCCTGTGGTACAGACCTTGTTATTATGGAATCTTTAAATATTAAAAATAATGGTCTATCTATGACAGTACTTAATTCCTGCAGCACTCTGGGGTGTATCCCATCCGGGCCCGGGGATTTGTCAATTTTAGTGATTTTTAGACGATGCCGTACTTCCTCTTGGGTTAAGCAGGTGACATTTAATTGAGACTTTTTGTTATCACTGATCATATTGTCTGTCATGGGATTTTCTTGTGTAAATACTGTTGAAAAAAAGTCATTTAGCATATTGGCTTTTTTCTCATCCTCATCCACCATTTCACCCAGACTATTTTTAAAGGGGCCAACACCATCATTTTTTAGTTTCTTACTATTTATGTAGTTAAAAAATATTTTGGGATTCTTTTTACTTTCTCTGGCAATGAGTCTCTCTGTCTCAATCTTTGCTGCCTTGATTTGCTTTTTACAAATGTTATTTAATTTTCTGTATGTATTTAATAATGCTTCATCACTACCTACTTGCTTTAATTCCCTAAATGCTTTCTTTTTGTCACATATTGCACTTCTTACCGCTTTATTTAGCCATAGTGGTTTCCTCCTATTTCTAGCATGCTTATTCCCATAGGGTATATATTGTGCACAGGTCCTATTCAGAATGCTAATAAACATCTCCCATTTGTGTTGTGTACTTTTATGTCTCAGGACATCGTCCCAATTTATTGCACTAAGATCATCTCTCAACCCTTGGAAATTTGCCTTCCTGAAGTTTAGTGTCCTTGTAGCCCCTCTACTACACGTCTTAGTAAAGGATACTTGAAAGCTTATTAAGTTATGATCACTATTACCCAAGTGACCTCCAACCCGTATATTTGATATGCGGTCCGGCCTGTTGGTTAATATTAGGTCCAGCAGTGCCCCCCTTCTTGTTGGGTCCTGAACCAGTTGTGAAAAATAATTGTCTCTCATAGTTTTCAAAAACTTATTACCTTTGCTGGAACTGCAGGTTTCTGATCCCCAATGTATTTCAGGGTAGTTGAAGTCCCCCATAATAATGACTTCTCCCTGAGTCGCTGCTTCATCTATTTGCTTTATGAGGATATTCTCCTCCACTTCCATTATTGTTGGGGACTTATAACAAACCCCTATCAGTAATTTATTATTTTTTCCCCCTCCCCTTATCTCCACCCACAGGGACTCTACATTTCCATTAGATTCACCTATATTATCACGCAGGATGGGTTTTAAGGATGATTTTACGTATAAACATACACCTCCTCCTCGCCTATTTGTACGGTCATTTCTGAACAGACAATAGCCCTGTAAATTAACAGCCCAGTCATGGCTCTCGTCCAGCCAAGTCTCCGAAATCCCTACCATGTCATAATTATTTTCCAACAAAATCAATTCTAATTCCTCCATTTTGTTGGTGAGGCTTCTGGCATTAGTGTACATGCACTTTATGCATCTCTCTTTACCCCTATTCCTTCCTACTAGATTGACTGTTCTAACCCCACCCCCCATGCCACCCCCAATTTTATTATTTGTTCCCAGGTTACTATTTACACTATCTTCCCCTCCTATACAATGAATACCCTCCCCCCAAATCCCTAGTTTAAACACTCCTCCAACCTTCTAGCCATTTTCTCCCCCAGCACAGCTGCACCCTCCCCATTGAGGTGCAGCCCGTCCCTAGCATAGAACCTGTAGCCAACAGAGAAGTCGGCCCAGTTCTCCAGGAACCCAAACCCCTCCTTCCTACACCAATTCCTGAGCCACTTATTTATCTCCCTAATCTCACTTTGCCTCTCTGGTGTGGCACGTGGTACAGGCAGTATTTCAGAGAATACTACCTTGGAGGTCCTTGCCTTAAGCTTGCAGCCTAATTCCCTGAAATCATCTTTAAGGACCTTCCACCTACCTCTAACTTTGTCATTTGTGCCAATGTGCACCATGACCGCTGGGTCCTCACCAGCCCCTCCCAGTAATCTGTCAACCCGATCAGCGATGTGCCGGACTCGAGCGCCAGGTAGGCAGCACACTGTTAGACAATCCCTGTCTTTGTGACAGATTGCCCTATCTATTCCCCTAATAATTGAGTCCCCCACTACCAGCACCTGTCTGGCCTGTCCTTCTCTCCTGTTTTCCCCCTTACTGGAGCAGCCACTCCTCTGGCTTTCAGAGGTCATGCCCTGCTGCAGTAGTGCTGTACCTGAACTCACACCCCCCTCATCTGCCAACATAGCAAATTTATTGGGGTGTGCCAGATCAGGGCTAGCCTGCCTGGCACCCTTCCCTCTACCCCGCCTTCTAACTGTCACCCAGCTAGCTACCTCATCATGGTCCTGCAGCTCCATACTACCATCCTCCCCCACATCTATCCCATTGAGCAGCTGTTCAGTGAGCAGCAGACTCCTTTCCATATTGTCTATGGATCTCAGCGTTGTCAGTTGTTCATTTAGATCCAGTATCTGGGCTTCCAAATGCACAACGTACTCACATCTCACACAGCAGTATGCACCATCGACCGGCTGGTCAAGGAATGCATACATGTGGCAAGATGTACACTGGATGGCATTGCCAATCATGGAGCTCATTTCCTAATGGGGATTGCACCAGACAAAAATGATAAGTAAAAAGAAATGCAAAGTATTAATAAAATACAACCAGCAATTCAGTAAGTCCTCCCTTCCAAACTCCCTTAATCCAAAGTCACAGAATCACAAGTCACACACTTACTTCTGTCGCACTTGCGCTCTGTCACACGTAGCTCGTCACACTCGCTAGAAAATCAGATATAAAGAGGTTTTTTTTTGTTTTTTTTTCCCTTAGCAGAAAATCAGCCTACAGCTCAGTGTACTTCCAAAGGCACAGTGGTGTATTCTTAGAGCTTATCATAGATTTATGCTGTGATACGCGGTCTGGGATAAGTTGCATTGTTTCACATTTTATTACATACTAGCTGTACTACCCGGCTATGCCTGGGTTAATAAATAACTGCTGTTAGCTATAACAAAATAGAATTTGAATATGTCATATTAATGACCTATAGGAAAATAGAAGCTGAGCTGTGATTGATTGCTATAGGCAGCCTAATAAATCTCCAGCCAACAGTAAACCCTCCCCCTGGCCGGGTAGTATATGTTACCTCACACATACACATAATAGACAGCTCATGTGACTGACATCTGCCTTAATTCCCTATATGGCACATGTGTTGCACATTGGCTGTTTGTAATCAGATGTTTATTTTTGGAAATTAAAGATACCAGATGTATGAGGCGAGTTGTGAGAGGCGATTTGTGCACATATGTGTCTGTGTGGTGTGTGTGTCCCTGGGGTGTGTGTGTCCCAGCGGTGTGCGTGTGACCCTCTGGGGGGTCCCTGTGGTGTGTGTCCTATTGAGGGGGAGGGGTGTCCCTGTGGTGTGTGCCCATCCGTATGGGGTCTGTGTGTTCCTGTGGGGTGTGTGTCTCTGTGTCCCTGTGGGGTGTGTATGTGTGTATGTCCCTGTGGTGTGTGTGTCCCTGTGGGGTGAGTGCATGTTTCCCTATAGGGTGTGTATGTGTGTGTGTCCCTGTGGGGGGGTGTCTGTGTGGTGTGTGTCTCTGTGTTGTGTGTGTCTCTTTGTGGTGCGTGTGTTTGTGTTTGGGTGCGTGGTGAGTATCCAATGTTGGGGCTCCACCTTAGCTGTTACTCTTCGTGTGCATGTGGTGTGTATATATGTCCCTGTGTGTGGTGAATATCCCATGTTGGGGCCCCACCTTAGTGACTACATGCTGGTATATGCTGTTAGTGTTTGGCGCTGTCATTAAGCCCCTCTCATTCACAACTGTCAATTGGTAACTGTCACTTTCTCTCCATTATGTAGATAGGGCCAATCTTGTTTGGTGAATTGGAACGCGCGGGGTTAAAATTTCGCCTCACAACATAGCCTATGACTCTCTTGTGGTCCAGACGTGTGACTGTGCAAAATTTTGTGGCTGTGGTTGCGACGGTGTAGATGTCAATCCCGGACATACACACACACACACACACACACACACACACATACACATATTGAGCTTTATATATTAGATGAGGTATCATATGTAGAGTAGCCTTGCATAAAAAAACTCTTCCCTGACCTGGGATGAGAAAACATTTCTCCTTTGATTACACGGGAGCATTGAAGACGATGCAGGCAAGGAAAAGTGCCTTTTGGATGGGTGCATAAAGCCCTCTGTGTATTTGTAAATTTACTGCTGCGACCTACATCTGCTTGCTCCTAGTTGTTTTTCAGATTGGAAGCATTCTAATTAAATACCAGTGAAGAAGAATAGTGTTGTTTTGGAAAATACTGAAGTGGAGTTTTGGTTTTGAAGTCAGAGAACTTGCTAGGATATTTTTGGGATAATCTCCATTTTTTAATTTATTGGTCATTTCTACTTTCCTATTATTATGAGTTGCCTCATTGGAGACAATACAATTAACATGACAGAAATGTGATCTATGTAGGGCAGATTTTATGTGTCTGGAATGGTAACTTGTAAAATGGAGAATGCTGTTGCAGTCTGTTGGTTTGCAGTAAAGGTCTGTAGTAACAGAGCCATCATCCTCAAGAGTAAGCATGTTTTTTAGGTAATTATTTTGTTTTACATGATAATGTATAGAGAATGCAATACCAGGAGTACAATAATTAAGAGTATGATAACATTTTTCAAGTATATTCAAATCAACATTCCAAATCAAAAAGCCTTCATCAATATATCTATTCTATGTGATTGAATGTTGCTTAGATAGAAAATTAGTGCGGTATGAACGTGAGTTTCCTCAAAATAAGCCACAAATATATTGGCATACTGTGGTGCCACAATTGAGTCCATTGTCATCCCCCTGGACTGTACGAGAAAAATATGTCTTCAAAGAGATATTTTTTGTGTGGGTATCATCACGAGTAAAGTGATGCAAAAGTCAATCTGGCAGAAAAATAATTTCGTAAAATGAGAAAATGTTGAACTGCTTCAATCCCTTTATCATGATCAATACTGTTGTACAAGCTATTACCATAGACACATAGAATCATAGAAAGGTAGAGTTGAAAGGGACCTCATTGGTCATCTGGTCTAATCCCCTGCTCAAAGAAGAATTCACTAAATATCCCATACAGATGTCTGTCCAGGATCTGTTGAAGACTTCCATTAAAGGGGAACTCACCACCTCTCGTGGCTCCTGTTCCACTCGTTGATCATCCTCACTGTCAAAAAGTTATTTCAAAGATCTAATCTGTGTCTTCTCTGATTCAGTTTCATTAAATTGCTTCTAGTCTTTCCTTGTGCAAATGAAAATAATGCTTATCTCTCTACAGTGAGACAGTCCTTGAGATATTTGTAGACAGCTGTTAAGTCTAGAGATGAGCGAGTACTAAAATGCTCCAGTGCTCGATGCTCTGGCCGAGCATCCCAAGATACTCGAGTACTCGGCCAGAGCACCAAGCCCAATGTAAGTCAATTAGTGACAGGCTCCGCCCACAGACGTCCGGCTATAAAACGAGTGTTTCTGGGAAAGGGCGGGAGGTGGGCTTTTTCAAATCGCCGCAGCATACAACACCTTGCTGTGCCCCCCAGAGGGATCCTAACAATCAATCTGCTCTCTGTGAGGTGCCAGCTCACTGTGTGCACTGAAGGGAGCTGTGTAATTGTGTCAGATTGCTAATTATTAGCGAGCAGTCTGAGCATCTCGGCGATACTCGGTGCTCGCCGACCATCCCCAGTACCGGGATACTCGTGCGAGTAACGAGTAGCGCCGAGCATACTCGCTCATCCCTAATTAAGTCTCATTTCAGTCTTCTTTTTGGCAAGTTAAACATTCCCAAATCCTGTAACCATTCCTCATAGGACACAGTTTGCAGACTGGTTACAATTCTGGTCATTCTTCACTGAATTTGCACCTATTTTTTTCTGTATTTTTAAAATCTGCTGCCGAGAACTGGTCACAGCATTCCAAATGAGGTCTGACCAAAGAGTAGCAGACGGCAATAATGACTACACGTCATCTAGATTATATGCTTCTGTTAATACATCCCTGAATAGTGTTTGCCTTTTTTGCTGCTGCATCACACTGTTGACCCATTGTTAGTTTGTTATCTATTAGTATACCCAAGTCTTATTCACATGTACTGTTGCTTAGCCCTATTTCTCCCATTCTGTATGTGCTTTTTTCATTTTTCTTTCCAAGATGTAGGTCTTTGCAATTTCCCTGTTAAAAAAACATTCTTTAATTTTTGCCCACTGTCCTAGTTTGTTCAGATCTTTTTGAATCTCTGTAACTTCTCCAGTATTAGCAATCCATCCTAACTTTGTGCCATCAGCAAATTTTATAAGTTTACCCTCAATTCCTTCATCCAAATCATTCATAAAGATGTTGAACAATGCAGGGTCCAGGACAGGACCCAGGCCAGAGCCCTCTGGCACCCCTCTTGAGAAATTCTTCCATCTGGATGTGCAGCCATTTATGACCACTCTTTGGGTCCGATCACTAAGCCAGTTATGAATCCACCTAACAGTTGCCTTGTCCATTCCGTATTTGGAAATAATTTCAATAAGGATGATATAAAATTTGTCAAATGCTTTGCTGAAGTAAAGGTAGACTACTGCATTTTCCTGATACACCCAGTCAGTGATTCTGTCATTGCAGGAAATTAAGTTAGTCTGACATGACATATTAGTTACAAACCCATGATGGCTCTGGTAAAGCACTTCATTCTCATCCAAGTACTGCTTACATGTTGTTAAAAGATCTTTCCTGGTATAGAAGTCAGGCTCACAGGCCTATACTTCCCTGGGTCCACCTTTTTCCACTTTTTAAAGATAGGGACAATATTTGCTCTTCTCCAGTCCTCTTTCACTTCTTGTCTCCAAGAGGGTTCAAAGATTATGGAGAGCGGATAAAAAAATTCCTCTGCTATCTCCTTCAGTACCCTGGGGTGTAATTCATCTGATCCTGGAGACTTGAATTCATTTATATTAGCTAAGTATTCCCTCTTTACCTATCTCTTTATAGATAGGCTAGTTTCTTCTATACCTTTAATAGTACAGTGAAAATAAGTTGGTGTTACATTTAGTTTCTGAAAAAAAAACAGATGCAAAATAGTGATTTAAAAGTTTGGCCTTCTCAACATAATTTATTTACCACTTCACTATATTGTTTCTGTAAAAATCCTATAAACGTCAAAAGAGAAGAGGAATGTGATGAAATTCCTGATGAAGGAGATTCTCTCTGAAATGTATTGAATAAATCACAATTTGGAGTCTAATAGAATATGTCATCTTCTGATAGATAGCAGCATACCAGCATTGCTCAATCATCTTCACTTTTGAAATTTTATTTTCCTTCTGTTACTTGGACTGTAGAAGCTATCTCATGATCTGAATAGGTAGATCATAAGGTAAAAAATGTTTTTACCGTGTAGATAGAAAAATATGTATTAGAATCTGAGAGTCCTCAGTGGTTGATACCTTTCAATGGCTAACTGAAAAGATGGTTAAAAGTAGCAAGCTTTCAAGACAACTCAGGTCTCTTCTTCAGGCTTAATAATGACATTCTTCAGACGTGTCTTTAATTCCATAAATATATAAAATATGAATAGGTCATAAGTGTTCTACTGTATAGTGGTTGTGTAACGCAACCATGCTAGGTGAGCAACACCTTGTCATTTCATACAACAGTGTGATTAACTGAGTAAACCCGATTGCTTTTTTCTGTCTATATATCTCTTATTGTAAAAATCCTATAGCATCTTTGACTTTTCTTTTACTTTTGATATACCCCCCAAGAACTGAAACCTCTCCATTCCTTTGTAATTATTGTTTTTGCCCTCTGTATTGGTGAACTTTCTAGGATAATATCTGGATGTCCTAAAGAAGAGAAAGGCATACAATAACTTTGGGATGTCTGGAGGAAGATTCAAAAGAATATTGGGTGGCCCAGTATCGTCCGAAATGGACAGCCGATAGGAAACATAAGGGGAGGGGGAGTGCACAATAGAGCAATAAATGTGGATACCAGGGGTTAATATCGCAGTAATCCACTCACCTACTCAGGTTGTGAAGGATTCACAACCAACCTTGTAAACGTAAAGGGTCGCTGCAGATCCTGTCCAGGATAAGAAAGCAAGGTTTTTGTATTACCGGGATTCCTCCGCACTGACCTCAGGAGACAATTTTGATTTTGTTCTTTATTCACCACACACACCAAACAAAAGGAATCTGACACGTTTCGTAGCCATATGGCCACTTCATCAGGGCATTAGTTAATAAAGACAAAATCAAAATTGTCTCTTGAGGTCAGCGCGGAGGAATTCAGGTAATACAAAAACCTTGCTTTCATAGGAAACATCTAACAGGTCCCAACTTCGAAAAAAAAAAGTAAGGTATAGTTAGCTTATAAATATTAAACTGAAAGTGCCCTTTCCATATTAGATTCTCTCAGTCTATGTGTATCCCCAATGTGTTTCACAAATCGTTGTTGAAAGAATTTGATTCCTCAGCTTTGTCTCCCTCATCCCAACCTCATCCTTTTTACATTGATGGAGTTCTAGAGTACGAGGTGCAGATGAACATTGATTCTTGGATGATAATAATTTCCTTAGTAGTGCACTTGGCCTGTATACCTGTGTTTTTTCTGATCATTTTTTAATGACTCCAGACTGTGATCTTCTGGTATTTTGACCTTGAATCATTACCTGACCATGTCTCAGTTCGCTCCCTTTATTCGTTACATGCCTTTCTGGAAACCTGACCTTGGATTGTTACATTACCATGTCTTAGTTGACTCCTTATATTCTATTTCCATAGTAAATATAAAAGGGGTGGGGGACAAGAGGCGCAATAGTGCCCTATCACTAGTGACACTGTAGAGAAGGGTGGTATTGTGGAACCACTCACCTGGTGCAGTTGTGATCCCCACAACTGGTTTGTAAGCGTGAAGCAATCAAGAGCTGCTGCAGGACCTCCACCTACCACTGACCAGTGGTGAAATCCAGAAAAGAAGATGGGAATGCAGGTGTGCCACGGTCCGCGTTGCTCCAAATGCAAAAACTCACCAAAGAGTCAAATTTTCCTTGAGCAAATTTCCAAGCTTTATTTTCTTCCTCCTACGCGTTTTGGTGCCTAGCCTGGCACCTTCATCAGGGTGGTGGCTGATGAAGGTGCCAGGCTAGGCGTCGAAACGCGTAGGAGGAAGAAAATAAAGCTTGGAAATTTGCTCAAGGAAAATTTGACTCTTTGGTGAGTTTTTGCATTTGGAGCAGCGCGGACCGTGGCACACCTGCATTCCCATCTTCTTTTCTATATCCTGTTTCCTTCCTTTAAACCAGCACCCAGACAGCTACCTTACTACACCTCTGTAAACTTTTAGAATTCACTACTAGCCCTCTTGGTACCTGAGCTTGACCTATCTGACAACTCTGCCTTCTGAATTACCCGTTAGAAGTGAATAGTGTCACAATTGTCTCATTAAGTGATCACCACCTCCATTAAATAACTATCCTTTTTTCTCCAAAGTACACTAAGGGTATGTGCCCACTGGACGGTTCTGCATCATTGCAGACCGTCAGAAAACCGGTGGAGAATTGCAGAAACTGAGTTTTCTGACCTCAGCAGTGTCCATCGTTTTTTTAGCGTTTTTTGAGCATTTTTTGAGCGGTTTTATAGCGTTTATACAGCGTTTTATCGGCGGTTTTCTGGCGGTTTTTCTTAGCGTTTTTAAGACTGTTTTTTGAGCACTTGTAAGCTGGAACCGCTGGAAAAACGCTCAAAAGAAGTCACTTGCTCTATCTTTGAAAACCGGTGGAAAACCGGTGAAGAGAGTGGAAAGGAGAAAAAAAAAAACGTTCTAATGTACACAGCGTTTTCTAAAATCCATTGGCTAGCATGTTAAGCCAACCGCTGGTTAGGATTAACATAAATTAACATAAAACTCAGCGGAAAACGCCGACGGAAAACGCTAAAAAACAGCCCACAAAACATCCAATGGGCACATAGCCTAATATTTTTAATTCGAAAACTATTTATTTCTGTTTTCTTTGCTAATAGAGCTTTCTATAGCATATAAATTGAGAAAAGTCACAAATTAAGGCCACATGTCCTGCTGCACAGACCTGAAAATAATAAAATTCTCTGATGAAATGAAGATGTTGGGTAAATAAATCCCTTCTTGAAAAAAAATTCTAACCTCAAAACATTTTAGATCACTGAAAGACCTTCTTTGAGACAAATGTAACAGATAATTTCAGTGGCCCACTGACCTAGGAAAATCATAAAAGTTATAAAATAGGATTCTTATTACATTAGAAGCAAAAGATTTATAAAAACATACAAGAAGAATTTAAATCCTTTCTAGCATAAATTGCATCAGTGGAGAATATACACAAACGAGCCAAGGACCTATTGGTACAAAAATAACTCAATTACCTCAGAGAAATACTAAAGAACATTTTAAATGCTAGAGTGAACAAACACCTTCAGAGTTTCCAACGTTTAATTAAGGTTTATCTAAATATGGAGGAAAGGCCCATGCCAGATACCATTAAGAAAGCTAAAGTAAAAGCCTATAAAGGATGAGAAAGAAAAGACATAAAGACCCCAAAGGTTTAGTCAGCACTTTTCAGCCATATTATTGAATCAATTTGCAAGAAATAAAATCCCACAATGATTAAATACTGGCAGCAAACAATATTAAAGCTTTCCTAAATTCAGTAGAGTTCAGTAAGCTAAATTGTCAAGGCATTGGTACACTAATTGCCTCTGTAACTGGAAGCGCTAAAGAATTGGTATCCAGATTACTACTTTTTATAAGCCCAGGATCACATGGCTTTTCTCCTGTTTCCTGTCAGTGCTGCAGTCCTGCATTCAAATCCCACAAAGCACAACATCTGCAAGACGTTTTTATGTTCTAAAAAGAAAGATGGCGGCACTCAGCATTCCAACTTTGCAACTGGTTGATTTAATGCAAAAATTACAGCAGCAGGTGCATGATACAGGGAGGGAGGTGCTAGGACTGACGGTGATCGCTTCGCGGGATTTCCCGCTTCTATAGGTCCGGTGTACCATTGTACCGTTTTTATGTTCAGTGCATGTTTGGATGGGTTTCCTCCTAGTAAACTTTTTTTTTTTTTTATGGGTGGGGAGGTTTACTTTTAAAAATACTTCCCCAATTTTTTGGTGGTTTACTTCCAAAAACAAACTGATATGAATCCTAAATTGTGAAGCCTAAAGTGGAAAGGGATTATAATATCTGTAGAGAACAGTGAATATAACAGTGGTAAGTAAATAAATGTTGATCATCTGCTAAATCAAACTCCCAAGATACATGAACACCTAATTGTAATAGGGGAGAATGATGCTAAAATATTTGGCTTCTATAGGCCTATTTCTCTTTTGAATTTGTAACTTTCTTCATTAACAATAGATCTTATAATAATTAGAGAAGCGTGAACATTCCCCGAACATGTTCACCAATTTCAAATTCAGCTCAACATGGCAGATATGACTTGTGATCGGAAATCCAAAGTTTCCCCAAAATTCAGCGAACCCAAAAATAATATTCAGAAAATAAATTTGAAATTTAAAATAGCTCTAAACTTTTCCCTGTTTGTTTGGGGCTAAAAGTACCGCTGGCTGCTAACAAAACCTAACTTTCCTCAGCCATCGGCTATTAAGCTGTAGAATTTTTGAGCTTTAAATTGAGGTAGCAGCTGTAAAGTCTAGGAAGCTTACAAGGTCCTTAAAACATTTGCTTAAGAGAGCTTAATATTTTTTAGAAAAATTTTTTTGAATATCTTTTTTATCTTATTATTTTTATTGTGTGGGGAGGGGAGAGCAAACCTTTATTATTGTAGGGGGTTTAGCAGCGTGTGAGTCCATCTCTACTCAACTTATGTGATAGTAATTCATATAAGAATAGCATATGGCCATTATATGCTTCACACACATGTTCCTATAGGTCTCGTAGCCTCCCTGGCGGTCTGTTTAGTTCTGGAATTTGTTGCTAAAAGCAGGCTACCCGCGTTCGCGGTAGATGCGGTTAAAAAACCGCATCTACCGCATCTACCGCATCTGCCGCACTTGTGCCGCACTTGTGCCGCACTTGCGGCGCGGTTGCGGCGCGGTTGCGGTAATCTGCATAGGAACCAACCACCTCTGATGACCCTCATACATTGTTAATATGTGCCCCTGCAGCCTAGTAAACCATTAGCAGCACTGTTGTTGTGTGCAAAGTGGCTGCAGTAGAAGTGCGATAATGATTTTAGACACTTACATGCCTGGTACTTGAGGCCGTCTCCCTGTGTGTGCTGGGACTTGTTGTGCGGTGCTCATCATGTCTGCTCGCCCCCTCCCTTATGCACGCCCCCTCTCAGCCTGCTATAGTGCTGTGAGGCTGATTGCGTCATAAAGGGGCGGGGCTACCGTGATGCCGCGATTTAGCCCCGCCCCTTTATGACGCAATCAGCCTCACAGCACTATAGCAGGCTGAGAGGGGGCGTGCATAAGGGAGGGGGCGAGCAGACATGATGAGCACCGCACAACAAGTCCCAGCACACACAGGGAGACGGCCTCAAGTACCAGGCATGTAAGTGTCTAAAATCATTATCGCACTTCTACTGCAGCCACTTTGCACACAACAACAGTGCTGCTAATGGTTTACTAGGCTGCAGGGGCACATATTAACAATGTATGAGGGTCATCAGAGGTGGTTGGTTCCTATGCAGATTACCGCAACCGCGCCGCAACCGCGCCGCAAGTGCGGCACAAGTGCGGCACAAGTGCGGCAGATGCGGTAGATGCGGCAGATGCGGTTTTCTCACCGCATCTGCCGCGAACGCGGGTAAGCCCGAGCCTGACTCGGGGTTAACGCTTCTGGTAGTGAATGTTAACCCCGAGTCAGGCTCGGGAATAACGCTAGGAAGGTTAATGTTCACACTCAAGAAACACCATACTATGGATATTGCTTCTTGAAAATGTGCAATCACTATTTAATTTCATTCCATACGTTTACTGTACAGATTTTTGACAAATTCACAGCTGTGATATTATAATGTATCAATGCACAAGGTTATTTCATGCCAGAGGAAAAAAAAAAAAAAAAAAGAAAACCCCACACATAATACATAGTATTAGTACAACATAGTTTATACCCAAATGGGTGTACATATGTGCAATATATAAAGTTTTTATACCCAGCTAGGCACATTCAACATAGGTACAGTTTCACCTGAGTATATATAATAATGACATTTGGCTCAATGTGTAGTAGATCTAGGATATGGATGTCCCCTATATCCCCAGACTCTGGTTGCATATACAGCTCATATAGCAACTACACTATTGTGACCCGTGGAAGCGCATTTTGCTCGAAACGGTGCCGTCGTCACCTCAGCTATACACCTCCCCTCCCTGCACCATGTGAATATTGCACCCTGTATAAAAGCACAGCAACAGAACGGTGAGTGCCGTCTTCCTTATTTCAAGACTATATTATATGTTGCCTAGTGACGGGCACCACCTGGCCGAACACCGGTCGCTCCAGAGCGTTCTCTCCGATAATCCGGCAGCATTGGTGCCCCTGTTCCTTTTGTGTTTTGATTAACAAAGTAAATAAGCCTACTGCTGTATACTGAGAGCTGTGTGCGGACTCCTTCTACATACTGGGGGTTGTGTGTGTCCTTCTGCTGTCTACTGGGGGTTGTGTGCAGCCTCAAAACATAGTCATAGCCATACAATTTCCCTTAAACGAGTCAAATGAGGTGTGTGTGCAAAATTTGGTGATTGTAGATGCAACAGTGTGTATTCCTTTAGTGGACATACACACACATGCAAATATACATATATACATACACTCACCTTTATATATCTAGATAGAAGACATATAAATATCAGTAGAGAAAGAACATTACCGGGCACCAATAAACAACCACTTTTTCAGCCAATGCGGCCAGGTTTTGGGTCTAGCCCAGTAATCACTTGTGTTGCACCTGTGGACCGGAGTTGCATGCTAAAATAAGCCATAAATGCGTTACACAGGACTTGTGGAAGTGGTAATATCGCGAAACGGCGTGCCGTCGTCCGCCGCCTCCTACTCCCTCTCCCTGCACATATGTCATTCCCTGAGGATGAATAAGGGAGCTGAAAAACACCACCGGTGAGTGCTGCTTTTCATTTCTTTACCATAAAGCAATAGATATATAAATTACGGTGTTCATTTTAGGACATGGTCATTTGTCGAAGTCAAAGTAAAAAAAAGCTGTTCCTGATGCCTGATTTTGACTTTGACCAATGACTTTCATAAATGACTTTGACTTTGATAAATGACTATGACTTTGACTCTGATAAATGACTTTGATAATTGACTTTGACTTTGATAAACGACTTTGACAAATGACTTTGGTAAATGGCTTTGACTTTGATAAGTGACTTTGATTTTGATAAACGACTTTGACAAATGACTTTGACTTTGATAAATGACTTTGATAAATGACTTTGACTTTGATAAGTGACTTTGATAAATGACTTTGCCAAATGACTTTGACTTTGATAAATGACTTTAACAGATTAGAATAATTTATTTTAAAAAGGCTACAGTCGGTCCACTATGGATTCGAACCGTGAATGCTGGCTTCCAAAGGCCAAAAGCTTATCCACTAGACCATCCAGAAACTACTGTAAGAGCTCCCTTTTGGTATACTAACATAGATAACATGCACACAGTCTGTGCGTCAAAGTCATTTGTCAAAGTCATTTATCAAAGTGACTTATCAAAGTCATTTATCAAAGTCAAAGTCATTTATCAAAGTCAAAGTCATTTGTCAAAGTCAAAGTCGTTTGTCAAAGTCATAGTCAGTTATCAAAGTCATTTATCACCGTCAAAGTCATAGTCATTTATCAAAGTCAAAGTCATTTATCGAAGTCAAAGTCATTTATGAAAGTCATTTGTCAAAGTCAAAGTCAAAATCAGGCATCAGGAACAGCTTTTTTTAACTTTGACTTCGACAAATGACCATGTCCTAAAATGAACACCGTAATAAATGTACATGCATATATACTCACACAAATATACATGAACTAGTAAAAAGGCCCGATGCTATTGCATCGGGAGTGGGGTGACATCAAGATGGGGGCGGGCTGTTTGGCATTGGAGGCATCAGCTGTGACTTCACCCTGTGGGGCATCAGCAGGGGCAGTGTGGGGAGTGAGGGCATGTGGGGGAGTAAGAGGGGTAAACAGCGGCAGTGTGGGGTGAGTGGGGGCATGAGCAGGGACAGTGTGGGTGAGTGGGGGGTTGAGTAGGGGCAGTGTGGGTGATTGGGGGCAGTTGGGGGGGAGGGATAAGAAGGGTGTGTGAGTGAGTGGGGGGTAAGCAGGAGCAGTGTGGGTGAGTGGGGGCATGTGGGGGAGGTGAGAAGGGTAAGCAAGTACAGAGTGGGGGCATGAGCAGGGGCAGTGAGGGGAGTGAGGGCATGTGGGGGGTAAGAGGGGTGAGCAGGGGCAGTGTGGGTGAGTGGGGGGGGTAAGCAGGGGCAGTGTGGGTGAGTAGGGGGGTAAGCAGGGGCATTGGGGGTGAGTTGGGTGGGCTATGTAGGGGCAGTGTGGGTGAGTGGGGCAGTGTGAGTAGGGGGTAATCAGGGGCAGTGTGGGGAGTGAGTGAGGGCATGTGGGGGAAGAGTGAGTAGGGGCAGTGTGGGTGAGTGGGAGTAAACAGGGGCAGTGTGGGTGAGTGGGGGGTTTTGCAGGGGCAATGTGGGTACGTGGGGGCAGTGTGAGTGAGTAGGGGGTAAGCAGGGGCAGTGTGGGGAGTGAATGAGGAAATACGGGAGGTAAGAGGAGTGAGTAGGGGCAGTGTAGGTGAGTGGGGGTAAGCAGGGGAAGTGTGGGTGTTTGGGGGGGTAAGCAGGGGCAGTGTGGGGAGTGAGGACATATGGAGGGTAAGAGGAGTGAGCAGGGGCAGTGTGCGTGATTGGGGGGTAAGCAGGGGCAGTGTGGGGAGTGAGTGAGGAGATACGGGGGGTAAGAGGAGTGAGCAGGGGCAGTGTGGGTGAGTGGGGGTAAGCAGGGGCAGTGTGGGGGATTGGGGGCAGTTGGGGTGGGTGAGAGGGGTAAGCAGGGTATATGGGTGAGTGGGGGGGTAAGAAGGAGCAGTGTGGGTGAGTGGGGGCATGTGGGGGAGGTGAGAGGGGTAAGCAGGTACAGAGTGGGGGCATGAGCAGGGGCAGTGTGGGGAGTGAGGGCATGTGGGGTGGTAAGAGGGGTGAGCAGGGGCAGTGCAGGTGATTGGGGGGTAAGCAGGGGCAGTGTGGGTGACTGGGGGCAGTGTGGGTGAGTAGGGTGTTAAGCAGGGGCAGTGTTGGTGAGTGGGGGGTAAGTAGGGGCAGTGTGGGTGATTGGGGGGGTAAGCAGGGTAAGTGTGGGGAGTGAGTGAGTACATAGGGGGGGAAAGAGGAGTGAGCAGGGCAGTGTGGGTGATTGGGGGGGTAAGCAGGGGCAGTGTGGGTGAGTGGGGGTTAAATGGGGGCAGTGTGGGTGATAGGGGTGGTAGGCATGGGCAGTGTGGGTGAGTGGGGTGAGCTATACAGGGGCAGTGTGGGTGAGTAGGGGGTAAGCAAGGCAGTGTGGGGAGTGAGGGCATAGGGGGGGTAAGAGGAATGAGCAGGGGCAGTGTGGGTGATTGGGGGGGTAAGCAGGGGCAGTATGGGGAGTGAGTAGATATGGGGGGTAAGAGGAGTGAGCAGGGGCAGTGTGGGTGAGTGGGGGGTAAGCAGGGGGCTTGTGTGTGATTGGGGGCAGTTGGTGTGGGTGAGAGGGGTAATCAAGGTGTATGGGTGAGGGGGGAGTTAAGGAGGAGGAGTGTGGGTGAGTGTGGGTATGTGGGGGAGGTGAGAGGGGTAAGCAGGTACAGAGTGGGGCATGAGCAGGGGCAGTGTGGGGAGTGAGGGCATGTGGGGGGTAAGAGGGTGAACAGGGGCAGTGTGGGTGAGTGGGGGGGTAAGCAGGGGCAGTGTAGGGAGTGAGTGAGGAGATAGGGGGGGTAAGAGGAGTGAGCAGGGGCAGTATGGGTGATTGGGGGGGTAAGCAGGGGCAGTGTGGGGAGTGAGTGAGGAGATAGGGGGGGTAAGAGGAGTGAGCAGGGGCAGTGTGGGTGAGTGGGGGGTAAGCAGGGGCAGTGCGGGTGAGTGGGGGGTAAGCAGGGGCAGTGCGGGTGCGTAGGGTGTTAAGCAGGGGTATTGTGTGAGAGGTGGGTGGGCTATGCAGGGGCAGTGTGGGTGAGTAGGGGAGTAAGCAGGGGCAGTGTGGGTGAGTGGGGTGAGCTATACAGAGGCAGTGTGGGTGAGTAGGGGTAAGCAGGGGCAGTGTGGGGAGTGAGGGCATAGGGGGGGGTTAGAGGAGTGAGCAGGGGCAGTGTGGGTGATTGGGGGGTAAGCAGGGGCAGTGTGGGAGTGAGTGAGGAGATACGGGGGTAAGAGGAGTGAGCAGGGGCAGTGTGGGTGAGTGGGGGTAAGCAGGGGGCTTGTGTGTGATTGGGGGCAGTTGGTGTGGGTGAGAGGGGTAAGCAGGGTGTATGGGTGAGTGGGGGGGTGTTAAGGAGGAGGAGTGTGGGTGAGTGTGGGCATGTGGGGGAGGTGAGAGGGGTAAGTAGGTACAGAGTGGGGGCATGAGCAGGGGCAGCGTGGGGAGTGAGGGGATGTGGGGGGGTAAGAGGGGTGAGCCAGGGGCAGTGTGGGTGAGTGGGGGGGTAAGCAGGGGCAGTGTGTTTGATGGGGGGGTAAGCAGGGGCAGTGTGGTGAGTGAGTGAGGACATTGGGGGGTAAGAGGAGTGAGCAGGGGGAGTGTAGGGTGTGAGTAGATACGGGGGTAAGAGGAGTGAGCAGGGGCAGTATGGGTGAGTGGGGGTGTAAAGAGGGGCAGTGTAGGGAGTGAGTGAGGAGATACGGGGGGTAAGAGGAGTGAGCAGGGGCAGTGTGGGTGAGTGGGGGTAAGCAGGGGTCTTGTGTGTGATTTGGGGCAGTTGGTGTGGGTGAGAGGGGTAATCAAGGTGTATGGGTGAGTGGGGGGAGTTAAGGAGGAGGAGTGTGGGTGAGTGGGGGCATGTGGGGGAAGTGAGAGGGGTAAGCAGATACAGAGTGGGGGCATGAGCAGGGCAGTGTGGGGAGTGAGGGCATGTGGGGTGATAAGAGGGGTGAGCAGGGGCAGTGCGGGTGATTGGGGGGGTAAACAGGGGCAGTGTGGGTGACTGGGGGCAGTGTGGGTGAGTTGGGTGGGCGATGCAGGTGCATTGTAGGTGAGTAGGGGAGTAAGCAGGGGCAGTGTGGGTGAGTGGGGTGAGCTATGCAGAGGCAGTGTGGGTGAGTGGGGGCAGTGTTGGTGAGTAGGGGTAAGCAGGGGCAGTGTGGGGAGTGAGGGGATGGGGGGGTAAGAGGAGTGAGCAGGGGCAGTGTGGGTGAGTGGGGGGTAAGCAGGGGCAGTGTGGGTAAGTGGGGGGGCTATGCAGGGGCAGTGTGGGTGAGTAGGGGGTAAGCAGGGGCAGTGTGGGTAAGTGGGGGCAGTGTCGGTGAGTAGGGGGTAAGCAGGGGCAGTGTGGGGAGTGAGTGAGGACATAAGGGGGGTAAGAGGAGTGAACAGGGGCAGTGTGGGTGAGTGGGGGGTAAGCAGGAGCAGTGTGGTTGATTGGGGGGGTAAGCAGGGCAGTTTGGGGAGTGAGTGATGAAATGGGGGGGATAAGAGGAGTGAGCAGGGGCAGTGTGGGTGAGTGGGGGGCAAGCAGGGGCAGTGTGGTTGAGTGGGGGGGCTATGCAGGGGCAGTGTGGGTGAGTAGGGGGTAAGTAGGGGCAGTGTGGGTGAGTGGGGGGTAAGCAGGGGCAGTGTGGGTGATTGGGGGGGTAAGCAGGGTAAGTGTGGGGAGTGAGTGAGTACATAGGGGGGTAAGAGGAGTGAGCAGGGGCAGTGTTGGTGATTGGGGGGGTAAGCAGGGGCAGTGTGGGGAGTGAGTGAGGAGATAGGGTGGTAAGAGGAGTTAGCAGGGGCAGTGTGGGTGAGTGAGGGTTAAGCAGGGGCGTTGTGTGTGATTGGGGGTAGTTGGGTGTGGGTGAGAGGGGTAATGCAAAGGGTGTATGGGTGATGGGGGGGTAAGGAGGAGCAGTATGGCTGAGTGGGGGCATGTGGGGGAGTGAGAGGGGTAAGCAGGTACAGAGTGGGGGCATGAGCAGGGGCAGTGTGGGGAGTGAGTGAGGAGATAGGGGGGTAAGAAGAGGGTGAGCAGGGGCAGTGTGGGTGATTGGGGGGGTAAGCCGGGGCAGTGTGGGAGTGAGTGGGGAGATGGGGGGTAGAGGGTGGCAGTGCAGGTGCTTGAGGTGAGTAGGGGGTAAGCAGGGGCAGTGCGGGTGAGTGGGGTGAGCTATACAGAGGCAGTGTGGGTGATAGGGGTAAGGGGGCAGTGTGGGAGTGAGGATAGGGGGGGTTAGAGGAGTGAGCAGGGCAGTGTGGGTGATTGGGGTAAGCAGGGGCATGTGGAGTGAGGGAGTAAGGGGGAAGGAGTGAGCAGGGGCAGTGTGGGTGAGTGGGGGTAAGCAGGGGCTTGTGTGTGATTGGGGTCAGTGGTGTGGGTGGAGGGTAAGCAGGGTGTATGGGTGAGTGGGGGGTGTTAAGGAGGGGAGTGTGGGTGAGTGGGGCATGTGGGGAGGTGAGTAGGGGTAAGTAGGTACAGAGTGGGGGCATGAGCAGTGGCTGCGTGGAGTGAGTGAGGATTAGGGGGGGTAAGAGGGTGATCAGGGGCAGTGTGGGTGAGTGGGGGGTAAGCAGGGCAGTGGTTTGATGGGGGGGTAAGCAGGGGCAGTGTTGGGAGTGAGTGAGTGACATTGGGGGGTAAGAGGAGTGAGCAGGGGAGTGTAGGGTTGAGTAGATACGGGGGTAGAGGAGTGAGCAGGGGCAGTGTGGTGAGTGGGGGTGGTAAAAGGGGCAGTGTGGGTGAGTAGGAGTAGGGGGTAAGTATGAGAGGGCAGTGTGGGTGAGTGGGGGTAAGCAGGGGGCTTGTGTGATGGGGCAGTTGGTGTGGGGTGAGAGGGGTAAGCAGGGTGTGGGGATGAGTGGTGGGGGGGTAAGGAGGAGTAGTGTGGGTGAGTGGGGCATGTGGGGGAGGTGAGAGGTAAGTAGGTACAGAGTGGGGGATGAGCAGGGCAGGTGAGGAGTGAGGGATGGGGGGTAAGAGGGTATAGCAGGGGCAGTGTGGGTGAAGGTGGGGTAAGCAGGGGCGTGTGGTGATTGGGCGGTAAGCGGGCAGTGTGGGGAGTGAATGAGGATATGGGGGGGTAAGAGGAGTGAGCGGTGGAGTGTGGGGAGTAGAGTGAGGGGAGTAGAGGAGTGAGTGGGGCATGTGGGTGAGTGGGGGTAGAGGGCAGGTGGGTTAATGAGGGGGTATAGGCAGGGGCAGTGTGGGTGAGTGGGGGTTAAATGGGGATGGTGGGTAAGGGGTGGTAGGCATGGGCAGTGTGGGTGATGGGGTGAGTAACGGGGCAGTGTGGGTGAGTAGGGGGGTAAGCAGGGGCAGGTGGGGAGTGAGGGATAGGGGGGATAAGAGAATGGCAGGGCAGTGTGGGTGATTGGGGGGTAACAGGGCAGTATGGGTGATAGTGAGTGGTAGATCACGGGGTAGAGGGAGTGAGGGCATGGGGGGGTTGGGGTAGCAGGGCAGTGTGGGTGATTGGGGTAAGCAGGGGGCTAGTGTGGGAGTGAGTGAGGGATGGGGGGTAAGAGGATTGAGCAGGGCAGTGTGGGTGAGGGGGGTAAGAGGAGCGTGTGTGATTGGGGTGCAGTTGGTGTGGGAGGTGTAAGCAGGAGTGTATGGTGAGTGGGGTAAGAGAGAGTGGGGTGAGTGTGGGATGTGGGGAGGTGAGAGGGTAAGTAGGTACAGAGTGGGGGCATGAGCAGGGGCAGTCGTGGGGAGTGAGGGGATGTGGGGGGGTAAGAGGGGTATCCAGGGGCAGTTGGGTGAGTGGGGGGGTAAGCAGGGGCAGTGTGGTTGATGGGGGGTAAGCAGGGGCAGTGTGGTGAGTGAGTGAGGACATTGGGGGGTAAGAGGAGATGAGCAGGGGGAGTGTGGGAGTGAGTAGATAGGGGGGGTAAGAGGAGTGAGCAGGGGCAGTGTGGGTGAGTGGGGGTGTAAAGAGGGGCAGTGTGGGGAGTGAGAGGAGATACGGGGGGTAAGAAGGAGTGAGCAGGGGCAGTGTGGGTGAGTGGGGGTAAGAGGGGGTGTGTGTGATTGGGGGCAGTTGGTGTGGGTGAGAGGGGTAAGCAGGGTGTGTGTGGAGTGGGGGGTGTAAGGAGGAGTAGTGTGGGTGAGTGGGGGCATGTGGGGGAGGTGAGAGGGGTAAGTAGGTACAGAGTGGGGCATGAGCAGGGGCAGTGTGGGGAGTGAGAGGATGTGGGAGGGGGTAAGAGGGGTGAGGCAGGGGCAGTGTGGGTGAGTGGGGGGGTAAGCAGGGTCAGTGTGGTAGATGGGGGGTAAGAGGGTCAGTGTGGTGAGTGAGGCATGGGGGGGTAAGAGGAGTGAGCAGGGGTGTGTGGGGAGTGAGTTGATAGGGGAGTAAGAGGAGTGAGCAGGGCAGTGTGGGTGAGTGGGGGGTAAGCAAGGGCAGTGTGGGTTATGGGGGGGTAAGCAGGGGCAGTGTGGGTGAGTGGGGTTAAATGGGGGCAGTGTGGGTGATAGGGGTGGTAGGCATGGCAGTGTGGGTGAGTGGGTGAGCTATACAGGGCAGTGTGGTGAGTAGGGGTAAGCAAGGGCAGTGTGGGGAGTGAGGGCATAGGGGGGTAAGAGGAATGAGCAGGGCAGTGTGGGTGATTGGGGGGGTAAGCAGGGGCAGTATGGGGAGTGAGTGAGTAGATACGGGGGTAAGAGGAGTGAGCAGGGGCAGTGTGGGTGAGTGGGGGGTAAGCAGGGGCTTGTGTGTGATTGGGGGCAGTTGGTGTGGGTGAGAGGGGTAATCAGGTGTATGGGTGAGTGGGGGGAGTTAAGAGGAGGAGTGTGGGTGAGTGTGGGTATGTGGGGGAGGTGAGAGGGGTAAGTAGGGAAAGAGTGGGGGCTGAGCAGGGCAGTGTGGAGAGAGGGGATGTGGGAGGGTAAGAAGGGTTAGCCAGGGCAGTGGGTGAATGGGGGGTAAGCAGGGGCAGTGTGGTGATGGGGGGTAAGCAGGGCAGTGTGGTGAGTGAGGACATGAGGGAGTAAGAGGAGTGAGCAGGGGGAGTGTGGGAGTGAGTAGATAGGGGGTAAGAGGAGTGAGCAGGGCAGTGTGGGTGAGTGGGGGGTAAGGAGGGGCAGTGTGGGGAGTGATTGAGGAATACGGGGGGTAAGAGGAGTGAGGAGGGGCAGTGTGGGTGAGTGGGCGGTAAGGAGGGGCGTGTGTGTGATTGGGGGCAGTTGGTGGGGGGTGAGAGGGGTAAGCAGGGTGTATGGGTGGGTGGGGGGGTAAGGAGGAGTAGTGTGGGTGAGTGTGGGCATGTGGGGGAGGTGGAGGGGTAAGTAGGTACAGAGTGGGGATGAGCAGGGGCAGTGTGGGGAGTGAGAGGATGTGGGAGGGGGTAAGAGGGTGAGCAGGGCAGTGGGGTGATGGGGGGTAAGCAGGGCAGTGTGGTAGATGGGGGGGTAAGCAGGGTCAGTGTGGTGAGTGAGGACTGGGGGGTAAGAGGAGTGGCAGGGGTGTGTGGGGATGAGTTGATAGGGGGAGTAGGGAGTGAGCAGGGGAGTGTGGGTGAGTGGGGGGTAAGCAGAGGGCAGTGTGGGTTAATGGGGGGGTAAGCAGGGGCAGTGTGGGTGAGGGGGGTTAAATGGGGGCAGTGTGGGTGATAGGGGTGGTAGGCATGGGCAGTGTGGGTGAGTGGGGTGAGCTAAGCAGGGGCAGTGTGGGTGAGTAGGGGGTAAGCAAGGGCAGTGTGGGGAGTGAGGGCATAGGGGGGTAAGAGGAATGAGCAGGGGCAGTGTGGGTGATTGGGGGGTAAGCAGGGGCAGTATGGGGAGTGAGTGAGAGATACGGGGGGTAAGAGGAGTGAGCAGGGGCAGTGTGGGTGAGTGGGGGTAAGCAGGGGGCTTGTGTGTGATTGGGGGCAGTTGGTGTGGGTGAGAGGGGTAAGCAGGTGTATGGGTGAGTGGGGGGAGTAAGGAGGAGTAGTGTGGTGAGTGTGGGCTATGTGGGGGAGGTGAGAGGGGTAAGTAGGTACAGAGTGGGGGCATGAGCAGGGGCAGTGTAGGGGGAGTGGAGGGTAGAGGGTGAGCGGGCAGTGGATGATGGGGTGAGCAGGGGCAGTGTGGGTGATGGGGGGTAAGCAGGGCAGTGTGGTGAGTGAGGACATGGGGGTAAGAGGAGTGAGCAGGGGGTGTGGGGAGTGAGTGATAGGGGGGTAAGAGGAGTGAGCAGGGGCAGTGTGGGTGAGTGGGGTGTAAGCGAGGGCAGTGTGGAGTATTGAGATGGGGGGTAAGGAGAGGGCAGTGTGGGTGAGGGGGTAAGGAGGGCGTGTGTAAGATGGGGGCAGTGTGGGTAGGGGGTAAGCAGGGTGGTGGTGAGGGGGATAGGGGAGTGTTGGGTGAGGGTGGGCATTGGGGAGGTGAGAGTAGTGGGTGAGTAGGGGAGTGAGCAGGGGCAGTGTGGGGAGTGAGAGGATGGAGGGGGTAAGAGGGTGAGAGGGGCAGTGTGGGTGATGGGGGGTAAGCAGGGTCAGTGTGGTGAGTGAGGACATGGGGGGTAAGAGGAGTGAGAGGGATGGTGGAGGTGTGGTGAGTTGTGGGGGAGTAAGAGGAGTGAGCAGGGGATGTGGTGAGTGGGGGGTAAGAGGGCAGTGTGGGTTAAGGGGGTAGCAGGGGAGGGTGAGTGGTGGAATGGGGAGTGGGGTGATAGGGTGTAGTGGGCAGTGTGTGATAGTGGGGTGAGCATACAGGGGCAGTGTGGGTGAGTAGGGGGTAAGCAGGGGCAGTTTGGTGAGGGGGCTGGGGTTAAGGAGTGGCGAGTGTGGGTGATTGGGGGGGTAAGCAGGGGCAGTGGTGAGTGAGGAATGAGGGGGGGGGGGGGGGGCAGTGTGGGTGTAAGGAGGGCCGGTGGATGGCGAGGGAGCGGGTGATGGTGAGTGGGGGTAAGGGGTCAGTGTGTAGATGGGGAGGAGCAGGGCAGTTGTGATGGCTGGGGAAGGAGTGAGCAGGGGTGGGAGATGTAGGGGGGTAAGGAGGGGCAGTGTGGGTGAGGGGGTAAGCAGGGCATGTTGATGGGGTGAGTGCAGTGGTATGGGGGGTAGAGCATTGAGTGAGTGAGTTGGGCATGGGATAGGGTGGTGGAGCAGTGTGGAGTGGAGGGTAGTGTAAGAGGGTAGGAGGCAGTTGGAGTGAGGAGATAGGGGTAGGATGGGAGGGGCATGTGGGGTGAGGAATGGGGGGTCAAAGACGTGAAGCCATCATTATGAGGAGAGGGGGGATGTGTGGGGTGGCGCCCCTTTAACTCACTTGGGAGGGGGGCGGTGGTGGAAATGGGGGCGGGTGGTTTGAGTCTAGAGGGCCGGCGGGGCTGGAGGCTGTAATGGTAGTGCTTGAGGACCAGGGGGGCAGGTAGTATGAGTCTGCAGGGCCGGTGGGGCTGGAGGCTATAATGGTAGTGCTTGAGGACCGGGGGGGGCGGGGTGGTATGAGTCTGCAGGGGCAGCGGGGCTGGAGGCTACAATGCAAGTGCGGCGCGGGCGCCATCTCACCGTGGTCCGCTGCGGGCCGCGTCATTGAGGCATGCGTCGGGTGATGGTGGCGGCGGTGGCTTTTCTACTGGCGCTCCCCCTGGCTGCTGGCGATTGGGCCTGAGGGCTCGCACTGTCCAATGGACAGTGCGGCCCTGGCGGCGGGGAGGAGCGGGGAGCATGGGTTGAGGGAGCGGGAGAATCGGCAGGTGGGGTGTGTAGCGGGGGCACCATCTCACCGTGGTCCGCTGCGGCGGGCCGCGTCATTGAGGCAGGCGTCGGGTGATGGTGGCGGCGGTGGCTTTTCTACTGGCGCTCACCCTGGCTGCTGGTGATTAGGCCTGAGGGCTCGCACTGTCCAATAGACGGTGCGGCCCTGGCGGCGGGGGGGAGCGGGAGCATGGGTTGAGGGAGCGGGAGAGCAGCGGGCGAGGTGTGTAGCGGGCATTGATGGGTGTGTGTGTTGTGCGGCGGCAGGATCATTGGATTTGCGGTCAGAATATGCGGCTCGCGATGGTGCATGCGCGCCATCGCTCGCTTGCAGTGCCGCAAAGGATTTTGGGATTCGGCTACAACGCCCGAATACCAAACTCCCAATTATATAAGTAGATATACACAGATACAGATATATGTATGCACATATATACACAAATACATATACACAGACATAAATGTATACAAACACACACACACATATACATATATATAACATACTGTATGAAGAGATAGACACACAAAACTTTTTTCTCTGGAGTACACACCGCTGTTTTTTTAGTATCCCATTGATTGCTGGTGGATGGGACAGTATAGGTTGTAAAAACAACCTGTTAATAATGCCAAGTTTGCCACTCTGTCTTTGGCTCCGCACTGTATGTGAGCCAGTGTTCACATACGGCAGAGCACAGCATGCATAGAAATGCATCACACGATTGCCGGCTTCAGAGCAAGCGCACTGCACATGGTGAAGCTGACAAAATAAAGAATAGCACAATGTGCAGGACAGAAAGAAAGCTGGGCAAGCAGGAGAAAGGGAGGGAGAAAGTCCATGGGCATTAGGTCCTCATACTCACCGGGGCATAGTGATTCATGGAATTGTAAAAGTTTGAGCTATCAAAATGAAAAAAAAGTTTTTTCCACTAAAGCTTTTCTTTGGACCCAAAGTTTTAATTTTTACAATGATAATTTCACAAGTGTGTCGTGTGTCTCAGATTAAGTCTTGTGTTGGAGTAGATTTACGCTCCTTTTATACTGAAAGGGTTAGGCTAAGTTCATTTCTGAGCTGTGCTTTGTGTTTTGAATGCATTGCATTTTTTACTACGTTTTTGCATAAAACGCGGTAAAAACTCATGCGTTTTTGATCCCACAGACTTGTATTGGAAAAACGCATGCAAACACGGTAAAAACGCATTGGAAAACACGGTTGTGTTTGAATGCATGCGTTTTTACCCAGCACAAAGGAAATGTTGCAGCAACCAATGTTTTTACCGCATTTACATACACTTTTCCAATTCACGTTTATGGGAACAAAAATGCATGCATTTTTACCACATTTTATGCAAAAACGCAGTAAAAAAATGCAATGCATTCAAAACACAGCAAAAACGTGATGTGAAAAAGCCCTTAAAGACTCTTTGCTTTCTGGCTGAGATTAGTCTTAGCTTTATTCACATTTTTAGCATTTGTCAATTGCCTTTCTGCTATATTTACCGTATATACTCGTGTATAAGCCGACCCGTGTATAAGCCGACCCCCCTACTTTTGCCCCCAAAACCTAGGAAAATCTATTGACTCGTGTATAAGCCGAGGGTGGACCCCAGCACAGGTATACAGCCCCAGCAGTGTGGTATACAGCAGCCCCAGAGGTATATACAGCAGCCCCAGTGGTAGTATACAGCAGCAGCCCCAGTGGTATATACAGCAGCAGCCCCAGTGGTATATACAGCCCCAGTGGTAGTATACACGCAGCCCAGTAGTATATACAGCCCCAGTAGTATATACAGCCCCAGTGGTAGTATACACGCAGCCCCAGTAGTATATACAGCCCCAGTGGTATATACAGCCCCAGTGGTAGTATCCAGCAGCCCAGTATTATATACAGCCCCGGTGGTAGTATACAGGCAGCCCCAGTATTATATACAGCCCCAGTAGTAGTATACAGGCAGCCCCAGTAGTATATACAGCCCCAGTGGTAGTATACAGGCAGCCCCAGTAGTATATACAGCCCCAGTGGTAGTATACAGGCAGCCCCAGTAGTATATACAGCCCCAGTGGTAGTATACAGGCAGCCCCAGTAGTATATACAGCCCCAGTGGTAGTATACAGGCAGCCCCAGTAGTATATACAGCCCCAGTGGTAGTATACAGGCAGCCCCAGTAGTATATACAGCTCCAGTGGTAGTATACAGGCAGCCCCAGTAGTATATACAGCCCCAGTGGTATATACAGCCCAGTGGTAGTATATAGCAGCCCCAGTGGTAGTATACAGCATCCCAGTAATTTTTGGGCTGAAAAACTCGGCTTATACGCGAGTATATACGGTACCCAATCCTGGTGTTACTCAATGCAGGTGGTGATAGTTCAACTATACTGACCTCTGGAGAAAGCTGAGGTGTTGTTTCTATTGCAGTTATTAAGTTCCATCTTGAAAATACCAAGGAGCGCTTTTGTGTGTCTTTCTCTATAAGTTTGTCTTTCCTTTCTTATGTTGTTTTGATTGTACTAGTGGAACTAGTGTCTGCTGGCCTACTCATATTCCAGGGTAATTTTAGGGTCAGCAAAGTCTTAGGCATGTGATGGTGCATGGGGGGAAGGACCTGTCTAGGGGCATTAAGGAGACCTGGAGTCAGTCAAAGGTGAGCGTTAATAGGTGACTTCTTTTTAGGCATGACAGATAACACTGGGGAACAATTTGAAAAAAAATTTCTGTTGAGTTAGGTTTTTGAGCTGATTTATACTAAAATTGGCATTCTGATTCCAAAAATGTAGTCAGTTTTTTTCTAGCACGTCAAGCTTTTCTCCACAACTTACCTGGCAGAGATGCACAATTGCATGATATCTGTAATAAGACTTGTTATCTGATTACAATTCGACTCATATAGAGCTACGTGGCAATCATCTATTATAAAAACATATTTGTCATGCCTATTTTTTATATTTTTTGTTCATATTTGTACTATTTAAAAAAAAAAAACACTTTTTAGGTACAGTAGTTTACATATTTTTGAGAGGACAAAAATCCTATAGTTCAAAACTTGACGTGATAGAGAAAAACTGAGATCATTTCTGGATTCAGCATCCAAAAATTAATTAAGAGCAGTTGTCTGACCTAACTCCTAAAAATTGTGTTCCCCAGTGTAATCAGAGAAAATTGACCATACAATTTATTACACAACTTCTCCTGAGTTTGCCAATACTGCATATGTGGTTGAAAATGAAAATGACTTTTGAGGCTCATCCCAAAGCTCTAAAGGGAAAGTAGTGACATTTTGTTGTTTAGTTTAAATGGTTAGGGGGTGTAATATCACATTGGTAGAGCCATTGACATACCAGAAAAGCAGACCCCTCCATAGGTGAACGCATTTATACTTTTACATGTACACTGCTCAGTGAATTCATCTAGGAGTGAAGTGATTATATTGACACCACAAGTATGTCATTGAGTTTAATATCATTGGGTGTTGAGGAAAAAATAATTACATTTTTTACAATGTTGTTTCAACCCCAAGCTTTTCAATTTCTTTTAGAGCTAATACGAAATAATGTGTCACAGTTTCTTGTGTAATCTTTCCTGAATGTGCCAGTATCCTCTAAGTAATTCGGATTTACTTTGGAGATAGAATACTAAGATGAGAGATGATGAAGCACTAAATTGGACTTCAGAACTTTACTGCAATGGTTTGGGATGTGCTGACACATTGCCAAAGCCCCTGAGGTGTGAGAGCGGTAGAAATCCCCCACAAAAAAAACCATTTTCTAAACTGCATATTTAATATTTAATCTAGGGGTGCAATAAGCATATTGATATCACAGATGTGTTACTTAATTTTATACTATTGGAATGGTGAAGGAAAAATAATTATCTTTTTACCACTAAAATGTTGTTTTAGCCCCTGATTTCCAAATTTCACAAGGTAAACTGAAAAAACAGGTGGAATAGTGTTTTACACAATTTCTCCTTAAAGGGACAACACCTTACATGTGGCTGTACAATACTGTTTAGCCACATGGCAGGTCTCGGAAGGGAAGGGGCGCCTCTTCATGTTTGGAATAGTTTTCCCTGGATAGTTTGCAGATTCCATTTGCAGAGCCCCTAAGTGCCAGAAAAGCAGAAACCCCCTCAAGTGATCATTTTGAATATTAAACATCTCTGGAAATTACGATTTGTTTCTGTAAAACATCCGTGGAATTAAATGCATAGAATATTGCAAAATTAAAATTATGAATAAGCCTTTATAAACACTCAGTTCATTGTTATGCCAAGTACATTGTAGTGCTGAGTACATTATGCCGAGCTCATGCTTTTGGAGAATCCCCCGTAAATTAGATGGGAATCCTCACTACAACAATGCTAAACACTGGATATTAACTGTAGTTAAGGCACATTGTTGTGCTCTGAAGTGAGGGGAGAAATTCCATTTGGGAGTGCAGATCCTGTTGGATTTCTTTTTGGGGGATTCATAGTTCTGTTCTATATTTCTGTTAACAGATGACGGACCGAGTAAGGACTTGTTTTTTTGTTGGTTCAGTTGAATTCTATTGGTGGAATTTTTAAGTACAAAAGATTTTGGATTAGTTTACATTTACCCTGTGCTATAGAGGTATAACAAGGACACTGAGTGCAGAATTATTAGGCAAGTTGTATTTTAGATGATTATTTTTATTATTGATCAACAACTATGTTCTCAATTAACCCAAAAGACTCATAAATATCAAAGCTTAATATTTTTGGAAGTTGGAGTGTTTTTTTTAGATTTTCCTATCTTAGGAGGATATCTGTTTGTGCAGGTAACTATTACTGTGCAGAATTATTTGGCAACTTAATAAAAAACAAATATATTCCCATCTCAGTTGTTTATTTTCACCAGGTAAACTAATATAACTGCACAAAATTTAGGAAAAATCATTTCTGACATGCAAAAACACAGAAACAATTAGTGACCAATATAGCCCCTTTTTTATGATGACACTCAACAGCCTTCCATCCATAGATTCTGTTAGTTGCTTGATCTGTTTACGATTTGCAAGCAGCAGTCACCACAGCATACAAGACACTGTTCCGAGAGGTGTACTGTTTTCCCTCACTGTAGATCTCACATTTTAGGAGGGACCACAGGTTCTCTATGGGGTTCAGATGAGGTGAACAAGGGGTCCATGGCATTATTTTTTCTTCTTTTAGACCTTTACTGGCCAGCCATGCTGTGGAGTAGTTGGATGCATGTGATGGAGCATTGTCCTGCATGAAAATCATGTTTTTCTTGAACGATACCGACTTCTTCCTGTACCACTGCTTGAAGAAGTTGTCTTCCAGAAACTGGCAGTAGGTCCGGGAGTTGAGCTTCACTCCATCCTCAACTCGAAAAGGTCTCACAAGTTCATCTTTGATGATACCAGCCCATACCAGTACCCCACCTCCACCTTTCTGGCATCTGAATCAGAGTGGAGCTCTCTGCCCTTTACTGATCCAGCCTCTGGCCCATCCATCTGGCCCAACAAGAGTCACTCTCATTTCATCAGTCCATAAAACCTTTGAAAAATCAGTCTTAAGATATTTCTTGGCCCAGTCTTGACATTTTATCTTATGTTTCTTGTTCAAAGGTGGTCATTTTTCAGCCTTCCTTACCTTGGCCATGTCCCTCAGTATGGCACACCTTGTGCTTTTTGATACTCCAGTAACGTTGCAGCTCTGAAATATTGCAAAACTTGGTGGCAAATGGCATCTTGGCAACTTCACGCTTGATTTTCCTCAATTCATGGACAGTTATTTTGCGCCTTTTTTACCCAACACGCTTCTTGTGACCCTGTTGGCTATTTGCCATGAAACGCTTGATTGTTCGGTGATCACGTTCAAAAGTTTGGCAATTTCAAGACTGCTGCATCCCTCTGCAAGACATCTCACAATTTTGGACATTTCAGAGCCTGTAAAATCTCTCTTCCGACCCATTTTGCCTAAGGAAAGGCATTTGCCTAATAATTAAGCACATCTTATATAGGGTGTTGATGTCATTACACCACACCCCTCCTTCTTACAGATATGCACATCACCTGATTTACTTAATTGGTAGTTGGCTCTCAAGCCTATACAGCTTGGAGTAGGACAACATGTATAAAAAGTATCGTGTGATCAAAATACTCATTTGCCTAATAATTCTGCACACAGTGTATATTGTTTCTTTTACGTTTTGCCACTTATATACAATAAAAGAATTTATAGAAAAAAAATAGTTTTTACATTTCAGTGTCCTCAGAGCTAGGCCTTTTTTTACCAATCGAGCTGTGTGGCAACTTATTTTTGCAAGACAAGATGACGTTTTCAAAGATACAATATTTTTTACATATGAGTTTTTGATTGTGTTTTATTCCACTTTTTTGTCAGCTCTATGATGAAAATACATACTATTTGCTTTGTTTTTAATTTTTTTTTTACAGTATTCTTTGAAAAGGTTAACTAGTGTGCAGTTATATAGATGGGGTCCTTCTGGAATCGGTAATACCAAATATATGAACTTCTTTTTTTGTTTATTTTTGATTTTACATAAATATACATATTTATTGCAACTATATTTTTTTCAGTAGTATTTATTATTTTCATTTTTTTAGATTTAGATTTTATATTTTACAATTTTTTGCACTTTTTACTTAGTCCCTTTATGGGATTTTAACGTTTATTAGTCTGATCACTAATATAATGCTTTGCAATACATTATACCTGTCGGTGAGACACTGACATAAGCCTTTTAGATCATTCTCTTGTCATGGTAAGTCCAAATATATTTATATTTTTTGTTTAGTTCTATGTAATACTACGTCAATTTGAGTTAATTTTCCATTGTCTGTTTTAATACTGCACATATCAGCTGATCTTCAACAGCTGACAGTATTGCACCATATTTTTGTTTCTTTCCCATCCTATATAAATACCTTATTGTAAGATAAAATGTAAATGTGATGTTATTGGTGAAGGAGGTTGTTCCAAAGTGCGTAGAATAAACTATATTGTTTGAAAATTCTACTTTCATCTTTATTATAACAGCAGCATGGCATTAATCCATTCCACTCCAATCTGCTTTAATTGAAAAATAAAAACCTATTTTGTACTCAGCTAAGTGCTTGACACCTCACCTTCTCTCCCTATTATATGAAGGAGTTACAGGAATGGGCAATGCTGGGCCATGTTTGACTATGTGATATAAAAGTACACACCAAACTACTTAGTCATCTTTCTACTTCATATTCTCCACCACCCTCTTCTATTACTTTCTCCCTTTCATTGTATCTCTTATCCTTAGTTAGGTTTCCCTTATATATGTCATTGTAAATACTCGATTTGTAACAAACTCCTTTTTAAAGACCAAACAGCTCGATAACCTTGCAGCTTCTCTGTAAACTCATGATGCTCTACATCTCCCTATGCCCAGTATGATCAGCCAAAATCTCCAAAAAAGATTAGATGATGGTCCACAGTTCCTTTAGACATGAAAACGTCTTCTCAGATCTCTATAAGCACATGATTGCTCAAAGCCCCCTACCCCCACAAACACAGTACGATGCCCCTACCTCTGCATGTTATGGTTGCATAGCCTTTTTTCAAGAGGCAGATAATAAAATACTTTCCTTGCATGTCCTAGCAATAGTTTAAGCAGACTAAAAATTCTGATACTGTGTCGCTAATTATTTAAGCTAATGCCTGGACAGATCCCCTATACAAAGTATAATGTCTCTAAAGCTCCTCTGTGCACAGTATAATGGCTCTGCAGCTCCCCTATACCTCATATCATGCACCCATAGCTACCCTGTAAACAGTGTGTTGCCCCAACAGCTCCTTTATGCACAGTATAAAGCCTCTCCTATTTATAATGTGATAGACCCACATCTCTATATACTGTATTACTGTCCCACAGCTCCACTATATGCATTGTGATGTACCCACTGCTCCAGGCAACATGATATGAAGGACCCATTTCTCCCCTATAAAAACACTATAATGAGCCTACAGTTCCCCTATGCACAGTATATTTAAATCACAGCTGACCTTATAAACAATATTATACTATTGCATCTCAATTAGGGATGAGCGAGTGTATTTGTTACTACTCGCTATTCGGTGAATAGTAGGCTATTCGCTTGACTCGTTACTCTGCGAGTTTCCTGGAGATTACTCGCACGGTAACAAGTAGAATGTAAATCAAGGGAAATGCAAGTGAAACCGGTTTGTCCCGAATTGTCCCGGTTCGGTTCAATCCGGTCCCTTTAACAACAATGTTAAATTGAACCTGATTGACCCGGTCTGGGTCAATCCGTTTTAATTTAACATAGCTGTCTATGGGACCGGATTGTACCGGACCGGGACAATCCGGGACAATCCGGTTTCATTTTAAATCTTAATGCTTTTTACTGCGGGCTTGGAAACTATGATTTAATGATTTGGAGGTTGTTCCTCTGCTGCCAGACCTCTTTATCTCTTTATGGGGTCCAGCAACAGAGGAATTAATCGCAATTACTCGCATCCCCATTCATTTTTATAGTACTTGCTATACTCGTAACGAGTAGCGAGTATCGGGAGCTACTCGTTACGAGTCTAGCGAGTGCGATTATTTCAGTACTCGCTTATCCCTAATCTCAATGAATTAGTATATCATCAAAAAGTTAATTTATTTTAGTAGTTCAATATAAAAGTGAAACAGATATATTAAATAGAGCTATTAGAAACAGAGTGATCTATTTCAAGTGTTTATTTCTGTAAATGTTGATTATGGCTTAGAGCCAATGCAAACCCAAAGATCATTATCTCAGAAAATTAAAATAGGGAGGATGAAGGGTCAAAAACCATGCTGCCGCATTTCACGAGACATTAAAGGGTGAATGTAATATTGAGAATAAACCCACAGCTTCCCTATGCACTGTATGATTGGCCCACAGCTCCAATATATATCACATGATGAGCTCACAGCTCTTCTCCGGATGTATCAAAATACAGCACCAACAGCGGATCAAACCTTATCAGTATATGTGGCAGTGGGGGCTGATATAGGGATCTTTTATGACCCTGAGATGATCATTATGTGATTGTGATACGATGTGCCATCCTGTGTTGTATTGCTAAGGCGGCCGTCACACGGTGAGATATCTTTAGCGATATTGTAAGCGATCACGTGCACGCGCAATCGCTTACAATATCGCTCACATCGCTGGTGAGATGTCACACAGACAGACTCACCAGCGATGTGGATCCGCGATCTCGCTCGTTACTATGGTACACATCGGGTAACTAGGCGCCGCGCGTCGCTTAGTAACCCGACGTGTACCATAGTTACCATCTCCCAGCATAGGCTCTGCCGCTGGGAGATGGATCATCGTGGTGTCATACACCACGATGATGCAGATCGTTGCATCGTTCATCGCTAGATCTGAGAACCGAACCTCAGATCAGCGATGTCACGATCAAGCGATTTACCATCGTAAATCGCTTGATTACATGCAACGATATCTTGCCCGATATCGCTTAAGCGATCAAAAAGGAGATCGCTTAAACGATATCGGGCAAGATATCGTTCCGTGTGACGGCCGCCTAAGAGGTCTTTTTATGTCTAGTAGAAATGACCATTATACGCTTAGTATAATTGATATTCCTTTATGTTCCTTCTTTCATCCTTCTACCTATATTCTTGTTAAATGTTCTATTTGTATGTTCTAAGTATTGTGTCCTTTGTGTTAAGCACATAAAGTTGTGATTCCTGTATACCCTGTTTAGAACTATCAGCTTTGGAACCTATGTGTAAGGGAGAAAAAAATACTCTTGTCAACTCTGTGACTGATCCATGTACTGTAATTTTGTCTTTTACATGTTTTGTAAAGTTTAGATGCCTTGTAAAAATGATGTGTTTTTCCAAATAAAAATACATTGCACTGAATGTGGCATGATCCTTTAGAACTAAAATTATTATGGGTTTGAACTCTCCTACCCCTAAGTTCGTATGTTATAGATGTTTAAGGTGAGACCCAACTACCTCTTATTACCTTCCATGTGTTCCCCAACTCTTTGTATTAACCCATCTCAGACAGTATGATGACCCATTGCTGTCTCAATACACAGCGTGACATCGCCATAGGTCCCCTTTGTATAATATGATGACCCTCAAAGCCCCTTATGCACACTATAAGGTTCCCAAAGCCCCTCCCTGATGCATACCACACTGTATGACAGCTCTCAAAGTTGCCCTATAAACAGCATGATGCGTCCCAAACTCCATGATGGCCGTAGCAGTTGTACTCTTATATTGCAATGTCTCTAAAGCCACAATGTACAGAGTATAGTAACCAAAAAACCCTCTATACACAGTAAAATGCTTCAATAGTAGTTCCCACACAGTATAATGCTCTCAAAGTCTCTCTACCATCAAGGACTCCTCATACACTGCAAAATTCTCACACACTGTCCTACGCACAGCCTAATTGCCCCAAATATATATTAAAGCTCTCACAGTAGTCCTCACACTGTATGATGTTCTCCACATGGCAGGGTGCCCCCACAGAAGTTTCGAGAGTGCATGTTGACCACCCCCAAATATGTCACTCTGCAAGTTGTATCAAAAATAAAAAATAAATATTGTATATTCACCTAACCAGGAATTCTGGTGAATCCACTGGCCGACATAAGTAAGCAGTGGTCAGACTAGTGCGGTGCTGATCGAAGTGCTGGTGAATGAAATATCTAAATGCAGATAACAGTAGGTAAAGCAAGTTTGCTGCATCCATAATAATGTAAAGGAAAGAAAATAAAAAATCTACTATAAAAAATGAAAGCAGCTTGTAAGAAATAGAATAATAATCAATTTCTGATCATTTAAAGGTAAAAAAAAAGCCAACATGTTACATTTAAAGGGTTTTCAGCTATACTGATTCTGATGAGCATTAATAACATATTTTAGGGCCCAACAACTGACAACCCATCAATAAACTGAAAACAGCTCTGATAATGTTGGGATATAAACAGTGTTAGGCCCCTTTCATATCAGCGGTAATCGTTGATCGCAGCAGTTGCGGTGAAAAAAACGCAACTGCTGCGATTACCACATAACGGCTGCACTTGCGGTTCACTTGCAGCAAGCACCATGCAATGTCTATGGGGCTTGCGGCAGGTGTGGCAAGTGCGATATAGTTCCGGTTTCAGCACTTGCGGCAGATGCGGCCGCAAAAAAACACGATCAGCCGCAGTTTTTTTTCACGGCCGCATCTGCCGCAAGTGCCGAAACAGCACTTGCCACACCTGCCGCACACTTACCGCAAGCCCAATAGACATTGCATGGGGCTTGCCGCAAGTGAACCGCAAGTGCGGCCGTTATGCTGTATCAGTGTTTAACGCTGATGTTAAAGGGGCCTTACAAAATGCTTCTTCATACTATTTTGTGGCCATTCTAAAGTATTGAAGATCAGCTCACATATCCTGGTGTTTATGGCTCACTCGCACTGGTGTATAGCCAGCATATAACACAGCTGAGTGCTATCCAATACTTTACCATATACCACTTGGCCCAATGCTATACTATGCGGTAGTACTGATCATTGACTTTTTTCATGCCAATTTGGCATGAGTAAAAAATCACAGCATGCTGCGATTGTCAGCATGTTTCTGCTCAGTCACACCTATTCAAGTCAATGGCTGCATGTGAACCATCGGAATGCACTTGGATGTCATCTGAGTGCAGTCTGATATATGCTTAGATAGGCAATGGAGAAGATGGAGGCATTTGTCTCTCTTCTCCTCATTAGGGCTCCGATTCTCACGAGCATTAAAATTGGAACACAGTCTTTGGATCATGCTTAGTGAAGATTACAAGCCTAGTGACATTGGCATATCAAATTGATGCTTTCTCATCAGATGCTATATGATAATGTGAGTGCAACCTTATAACTACAGAAGAGTGCACTTTGTTTGGATTAAGCTATACTTTATTTAAAAGTTTGGTTCGGTATGCAGATGTTACCCAAACTTTACCCTGGACCCCATGAAAATCAATGCAGCCCCAAACGTCAGCTGAAAAATGGTTGTAGTTAAGGTTAATGGGGCTGCAAAAGGAAGTAAAAAGTGGTAAGAGCAGAACAATTGCCCTGCAAAGAAATGTGGATAGGGGATAAACAAAAGAAAATGAGAAGTGGTCCACGCTATTTCTGATAATCAGCCAAGGTAAAGCAGGCAGCTGGAGGCTGGTATACCAGGGTGAGAAGGACAATGGTTATTTGGCTCTTCCCTGGAAGTCCTCTTCTTCTCTGATAAGATCATTTGCATATGTTAACAGAAAACAAAAGTTATGGCTTTGGGAAGGAGGTAAGTAGAACAATAATGCCAAATATGCCAAAACATAGCACAAGATGGCCCAAATGTATCGATTGCCAAGTTGTCTGTTTAATAAGTTACAAGTTCTTATAAGTGAATAAATATTATAATAAAAAAGTTCTGAATAATAAAGCTTCAAGTATTAAGAACCAAAAGAGTAAAAGAACTCAACCACCTTGTTTTCCAATAGAATTTGTCTGTTTCTAATGGTCCCGTCACACGTGTCAACCAAGGCTGCGATGTCGGAAGCAATGTGCGGGTGCGCGGTCGCTTCCGACATCGCTGCCTTGATGTCACATGGCAGAATGTTGCCGGTGACGCCGCAGCGATGCGGGCGAAGCCATCGCTCGCTGGGCTGGGATCAACCCAGCGAGCGATCCGCAGCAATGCTGCAGTATAGGCTGGATCGCCGCCAACATCGCTATTGCGGTGTCAGACGGCGCGATCCAGCCTAATCGCTGGTTGCAGATTGACAGGTTTATGAACATGTTCATAAACCTGTCAACCTGCGACCAGCGATAAATCACAGTTGCGTTGCGCTGTCACACAGCACGACGCACTGCCGATATCGCTAGCGACATCGCTGATGCGTCACTTTTCAGCGATGTCGCTAGCGACATTGACACGTGTGACATGGCCATTATATTTTTCTTGGAATTTTGTATAAGGCTCTTTGGGGTGAACAAATGTATTGATGAGATCTCAAGATGCCAATAGGCAGTGATTGTCCTCTTCAGGTAAAGAAGCAGTGGAGGTTTAGCAACTGGACAATAGTGCTCAACAGCATTTAACGTTTGTGATATTTCAGTATTCTTTATGTTGCAGTTATTTTTTATCTGGGCAGAATAACTTACTAAATATATATTTTTTTTCATTCAGTTGTACACAGATCAAGATAAAGGCGAAGGTAATTTAAAGTATATTTTATCCGGAGATGGAGCCGGTAGTGATTTTATAATAGATGAAAATACTGGAGATATCAAAGCTGCAAAGAGATTGGATAGAGAAGAAAAGTCAGTTTATGTTCTTCGAGCCACAGCAATAGACAAAAGAACAGGAATACAAGTTGAACCAGTATCGGAGTTTATAATAAAGATTCATGATATCAATGATAATGAACCAAAGTTTAACCAAGACATTTATACTGCAACAGTCCCTGAAATGTCAGAAGTTGGTAAGTAAAATTTACACCTTATTTAGTACTGAGTACTCAATCAGGAACAAATACTGATTGACCTGTGTGATTTGTAAACACTCTTGATTTGTTGGGTAAAATGATTTTTATACTAGCTTAAATATCTTTCTCTGCAGTGCAGCGGCCTTTGTAAACTTGAGAGTTGCTGCCGATAACATTATATCGCAAGCAGTTTTTATGTTATCCACAATTTTTGTGTGGATTAGGGTGCTTTCACATCAGCGTTTTTGATGATTAGCGGTAGATCCAGCAGATTTATCACATCTTCCGCGTAACGGACGACTTGCGGCAAAATGTGGCAAGCCTCTATTCATTCTCTATGGTACTTGCGGCAGGTGCGGCAATTGCAGCGAGGAAAAAAAACATGGAATGTTGCGGTATTGTTCCCCCACCACAAGTGGCACAACCGGCAAAACATCACTTGCTGCAGCTGACTGCAAGCATCATAGAGAAAGAATGGGGGCTTGCCGCAGGTGTACCGCAAGTGCGGCCGTTACTGAAAACTAAAGAACCCTGCACACAAAGAACGTGTCTGTGTGAACACGCTCACGCCGCCAAAAAATCTAATGCAAAAAACTTTGTCCATAAAACGTGTAAAGTACTCTGCAGTAAAAAAGTTTAAAATGCAAGTGCAGTAAAAAATATATAAATAAACAGGGTACTTGGTCCATACGTTTTTTGCGCATAAAATGTACTTCAAGCTGCTTCACCTCATCACGGTGTACCCATATCGAAACAGTCCTATCTGTTGTATTTAAAACCTGATCAAGTAATGTGTATCAAGTGGACAGGGTCCAAACAGGTTGGCCGTTACGCGGCAGATGCAGTAAATCTGCCGGATCAACCGCAAATTCATAAAAACGCTGATGTGAAGGGGCGTAACCACAAGGACTCTGGTTTTTTTCTCATACACCAAAGACATATAAGAAATTTAACCCCTTCAAGGCCTTTTATTTTTATTTTTTTTTTTTAACTTTTGTGTTTACCTTCCCTTCTCCAAGAGCCATATATTTTTTCATTTTCTATTATTATAGCTAAATAAGGGCTTGATTTTTGTGAGCTGAGTTTTAATTTTGAAGGAAACTATTTATTTTACCATATAGTGTACTGGAAAATAGGAAAAGAATTCTTAGTGTGGTGAAATTGCAAAAAAGTGCAATTCCACAATTATTTCTTTTTTTATTTACCATGTAAATTATATGGTATAACTGACCTGGCAGAATGATTCCACAGGTGAGGATGAGTTCATAGATGTCAAACATGTATAGCGCTTTCATTTTTTTTGTGAAAAAAGTTCAATGTTTGTCAAAAAAAGGAGCCATTTTTGCCATTTTCCGTGAACCATAACATTCTGATTTTTTGGGATCTGGGACCAATTAAGCTCTGGTTTATTTTTTGTTCCCTGACCTGATGCTTTTAGTGACACCAATATTGGGTAAATATGATGTTTTTATCACTTCTTGAAGTGGACAAAGAAATTTAATTCTGTTGTTTTTAATTTTTTTTGTTATCATTTTTACCAATCTGATCATTTTATATAATTTAAAAGATCAAACATTTCTGAATGCCGCAATACCAAATATGTGTATATGTTATTCTTTTATGTTTAATGTGTCAAAAGGTGGGTGATGTAAACTTTAATTTAAAAAAAAAAACATTTATATGTTAAAAAACACTATTTTCTCACTTGAAGCTGTGATGTCTGATCGCTTGTGCTGTATAGAGAAGTGCATCTGCTCTACTCTGAACGGCAGAAATGCTAATCCCATGTGATTCCCAGCACTTGGCCATTTTTCACAGGAAGAGTGTTATGACAGACACAGGGGTCATTATCTGACCCTGGCTGTCATTGCAAGGCATCAATGCCCTGAAATCACATCATGCGTCTGCCAATGGCAGCAAGGAATGATGCCTTCCCTATCAGAGTATGATAAATCCTGCTGTTAGACATTGACATCATGATTTATCTAGTTAACAGTAGTGGGCCGATCTCTAATAGGCCTACGGCTGTTAGAGGCAAACTTCAGATGATTAGTTCAGCCAACATGTGCAGGGAGAGACGCAGACTCAGAATGTGAGCCTGCATCAAAGGCAGGAACATGACAATGAACATACCAGTATGTACAAAGTTGTTAAGAGTTAAGGACAGTGATTATGTTGTTTGTAAAATGCTGTAGAATTAATAGTGCTTTAGTGAGATGAATAAATGTACTCTATGTGCACAGAACAATTCTATTAATGAAAGTGTTGCTAACCTGCCATTAAACACACGATTAAATGGAACCTGTCACATCTTTATGTCCTCCAACCTAGCAGCAGTGACATGTGTACCTTAAAGTTCCCTGCCTATCTAGCCCTGTCTAATGCTGTTTGCTAAAATAATTTTTTTTTAAAAAGCAGTTATAACCTGGATCTTGAAATCTATGGGATCCAGTCCAGAGTTATTACCCCGTAAAGTGACACTTGTCAGAATTGAAAAAATTGGCATGGTCAAGAAGGCTTTGGAGAGAAGGGGTAAAAAATATTAGACTGAAAAGAAAAAGTATGTTTTTCAGCAAAAGATTTAGCTTGATCTGCACATTTTTCATTTTCACAGTCTAGGACAGTGATGGCGAACTCCAGGCCTCGAGTGCCACACAGTCCAGGTTTTCAGGATTTCCATTGCATTTGACAGTTGGCAATCAAATGACAACTGTCAAACTCTAAGGAAATCTGAAAACCTGCATGTGTGCGGCACTCGAGGCCTGGAGTTCCATCATGGTCTAGGAGGAGACATGGTATCACCTAAATTGTGGTATAATCTCTACTGAGTACACCGATGCTCCATATGTAGAGTAAAGCAACATTATTGTTCAGGCGCACAGTAGAGATGCCATTTTGAAAAGTAGACTGTGTATGGTTTCCCATATCCTATCTGCTATATTTAATTTTGTCCTTTCTAATTGCCCCTTTAACCCCTGTGGGGCAGTGAGGGGAATCATATGAGAGGGAAAATATGTATCCCCCAGAATGTGCACCCAAACATATTGAACCCACTAGAGTGCATTGCAATCACAGGCAAGCCTGTGAGTGCAGGACAGTGGGACGGTCCACTACCTCCAGCCCGGGTCTTGCATATGGCTCATGGCCACAGATTCCATTTAAAAACCCTCAGCAAAGGTTTGGGTGTGTCAGTGGTTTGTTTGGAAGCAGCAGAGCTGGAAGCTCTGTGCAGGGCAGGTCTGTGTTAAGTCATAACACACGCATGTGAAACAGAATGTAACTGGCGCACCAAAGAGTGAAACGGCGTGGCTGTCTCCAATGGCAACAGGGTACACGGATTCTGTGGATCAGCCAGCTGCGATCCGGAGGACCTATTTGGCATTTGAGTTGTGAATCGTACCAATAAAGCCTTTCAAGTTGAAGTTTCCTTGGGTCACTGCCTCATTACCGCACAATGTGAACACGCTGCACTACACCCCATAATGATGCCCCCATATGCTTAACTATTATCCATCATTACCTTAACTGCCACCACACCAGAGCAGCGGGAAGAGCCAAGGCAAAGCACTAGGATTGTGCATTTTATAGAGGCGCCAGTTCTGGGGTGACTGGGGCCTGCTATTTTTAGGCTGGAGATGGACAATAAACATGGCCTTAACCACCCTGAAAATACCATACCCCAGCTGTCGGTTTGCCATAGATAGTTTTCCAAAACAGTAGGAACCCAACGTCATTTTTTCAAATTATTTATTTATATATAAATAAGTAATTTGAAAAAAATTGCATGGAATGACCTCTGTTTTGGATTACCAGCCAAGGTAAAGCTGTCAGCTGAGGTCAGCAGGTTCCAGTTGTAGGCTGTAAAATAGGGGGAAGCCCATGTCATTTTATTGAATAATTTTTTTTGACTAAATACAAGACTAAACAACACCCTTTAGTGCCAGATGAAAGACAATAAATGGTACAAGCTTACAATATGTTAGAGGTAGGACATTATATAGCTGTTTGACATACCGTGCTTCCCCTAAAATAAGAGAGTGTCTTATATTAATTTTTGCTCCTAAGGATGTGCCATGTCTTATTTTCGGGGGTGTCTTACTTTTATCATCCCCTTGCGGCCCCCAATAAAGTAACCCCATCATCCCCCAATATGGTATCAGGGACACACACACACAGGGGCACACACACGGACACACAAACACAGGGGCACACAAACACACACAGGGGCACACACAGGTGCACACACACAGGGGCACACACAAAGACAAACAAACAGGGGCACACACACAGGGGCACACACACACACACAGGGGCACACACAGGGGCACACACAGGAACACACAAACACAGGGGCACGCACACAGGAACATACACACACAGACAGGGACACTTCTCACCGGTCCTTGCTGCATTCCGGCGCCGCTCTTAGCTGCCTGCCGCTGTGCCGGTGCTTGTCACTGCAAGGAGGACGGCACCACTCTCTTCTCCTTGCCACAGGTGCAGTAGGTGTACGGTGCCACTGGCCAGCCATTCACAGGCCAGGAGCCAACTTTGCAGCCAATCACAGGCCAGAAGCTGACGTCATGCAGCGAATGACCTGTGATTGGCCGCTGGGCAGTTCCTGGCTTGTGATTGGCCAGGACAGTGGCGGGGGCTTGAAAAATAGTGCGGTGCTGGTCTACATGCATCTGCGGCACTGCTCACAGTGACGGGCACAGGGACACGAGCGGGGGGCAAGCTGGAGGAGTCACAGCTGCATGCTGTGGTAAAATATTGTAAAATAGAGACATGCCTTACTTTCGAGGGGTGCCTTATATTTATAGGCACATTAAACCCCCTGGCATGCCTTACTTTCGGGGGGTGCCCTATTTTGCGGAAACATGGTATGTGTATCTATTCATCAATCTGGCTATCCTAGCTTTTTAGGGTCTGTAAAAGATAATGTAAAAAAAATTCTGTGTGCGATCCATGTGCCACACGTTTTTCTCTCACTCAATGATTTGTGTTGGCGAGATATAAAGCCAATCGCAGCATGCTGTGATTTGCTCCGCAAACCGAATTTTGCACAGGACAAAGTAGGAGATATGGTCTCACCTATTGGTGCAAGTGTAATGCAAAAATTTCTCACATTGCACTCACAGATTTTATATGCAGATGTGAATGAACGCTAAGGGTATGACCACATGATCAGTATTTGCAGTGGTTTTGACACAGCGTGTTATTACTACATCCACTGCATTGTACAGTACAAGCCCTATGAATGGGATTTGCAGAGATCTCAAGCCCACTGTGCTTGTTTTTTCCATAATGTAAACTGACCGCGAGGCGGCTTTCTGTGCTGCTGCTTGTCAGTAGCAATTCAGTTTAGCGCTTTTGATTCGGAAGTTACCTCGGTGAGTGAATGCAGGGAAAAGCTACCATCCAGGATGCAGTATTTCCATATATTGTGCACATACCTTAAAAGTGAGAAATGTAGTGTAAAACAAAGGAAAAGTTCAATATTACGACCTATTGTTATCAAATTCTGTGAAGTATCTGTGAGTACAAAATGCACACTATACCCCTGTGTAAAGTCACTGAGTGGTAGAGTTTTCAAAATGGGGTCATTTGTCGGGAGTTTCTGTTGTATAGGCAGCCTAGGGGTCCTGCAATTGTGACATGATGCCCGTTTTCAGCTTTTACAAAATTCAAATATTACTCTTTTTATTCTATCCTCGCATTTGTGCAAAGGGAGGCTTATGACCCCATATTGGGTATTGCTGAGCTCAAAAGAAAGTCATTAATAAAGTTTGGGGTCTACTTTTTGGGGTTACCTCTTGCAAAAAGGAAAAAATTGGATTGTTAATGCAACACTTTTGTAAAAAAAAAAAAAAAGAAAAATTTCAATATTACAACCCATTGTTATCAAATGCTGTGACATACTTGTGGGTTTAATATGCTCACTATAATATCCCTAAATATAATCTGTGAGTGGTCTAGTTTCCGAAATGGGGTCAATTTGGGAAAGTTTCTGCTGTTTAGGCACCTTAGGGGCCCATGAAACGAAACCTGGTGCCCACAATCTATTTCAGCAAAATTTGAAATTCAAGTATTATTCTATCCGTTCTGAGTCCTACCACTTGTCCACAAAAAACCTTTTGACCACATGCTGGGAATCACTGTGCTAACAGGAAAGTGGGTAACAAAGTTGAGATACAATTTCTGACTTTAACTCTTGTAAGACCCCTTTCAGAACAGCTGTAATCGCTGATCGCGGCAGTTGCGGTGAAAAAAACGCAACTGCCGCGATTACCGCATAACGGCCGCACTTGCTGTTCACTTGCGGCAAGCCCCATGCAATGTCTATGGGGCTTGCGGCAGGTATGGCAAGTGCGGTATAGTTGTGGCTTCGTCACTTGCAGCAGATGCGGCGGCGAAAAAAAACGCGGCTGATGCAAGTGCCGCAACCGCAACTATACCGCACTTGCGTACCTGCCGCAAGTCCAATAGACATTGCATGGGGCTTGCCGCAAGTGAACTGCAAACGCGGCCGTTATGCGGTAATCGCGGCAGTTGTGATTTTTTCACCGCAACTGCCGCGATCAGTCATTACAGCTGATGTGAAAGGGGCCATAAAGTGGAAAATGTGATACTAAAGCAACACTTTTGTGAAGAAAAAAAAGAAAATTTTTAATATGATGACCTATTTAATCAAATTCTGTGATGCACCCGTGAGTTGAAAATGCTCACTATACCCATAGATAAAAACATTGAGGGGTGTTAGGGGTGCAATTTTTAGAATGGTGTCACTTCTGGGTATTTTCCGTCAAAAAGGCCCTACAAAGTCACTTTAAATCTGATGTGGTCCCTAACAAATGCTTTTGTAAATTTTGATGTAAAAATGAGAAATTGCTGATAAATTTTGAATCCTTCTAACTTCCTAACGAAAAAAAAAAATGTTTCCAAAACTGTGCTGATAAAAAGTAGATATGTGGGAAATCTTATTTATTAAAGGGAACCTATCAGGTTGTTTTTGCCCCCTAACCTATCACAACCTGTTCCTGCACCTTCATAGCACATCCCTAACCATTTCTGTCTGACTTAAAACTGTCCTATAAAGGCTGTGAAAAAAGATTTTGCGACCTACATTTTCAAATGCAAATGAGGCATCCAGGCAACGGGTCTGTAGCCTGACTATGTGGTCTCCAGGGCTTCGTATCCCCTGCTGGGCATCAGAATTCATTGTCCTGCGTGCTCACAATTTGAAATTTCCGCCTCCTCCTTCTGTGTATGATGCGCCGCGGCCGGACGTCATTTCCATCGTGTTCTCTGTCAATTAGTATCATAGGGAAGTTGTGCAGTGCATGGCAGTAAACTCATGTGTGCCTGTCAGCTGTCAGTTTTCAATTATTTATTGATTTCTTTAGCTATTGGTACGCAGGGGAGCCAGTGGCTCTTTGTGCATTAATACATATCAACTGGATTTGCATCTGTGGACACATATCCAGCTGCAATAAGCACTAGCATTGGTAGGCCCCCTTTCTCTACGAGCCAGCATGTGGCCTCACTCCACTCCCTACAAATAAGATAATGAGCCCGTGGCCGTGGTTGGCATTTCTATAGTAAACTGGCACTGAGAAATGCTATAAGTAGTGTTAAATAAAACAGAACGTATATCCCAAGTTCCCAAGTTCCTCATAGGAAGATAGAAACAAGAATTAGACCAAATTGCAGTAGAGTGGAAATATTTCTTATTAATATCTTACCTGCTTTCAAACAAATTCATGTATTCCTGTTTGTTAATACTTGCTACCAAAATCCATCAACTCTAGTAATGTTAATAGTACTATAAAAGGCATAGAAAAGCATTTTTCTCCGTCAATACAAAAAAACCATACAGAGTATGTGCTCATTTTGTTTTTGTCTGGTAAATGGAAGCATTGTGAAGATGCTCCTGTGGCGCCCCGCAACGAGTGCGTCACAGGAGGGTATTGCAGCCATAAATGCAGCCACAATATTCTCTGACACAGCAGTCATATGGTTAACTTAGAGATCCAAAAACCCTGCATGCCTCACTTAACATAGAGGGCCAATCCAAGGTCCTGGTGGGCGGAGTGCAAGGTTAGTGTGTAGGAGAAGTGCAGTTAGTCTAGAACAGAAGGAGTCTAGTCTAGACAAGAGAAAGACACAGACTTGAACTTGGAGTAGGAGCAGGGGCTCTGCACCCCGTGCAGCCCCTGGGCCGTCACCGGTTGGGTATTAGCACCTGAGGCCTCAACAACCGGGATCGGGCATCACCAACCACGGGTTCCAAAATACCCCGTGCCCAATTCACAGCCGGTTGACTGGTACCGAAGCTGGCAGCAGTTCACCTCTGCTACGCGAACCAGAAGCGTGGAGGAGCAGCTTCACAGGAGCACCCCACCACCAGCCAACTTCCAGTCGTCTAACCAGCGGTGTACCCACCGAGGGACCCAAGGCTCCCCAAAACATCCATAACGTACATCTTGGATAAGGATTGAAGCAGCCTCCCCGTACCCGACCTGGTATTCCTGGGCGACAATGGCAAAGACTTAGCTAGAATGGAGGAACACTATGGATCTCTGAGGGACACCTATCACTGCTGAGTCCACCCGGTCCACTACCCGTTAACTGTATACCATGTACTGCCTGCTGGTTACAGTAAAGACCCGTTACAGAAACTTTCAGTGTCCGTGCTTCCTTATGATTGCATCCGTCCGCACTCAAGGTAACCGCAGCTGCCGCACAACATCTTGAGCAGCTCCAGCCTCCGGGGATCACCGCTCAGCCTGTGGGGAGCGTTCCATCTTGCTGCTATCCATCCCCGGAGGTTCCGCAGCGTCGGTCGGACTGACCGAACTACTCATAGGTGGCGTCACGAATAAATTAACCCCTTTAATCTGTTCCTACAAGACGTCTTCAACTTTTGATCTGCACTCCACCGGGCCCCACTACCGCCAGGTGCTGCCCACCGTGACAAGGAGGAAGGAGCTACACTCCTTAATGACACATGTATAACAACCTATGCTCTTGCTCGTTTATTTCGTTTTACTATATTACTGCTAAAAAGTGACTGTCTGATTCCATACAGGCACACTTTAGTATGTATCTTCTGTTGTTCACAGATTACATATCTCCTTGAGTTTTTTAACATTTTCTGACTTGTCTCTGCAGAATTTTCAAGACATACTACATTATGTATTCCTCCTTTTACATTTTTTGATTCCTTCTTTTCTAACACTCTTCTACCTTTTCACATCCTATGCAAACTCCTCAATAAAAGAGTAAATGTTTGGTAACACAAAGTACTTTGGTTGCTTGCATTTTTCCATTTACTTGCACAGAGGAGTTTTGACTGCTTCACCTGTCAGTGCAAGTACTTATTATATGCAGGAATAGCTGCCTGGAAAAATGTCCTGCTTCAACATCCACTATTGATTTAATGGAAAAGTAAAGCATAACCGTTGTTTTAGTTTTTATTTCAAAAATCAACAGTTTACATGAAAATAAGCAACTTTGTAACATATCTTATCAGACAAAATTACTTTTTTCTCTGCCAGAATTGATCAGACTTTTTCAGAATTCTAAGGTAAAATCTGTATTCAGTGAAGAATTTCCTATTACTGAGATACGAGATGGCTGTTGTAATTTATGACATTCTATGATGATTGGAGGAGGGAGGAGGAGGAGCTAGAGACAGAGCTCTGCCCCTCCATTTTATCTACATAGAATCTTATCAGTAACAACTGCCATCTCCTATCTTATTATGGCTATGGTCAGACTAGCGTTTGGCATCCGATACAAGAGCCTCAGTTTCAATATGCCAATGACAATTGGCACAGGCTCTGCTGCGAGCATGAGCGGAGAGTCATGAAACTGTGATCTGATACACTATGTGTAGGTCAGGGTTAAGGCAAGATTGGTCCTATGGGAGAGCACCATCCCTGATCCTGTCTGGAAGAGGAACCAGGTTAGTGGGGATTGGTGGAGAGGAAGTAGTTAGAGGGAGCACCTGGGAGGAGTGAGGTTAGGAAGCACACACATAGATGACGTGGGGCACGAGACAGAGGGTATAAATAAAGTAGGAAAGCTCTAGAAAGCAGGAGAGACAGTTGAATAGTAGAAGGAGAGAGACCATTGCACAGCAAAAGAGAGTCAAACAGCGAGAGTCGAGTTGGAGGGAAGCTAGAGATAGGAAGCCTGTCACAGAAGGAAAAGAATTTGAGAGAAGTGTTCAGATGACTGAGCAAAGAAAGAGAACCAGGTGGCTCCAGGAGGAATAGAGGGTACCATGGCATGGACAGTGAACAATCCACCAGTGGGGCTCGTATCCATTGTCAGGCGCAAGGCAGTGGAGGGACCAGGCCACAGAAAAGGGGAACTGGGACCCCAAGACTAGTGGAGAAGATAGACAAGGCTCAGAAAGCAACCCAGAGACTGTGGTACTTCCATGGTGACACAGTCGACAACTGCACACATCTGCTGAAAAGGTGGCAAAGAGAGGGTTAAGGGGAGATACTGCAGATTGACCCTAAGAAAAACCAACAGCTACTGGCTCAGAGCTCTGTGTGGCAAGGCGCATGGCAAGAGTATGAAGCAAGTGCAGTATAACACAACTGAGGAAGGAACAAGAAGGGGTACCAGTTACGTGTCATCCTCCTGACACACCCACTCCAGGGCCAGGGTTACTCGGGAACCAGGCGTCAGTTGTTCTTCACTCTCTGTTCTTTTCATGGGGACAGACAGGGGCCGAGACCTGGTCCCACGATGCTGGTGATGTCATTTAATAAAAGGGGGGAGATGACAGGAGTAACAGTGAAAAGGTGAATTTGTGATGTCACCTGCGGTGTGTGGCCAAGGGCTGCCACCGCTACTGGTGGTCGCCGCTAAGCAAAGTCTCACACACCACAGCTGGAGTTCTGTTACTTTTACTCAGTTGTTTCAGCATGGCCGCCGGGTTCTTCCCTTGCCCACCTCCAGTTCAGCGTTGTCTCCAGAACTGGGAAAGTGCAGTCGAGCCTCTGTTGGTGTTCCTTTCTCTCTCTTACTAGGTGTTTCTTTCTCTGGTGGTCCCTCAGCGCTATAAGCTAGTCTCTCCGCTCCTCTCTGTGCCTCTGTACACAGAGCTCAGGTACTGACAGCCACGCGTGCTCAGTTATACCCCTTCCGGGTGCCGCTCCCTAGCTCGGCCACCTTCTCCAAGTTGTGTGAGTGTTCGGCCGCAGCTCCCCTTAGGAACTCGGGCCTCCAGTTCAATGGTTCAGGCCTACAGCATCCACGCCGTGTTCAGGGCCGATTCCCTGTGTCGTTCACAAGCCCCTCTGTACTCTCGCCAGATACGGGCGTACAGGGATCTAAGTCTCATTCCGTAGCCCAAGGGCTCCGTTCTGCCTCCACACCTGTCGGTCTTTCCCTCCCAAGGCGAGCGTGGTCATGCTCCATCCCACGGGAGTCAACACGACTCCACTCCTTTACTCCCGATCTCTACTTCTCCACTTCTTCCACTCACTAACTTTCTTTTTTCCTCCCAGCTATGCCTGGGTCCTTCCCCTGGGTCCAACCACCGTTCCAGGGTCCTAAGTGTTGTGCGTGTGTTTGAATCTCAACTGCGCCATCACAACACCTGGAGAGCAGAAGCACTACTCTCCCTCTAATGGAGGAGTGCATTACCTATAGTGGTGGACTACCCAGTGGGGCACCACACCCTCAGCCGGGAGTAGCTGGATCCCTGCCTTCAAGAACCCAGTGCTCAGCGGGCTAATGCACAGTGACTGTGAGTACAAGACCTGAAGACTGAAACCTGCTGTGTCTGTGAACTTTCTTGATGCGTCATGAGCACCAGAAACATAACTACCAACTCACTCAGATGCCTTCTGCTGCCCTGGGGGTCAACCCTACCCTTAGAGAACTTAACAACACTGCTGCCTCTCTACCATTGACCCCCAGAGGAACTGTCATGCAGCGGTGTCCATCCATAGCTGCAACCTGCGGGTGGTGTCATGTAAAAACAAATATCCCCAAGTCCGGTCATACCTACCTTAATGAACCCTCCATGCCACATAATCTTCCCTGAGAGACAGAGCCACCCTCACTGAACGTTTAGTGACACCGCCAGGGTCACGGAGCCAAGTCTCGACCCCTGTGACTCCCACGAAGAAGCCTCAAAGCTCGGTTCTGAGTATCCTAAGGCCCTGGAGGGGCGTGTCAAATATACTTTATGGCATAACATTGCTTTATTTCATGTGTGCTATTGGTTTATGAAATACAAATTTAAATGATGGTTACGCTTAAATCCCTCCACTACCTTGGATGTTCTCATATGTAGAGTAACGTCTTGACAATCGTGTGGAGTACAGGAAGTCTGTCTGCATGATCGCCATTCTAAGCTCAATTTACATGACAGCCAAGCCCCTTCTGTTACAGCCAGGAACTGTCCCCACATATCCCTTGGCTGCTTAAGCCCTTAAATGTTGTAATCAATATTGAATGCAGCATTTATGAGGCTGGAAGAAGTAGTGTGCTTCTTCTTCATGAGATTTAGGCCCCAGTGACATGGGGGCTGACCATTGCCATGGCATCTTGAGTTTGTCATGATGACCTCCAGATCAGCCAACTACAACAAGCCTCCAGGAAACAAAGGAGCATGGTCTAAGAAGTTTCTGTCAGTGAAACACTGACAGTTAAAATCCATAGCAATGCTTATGCATTACAGTGGATTATACCAGTGATCACAAATAAAAAGTTTGTCCACAGAGGGCTTAGTAAAACAAAGTTAAAATAAAAATAAAAAATTGTAAAAATATTTTTTAAAATAAAAAACTTAAAAAAGTATGACACCAATAAATGCATATATTTATGCAAAAATAAATTTTAAAAAAGTAAACATGTAAATGGTATTTCCATGTCCAGAATGACCGGATCTACTAAACTGTCACACTATTTAACCCTTTTTGAGAACACAGTAAAAAAAAAATTATCATACCACCAAAAAAGCAGAGTAAAATTAGATCAAACAGTGAATGTAAATAAAAGGGTGTTACTGAAAATTTAGTTTTGTCTCACGAAAAACAAGTTGCCATAAACTCCATTAGTTCAAAAATAAAAAAGCTTTCACAATACAGCAACGCAAAAACTATTTTTTTCTAATAAAATAGTTTTTATGGTGTTAATGTGGCAACGCATAAAAAAACAATAAAAATGATGTGATGTCACTTATATCGTACTGATCTGAAAAGTAAAGTTATTTTATAACATGGCGAATGGCTTAAAAAAAAATCAATTCCAAAATTTAATTTCTTCCTGAGTCTGCCTCTTTCTCGCAAAATGTGGAGTCAAAAGTAATAAAATAAATGTGGTCTAAAATGGTCCTAACAACATTCAAACTCATATTACAAAAAACATGTCCTCACATGAATCTATTGGCAGAAAAATAGAGGAACTATAACCTTCAAATTGCGGGAAGAAAAACCCCTACATTTTATTAAAAATCATTTTTAGTGTGATTGTAGACAAGTCTAAACAGAACCTTTATGTATCTGGTATCACTGTAATCATACTGTCCTGACAAATAAAGGTGCCTAATACTTTATACCACAACGTGAAAGGCATAAAAAATAACATTAAAGACAATTCTTCAACTGCTGCTGATTTGATCATTCTGGATCCCAAAGATTGCTGTATGTCCCAGCTCGCATTTATTTTCCATTCTACACTGAAGACTTATACCGAAGATTATGTGTAAATCACTGACAAACATGGTTCAGACAAAATTCCCAATGAAAAATTCACTATAATGAGGCAATAAGAGTCAATTTGAAATCCTGTCTGGTGTGTGGTCTGTCAGTGTCTATCTTTTTATGTGTGCGCAAATGTGTTGTCAAAAACAATTTTGTGCACCTTTGATAACAAAGACACCTCTAAACAGAAGCCAAACAGTGCCCAGAGTACTTCTGCTGCCTTAGCGTGCCTTCACACTGTGGCGTGATCCGGTCCGGGGCTGTCTGGGATGACCCTGACAGCCACGGACTGGATCAGAACACAGGACTTTAGGGCTAATATGCCCTCCGGTCCAGTGTGCAGCCGCATGCAGTTCCCACTGCTGATAAGTCCGCGGCTATGAGGGTCATCCCGGACAGCCCCGGACCGGATCACGCCGCAGTGTGAAGGCACCCTTAGGCTGATTTCATACTGCAGTTTTTTTACTGATCAGGTTCAATCAGGTTTGTGTGCCAAAACCAGGAGAGGAACCAATAGAGGAACTTGCAGAGAAAAACTATAATTGAATGATTGACACCTGTTCTGAGTTTTGGAGACACTCCTGGTTTTGACACACAAACCTGATCGAACCTGATCAGAGAAAAAACTGATGAGTGAAACCAGCCTTATTGGTGAATGGATACATCTGAGGTTTCACCTGAATCACATATTTTGGAAATGTCACTGGAAGCCCTTATGTAAATACTAAGCATTGAGCAAAGGGTAAACTGATCCAAAATAAAGTGTATTTCAAATCTCCACCAAAAGCATTTAACTCAACCAGCTAAAAACAAGTCCTCACTCAAGTCTGTTATCTGTTAGCGGAAACATAGGGGGCTTTCATGTTACTGGTAGCACAAAGGCTGTAGATAAGTGATGTGCCCCCAGAGTGTATCTACGGGTACCTAACCAGCTATGCAATATTCTACACTTATCCATTCAAACAGAAAAAAAGGGATAGCGGCACTCACCGGTTGGTTAGTCCTTTATTACACCTTGCCCGACAGGCTGGTGTGTAGTGGTTCGGGGAGAGGGAATGAGGGACAGTGGACGATGGTAACCATTTTGCGGTGTCCTACCACTTCTACGGGTCCCGTAGAAGTGGTAGGACACCGTGAAACAGTTACTGTTGTCCACCGTCCCTCACTCCCTCTTCCCGCACCGCTACACACCAGCCCGTCGGGCAAGGTGTAATAAAGGACTGTGCAACCAACCAGTGAGTGCCGCTATCCCTTTTTTTCTGTCTGAATGTTTATTTACACTGCTGCTTGAAGCATGCAACACCGTGCACAAGGGACTAGTAAGGCTGTTGCATAGAGCAGCCAGAGTCTGCTCCTGTGCTCCGGAGTGCCCGGTTAACTTCTATTTGGAGATATTCTACACTTATCACTGACACATTATCTATTACTATTAAACATAGGCCCCTTGCACATCTAATGCTTTGCTGCGTTTTGCTTCATTTGCGTTTCCATGCATTTTTACCGCAAAAACGCATCAAAAACGCATGCTTTTTTTTCTCCATTGATTTTAATGGAAAAGCATGAAAAATGCATGTAAAAACGCATGCAAAAACGCATGCGTTTTTGCAAAAGCAGACCAAAACGTTGCTTGTGACGTTCTGGGCTGCGTTTGCAAAAACGCATGCATTTTGCGTTTTTGCAAACGCACATGCGTTTTTGCATGCGTTTTTACATGCGTTTTTCATGCGTTTCCATTAAAATGAATGGGGAAAAAAATGCATGCATTTTTTATGCGTTTTTGCGGTAAAAACGCATGGAAACGCAAATGAAGCAAAATGCAGCAAAGCATTAGATGTGAAAGGGGCCATATACATTAGCCGGTAACTTAACTACATATATTATTAGCTGCTCTCTCCTACTTAAAATTGTATTGTAGCAGCTCTTTTTCTGGGAAGTGGTACCCTGCATACCATCCCCAATGTCCCATATGCCTTGAGTATCCCACCACATCCCCCTGGTACAAGTCTCTACTGGAATGGCCTTTGGGCAAGGAAGACTCGACATCTCTTCAGCTGACAAATACCTCTTCTTCCACATTGGGTTCTTTGATGAAACCCTACCCGTTTTGTAGATAGAAGTACACCACCACTCCTCGGCGCAGTTCGGTTGGGTCGGCTACTGGTGCTTTACGGGTGCGCTCCTTATCCTTGAGGTTTGCCTCCTCCTGTGCCCAACATCTGGCCTGGCATTTTCGACACTCCTCTTCTTCTGCCGCTTGTCTTTGGCGGAGATATTCATCTATACTGGCTTTATAGCATACTTTGGCCTGCAACCCTGTTTATTTATCTGGCTTTGCATGTTCCCCTGCTGTCTTAAGTTAGTGTGATTAATTGATTAACGAGTTAATTGACCCTGATCTAAGCACAAGCTCCCCTATAAATTTAGACATTATTCTTTATTCTTCTGCTCCTAGTCTCAGGGGATATTGAACCAAATCCAGGCCCTTCTCATAATAGTAAACCTAACTCTTTCCCTACTACTCTCAGAAACTCCAAGAATTTAATTAATATCCCCCTCATGCCATCTGTCTCCTTCAATTGTGCCATTTGGAACACTCGCTCAGCATGCAACAAACTCTCCTACATCCATGACCTTTTCCTTTCACATAACATTAACCTCCTTGCTCTTAGAGAGACTTGGATTCAACAGTCAGACACTACTGCTGCTGCTGCTCTCTCATATGGTGGCCTCCAATTTTCTCATACCTCTAGACCTGAGAACAGATCAGGTGGAGGTGTTGGTCTTCTGCTGTCAACAAATTGTGCTTTTCAGGTTATCCCACCTGCCCCCTCACGTATCTACCCTTCTTTTGAGGTACACACTGTAAGACTCTACAGACCCTTCTCCCTGCAAGTGGCAGTGGTTTATCGACTCCCATGACCACCATGTCAATTTCTTGATCACTTTGCTAACTGGCTTCCCCACTTTTTAGCCAGCAATCTTCCCACTCTCATCATGGGTGACTTTAATATTCTTATCGACAACCCCATCTCCACATCCACCTCTCATCTTTTAACCCTAACCTCCTCTCTTGCTCTTTCACAACTTTGTAACTCTGCCACACATGAAGATGGGAATACATTGGACCTGATCTACTCCCGACTGTGCTCAGTGCATGATTTTACAAATTGCTCTTTTCCACTCTCTGACCACAACCTTCTTTCATTCTCAGTCAAGTACTGTCAACCCTTCAAGGACACTCCCAACTCATTCACCTATATGAATATACGTGCCATTGACACTCAGAAACTTATAAAGAATTTACAGTTTTCGCTCACCCCAATCTCCTCCCTCTCTTGTCCTGACTCTGGTCTAAAACTCTATAATCAAACACTGCAAAATGCCCTGGATGTATCTGCACCTCCTACACTTAAAACAACTCGGCACCGACAGCAGCAACCATGGCACACACTGCAAACATGGTTACATGGTTTCTCCAGCGGTGCTCCAGGTGTGCAGAACGCCTGTGGAGAAAATCCAACCGGGCCGAAGATTTCATTTATTATATGTTTAGGCTAAAAACATACCACACCGTCCTTCACATCTCCAAACAAGCTTACTACAACACCCTTATCACTTCACTAGCCAACAATCCTAAATGACTCTTTCACACTTTCCATTTTCTCCTCAGTCCAAGAGTCCAGGCCCCAACCACTAGCCTCACAACTGACGATCTGACCAAATATTTTAAGGACAAAATTGACAACATACAACAGGAAATTTCCTTACAGCCTCAGAACATCATGCATTCTCCTCCCTCCTGCACTTCATCCAACTCACTTTCGGTCTTTGATCTGGTCACAGAGGAAGAAGTCACCCGACTTCTTGCATCTTCTTGCCTTACTACCTGCACCAGCGACCCTATTCCCTCACATCTCTTTCCATTCCCTTCTCCCGCTGTCACATCTCACCTAACTAAAATATTTAATCTTTCCCTCTCATCTGGTGTTTTCCCCTCCTCCTTCAAACATGCCAGCATGTATCCATGATTAAAAAAAGCATCCCTCGACCAGAACTCTGCTGCTAACTACAGACCTGTCTCTAATCTCCCCTTTATCTCTAAACTCCTGGAATGCTTGGTCCACTCCCGTATGATAATCTATCTTTCCGACAATTCTCTTCTTGACCTTCTACAATCCGACTTCCGCTCCTTACATTCTACTGAAACTGTCCTCACTAAAGTCTCTAATGATCTACTAACAGCTAAATCTAATTGTCACTACGACCCCTCCATCTCTCTGCTGCATTCGATAATGTGGATCACCAGCTCCTTCTCTCTATGCTCTGCTCTATTCGGGTTAAGGACACCGCTCTCTCCTGGTACTCATCCTACCTCTCTGACCGCTCCTTCTCTGTATCTTTCACCGGCTCCTCTTCCTTTCTTCTTCCCCTCACGGTTGGGGTTCCTCAGGGTTCAGTCCTAGGTCCCCTTCTCTTCTCTCTATACACTACCCTCATTGGTCAAGCCATCAGTAGATTTGGTTTTCAGCCATAAAGAAAGAAGAAGGCGGCACTCATTGGACCGGTGAAGACAGGTATGTTTATTCCAGTCGCAGTATTACATCAGGTGGAGGGTGCGGGGAGGGAGGTGCAGGGATGACAGAGCCCGTTTCGAGTAGTGCTTACTCTTCAACAGATCCTGGTTTTCAGTACCATCTCTATGCTGACAACACTCAGTTATACACCTTCTCTCCTGACATCACCCCCACATTACTACAAAATGCCAGTGATTGTCTGTCTGCTGTCTCTAACATCGTGTCTTCTTTCTACCTTAAATTGAATCTGTCAAAAAGAGGAACTTCTCATGTTTCCTCCCTCTGCTAATCCTCCGAAACCTAATATTGCCATTTCTGTATGTGGTTCTACTGTTACTCCTCAGCAGTGTGCCTGCTGTCTTGGGTTACATTTGACTCGGATCTCTCCTTCTCTCCCCAAATCTGGTCTCTCGCTCATGTCACCTACACCTCAAAAACATCTCTAAAATTCAACCTTTTCTAAAGGTACCGTCAGATGCCGCAATCTCGGCTGGCGATGAGTGGCGATCTAACGTGCATGCTCACATTTTTCGTGTTCGCCTCAGATCACCGATGGCGGCATCACATGCCGCAATTTCGCCTAGAAGCTAAGGCAATGTGTTGCTCCGGAAATCGCCTCACCCCATATGCGCTCATTGGACAATGCAACAGCTTTACGATTGGTCAGACTGTTCTGAAAGACTGGCTATTACATGATGCCATTGTCTATCGGAGTTTGTCACAAATACTCGCTCGTGTCGTCAATTGTGACTCCTGCAACACACTTTCGAGGTGCCAAAGTGTCGCACAGGAGCAGTCTTGTGCAGTACAGTGGATTACACTAAGAATGGCTATGTGTGCGTTTTTCGGTGATGGCGGTAAGATACAAATAACACTATGGACATATGTGCCTGCATTGGTCCACGCCATGGCAGAGCTGCCATGGCTGAACTATGTGTGTGCACACATGTTTGCATGTGTGTACTGAAGTGTACCTACATCCCCCACAAATACCATTGCATGCTCCATGTGTGTGGACACGTTCCCATGTGGCCACACACATCATAATGGACATGAACACACAGTCACGGCATGTGGGCCAAAGGGCTGGACCTGTGTACTGGACATTAGCAGACAATGCTGCACGGACCCATCTATACCATTTAACAGATCACATACCTCTGTGCACAGCATAAAGCTATGTGCAACTGCCCTGTATTCAAAAGTAACGACAGACACAGCCCTTGTTCACACATACCAATCCGTTTTTTTAGCCATTAGAAAAACTCATCCGTTTTTCTAAGGGTGCCAAATAGTGTCCCCTGAGGTTCTGAACGTTTTTGGCAAGTTTTTGGACTTAGTCATTTTTTCATTAAAAATGCATATGCGTTAACGCATGCGTTAACACAGGTGCCTTTATGTGCCATGCGTTAACGCATGCGTTTCCCATAGGGCCCCATGTTAAAAAAACACATGCATTTTTTCAAAATGCATGCTTTTTTTACAGCACCCAAAAAACGTTGCATGCAGTGTTTTTTGGAATGGTGAAAAAAAACACGTGTTGTTAAAAAACGCAGCTACACTTAAGTGCACCATGCGTTAACGCATGTGCGTTTTTTTATTAACAGTTAAAAAACGCAGAAAATGCCAAAAATGATGGTATATGTGAACAAGGCCAAAGGTAGTTTTTTTTTTCTTTTTAGTTCGACTTATTGTGCACAAAAAAAAGAATTCTAACAACACACACAAAACATTTAAAACAGAAGTGTCAACATCACACAAATAAATACAAAATGATGAAAAATAATGGCCATACCCAAACATTTCAGAGTACAGGACAAAAATAAACCAAACTAACTAACTAATGTTTAAACACCCAAAATACTGTCCATCTATATCCTGCTCGCACCAAGGGTCCTGTCAGGTGACCGGTAACAAGTCCCCCGACCCTAGTATGCCTACCTTCTCGTCCAAGACATCTCCTTATGTTCCTTTCCCTCTTGGGTTGCTTTCCCCAGTGCTAACTGTCCACCTACATCCTGCACGCACCACGGGTCCTGTCGGGCGACCAGTAACAAGTCCCCTGACCCTAGTACGGCTATCTTCTGGCAGATGTGTCGGGCTTTAGTGCTCGGTAACCAGGTGACCGTGGCGAGGCAACATATCGCCGCCAAATTCCCTATTTAAATGCCGCAATAAGGAGGCGATATTTACGCGACGCAATATTGCTGTCCACCATTCTTTGCGGCATGTAAAGGTACTCTTAGAGTTTTTTATGAGGAGTTGGAGAGTTTATGCTTAATATTCCCCTTAATTTCTTCTTAGGCCAGCTTCACACCATGGTGCAATTCGATCCGGGGCTGTCAGGGGTGAACCTTACAGCCCTGGACCGGAATTCAGCCACATAGTATGCTATGGTGCTGGATGGCTATCTGCCATTCGGCTTGCATCTGTCCAGGAGAATCCGGGAGGTCTCGGATTTTTCTCGGGAGCCGGACGCTGAAGCTCAGCGCCGGCCGGGGCTGAACTTCAGCACCACAGAGCTGTCTCCTGCTGACAGTTCAGCTCGGCTGTGGCTTCAAATGAGCCATCCGGCTGCACACTGGACCGAAGGGCATAATTGGCCATCTGGTTCTGTGTCCAGATCCGGTCCGGAGCTGTCAGGTTCACCCCTGACAGACCCAGATCGGATCTTGCCACAGTGTGAAGCCGGCCTTAAAAAGTGTCTGTCCTTAGAGTACATGCACATTTTGTCATTTAGGCAAAGGTAAAGTCATTGAGTATTCCCAGGTGAAACCGCTCCAGAAAATGCTAGTGATCATTTTCCTAAAGCAGTTTAGCTGGCCTGGCAGTTCTGCCGCAATTCTTCCAGCGGCTCTCTTGCCAGCATTTTTCATTTCATACAGTGAAGTAAAGAGAGTGGTCAGCTTGCTAGCCAAAGCTACCTGAAGAATGAGCATGCAAGTACTTTTAACTGCTTTAGGAATTTAGACAACTGAAATTATTAAAATTGTAACATGAAACAGATTATGTGCCCATCAATGCATTTTGATGCTGCTGTGTACTATGTTCATTTTTGTGGCACTTTTACTGCACTATTTCAGGGCAGATTCTAGATCGAATCCACTTATCAAAATATTGTTTTCATGTACCCTTTAAGATGGTTATTATTGAATTGTCAAAAAAAGATTTTGTAGTAGATTGTGCCTAGAAATCAAAAACTAAATAATGCACTTTTAGACCATGTGCCACTAAGGCACACATTATTAATACTGCTGTGCATTATGTCCATTTTATGAGATTCCTGAAGTCCTTGCAGTTTTTGTAAAGTTTCTGCTCCAAAATCTCCTACAAAAGTGTGAACACATATATATGTATGAGATAAAAAGATAAGAGGGGGCGCATTTGGCTAATACCTCATGGTCCAATGGAGACTATATTGACTAGATGTGAACTAACCTGATCGGATTGTTCTTCCTTGCACAACTACGATGACTGTCTTAGTGTGTAGCACACTTCCCACAATCTGCTGGGCTGGTTGCTAGGATTAACGGTCATGTGGATTCAGTGACATCACTCCAGGTCCTGTGCCAGGTCCTCAAACACAGACTCCATGCTGTAGCTTCATGGAGCTCCTGCCACCTTCCCGTCAGTGAGGGATGTAATGGCTGAAATGTAGGAAAATGAATGCAGTCAGGTTGGGGCACAAGGTACATCAAGGAAATAGTGGTTAAATTAGTTTAAACAAACCTCTTTATTCTAAAAATCACAATGCATTTTGGCAGCATCACACCTTCGTTATTTCCCTACATTTTGAACATACTTATATGCTTTTTGCAGGTAGCATTTTTTAAGGAGCTTTTAGAGCTAAAAATCAGCTGAAACTCTCTAGAGCCTCCTCCACAACTGAAAATATCTATAATGAAGGTTAGAAACAACCGGGTGTCTCACGTGCACGAGCACGTTCCAAAGGTTGCTAACGGTACCCGATACCGCCTTTACATGCCACTACAAGGTGCTCTACAGAAGGTTTTTTCTATCCCTGGAGGCACCGACGGGTGCCGCAGGTTACCTTCTGTAGAGCACCTTCCCTCATTTACACGCCGCTACAGAAGGTAATATGGGAGGACCTGGGGCAGCAGGGACAACAGATAGGCGTGCCAGAGTTGATGATTACGAGACGCTGGTACGGTGATTGGACAAAGCAATAATATCATGATTGGCCAGACAGTGCAGGAAGGCTGGCTAATACATGATGCTATTGCATTTGTGTAGTGTGACTGGTCAGCTCCTTAAATATGCCGCCCTATGCAGGGACAACCAATCGTAACGCAAGAGCTTCCACCAATGATCGCTGAAGGGGGGCAGTATCCCGGAGGCTGTGTCACGCCCCAGGGAGTTAACTAGGTGACGAAAAAACCTTCCTGTTCCTCATTAAGACTCCGCTACCATCGGGTTGAAACCAACCTGTTTTAGAGCACTGCTCAAAAACAGGTGTCGACAGTGACGGGTGGCAACAACCTGATTTACACGCCGCTACTTCGCGGTGTTTTGACGGTACAAGATACAATTGTCTCCGACACCCGGTTGTTTCTAACCTTCCGTAGCGGCGTGTAAAGGTACCATAAAGCTTTGAGTTTCTGCTAATTTCCAGATTGTCCAGATGGTTTTCCAGATATCATGCTAGTGTTTTTTGAGTATGCATATTTTTTCTCATCTGGCTCCCGTGTGACATCCGAATGCTATTTCAGCAACCATTATTTTACAATCAGTTACAGGTCCAGTTACAGTGTTTTGTGTTACAGAATGGTAATGTATGCCTAGAAAATGGATGAAAAATCTGTGAAAGAAAGAATGCGCATATAGGGTATTATCTCAATTAAACACTTTCACTTGTCGATGTGGAATTGCTCACCTTTAGCAGTTGTGAAACCCACAACTGGTAGAATAGCGTACAAGCAGCTGCTGCAAGGACCGCACTCCCAACGGTGACCGTGGTCAAGATGCAGATTCTTGGACAAAGTGCTTCGGTGTCCGCGCTGCTGCTCCGGGATCAAAGAAACACAGACAGGAGGCTCCGAAACGCGTTGGAAAATAAAGGCTGTAGCTGTACCAGACATTCCAGTGTCTGTGTTTCTTTGATCCCGGAGCAGCAGCACGGACACCGAAGCACTTTGTCCAAGAATCTAGAAAATGGATGACACACAGACGCCACATGGACTATGGCCATGTCCACACAACTGCGCTCTAAGTATTTAGCGGTTCTCCGCTAAATACTTAGGTTTTGACAGAGAAGCCCAGGTGCATGTGTGCGGCGCTTCCTTGAAACGCTGCCCCTGGTTACCCGATGTGTATCGTGGTAACCAGTTCATAGACAAGGCTGCCTAGTGTCCGCTTTCCCAGAGCAGACATGGAAACGCTGCTAGCCTTAAGTGGACACTAGGCAGCCTTGTCTGTGAACTGGTTACCACGATACTTGAAGTGTTCTTTAATCTTGATTTTGTAGCAAAATCTACATCAGCATCCTTCTATTGTCAGGTACACACACTGAGTATTTGATACGATTTTTATCTCAGTATTGGGGAATCAAAACCAATAGTAGAACAATCAAAAGTATAATCAAAACATATCCCAACTTCAGCATTTTCTTCCCCTCCTGATTTTAGCTTGCAAATACTGAGGTAAAAACTCACGAAATATTCAACATGTGAACAAGGATTAAAAAAGCTTTTTAATCATTTCAATGTAAAATGTCCTTATTGTGTGCATGGTGTTGCTTTTAATACATTTTTTTTTTCAAAATAAGTGAAATTCTCGGCTTGTTAGGCTTGAAAAACACCATATTTGCCCACTGAATAGGAATAATAATAATAATAATAATAATAAACTTTATTTATGCATACATATATATACAGCGCCGGCATATTTTGTATCTTTTTACAATTAAATAGGGGTAAAGTACAGATAGTAATGCAATACAAAGTAAAAACATATGGTAGTTCACAAGTTACATAAGGGGTGAGGGCGCTGCTCAACAGCTTACATTCTATAAGGAAACAGGGGGAAAAGTAGGTAAGACATTCTTTTAATGTATGGTCCAGTCCTTAATATGATAAATATGTTTTTTTTCTTATGAGGCTACACGATCCAGTCATCAGCCAGTACTGTTTATATGCACTTAAATGCTATTGGTTTTATAGAGGATGTGGGAACAGATGAATAGGAAAGAGTAGATTGTAATTAACAATTAGAACAATGGATCACGGAGACGGGAAAGTTAGGAAAACAAATTGAGGTGATAGGGCCACTTTACACATACAGATATCTGTGACCAACTTCTGAACAGATCTCTGGTTGCAGTGAAATCATGAACACATTGTTACATTTGTACACAGCCACAAAATGGAGCAATGTGTCCTTGATTTCACTGCAACCAGAGATCTGTTCAGAAGTTGGTCACAGATATCTGTGTGTGTAAAGTGGCCCATAGGCCTGAGATGTGTTTTAAGGTACTCTTAAAAGCATGGAGACTAGATGTTAATTGCAACGTTTGGGGTTGTGCATTCCAGTGATATAGTGCAGCATGAGAGAAATCTTGGATACTGAGATGTGAAGTTTTAATTATGGGTGATATTAGTCTGAGATCAGTTACAGAATAGAGGGCATGGAAAGGGTGATAGACAGAGATGAAGGATGAGAGATAGGGGGGTGAAGAAATTTGGAAAGCTTTGTGTGTGGGAGAGATATGTTTGTACCGAATCCAGTAGTCGAAGGGCAACCAGTGTAGTGAGTGGCATAGGGCAGAAGCATTGGTGAAGCAACTGGATGGAAAAAATGACCCCAGCTGCTGCATTAAGGATGGATTGGAGAGGAGAAAGTATGATTACAGGGACACAGATCAGTAAAGAGTTTCAGTAGTCTAGACAAGAATGAATTAGAGCAACAGTGAGCGTTTTTGTTGTTTCAAAGGTGAGAAATGGTTGAATTTTAGATGTGTTTTTAAGTTACAGGTAACATGAGCAAGTGAGTGATTGCTTTTAGGGGATAAAGGAAAGTTTAATGTCAAATATGATCCCAAGGCAGTGGGCATGCTGCCTGGGAATTATGGTTGTGCCATCAAAAGTAATTAAGACGTCTGGTATTGGTCGGTTAGTCTAGGAGGGAACACTAGAAATTCTAGTAGAATAGAAGTTTTGGAGAGGTTCAGACTCAAAAAGATTGAGTACATGGTGTGAGAGGCTGCAGACAGACAGTCCATTGTACTATGAAGTAATGCAGGGGTGATGTCAGGAGTCAATGTGTATAACTGGGTGTCTTCAGAATAGAGGTGATACTAAAAATCAAATCTGCTGATGATTTGCTCAATTGTGGCAGTGTGGAAAGAGAAAAGGTGGGGGCCCAGAACTGAGCACTGAGGAACCCTGACAGTAAGGCTAGGGTCTCATTAACAGTAAACAGAGGGTCACGTTAAAAACATTGAATTTGGCAGCATAAACGTGGTGCTACCGTCATGTTAGTGCCTCATTAACGCTGCCAATGTTACCCTATGGAGACATGGCCCGTAGCACGGCTCCAACGCGGCCATCTGAGTGAAATCTTGCGTTAGGAAATAACGCAAATTTTCACTGAGATGGCCATGTTGGAGCCGCGGTATGGGCCGCCACTCCATAGGGTAACTTTGACAGCATTACCGTGGTGCTAGCACCATGTTTATGCTGCCAAAACCTGTGTTTTTCACGCATGCCCCCTTTACCAGCAATGTGACCCTAGCCTAAGAGGCAGAGGAGAAGAGGAACCAGCAAAAGATACAGTGAAGGAGCGGTCAGAGAGGTGGGAGGAAAACCAGGAGAGAGCAGTGTCCTCGAGGAGCATGGTGAGGAGCTGGTGATCAATAGTGTTGAAGGCAGTGAAGAGATCTGGAAGAAGCAGCAAGAAAAATGTGCTCAAGACAATAAAAAACATTCAAAATATCAAAAACCTCTCTTAGTGTCAAAGATGTTTCTGCCATAGAAATCCTTGCTAAGATGTTCTGTGTGAACACATACTACGGTACTTTCATAAAAATGTTGTTAAAATCCACAAAACCACTATTAATAAATGAAACAACTTAATCTAGCCAAGTACTTCAGCATTGGCTAATGGTTAAACATTTACATGCATATTCCCATATTCTTCATAAATTTTTCTTTTGACAACTACGGAAAGATTAATTCAGCAACTTTCCCAAAACAAAATGAAGTATTACACAGTGCGGGCATCCATTGTCATATTGATCTATGTTGCATATCCCATTATGTCAAAGCATTAAATTGTGCTGGAAAAAATGCCTAATGTAATTGCTTGGAGAAAATATGGATCATAAATTAATACAGAAGAAATAAATTAAACATTTCAATTGAACTAGATATTGCTGATAAACGAGATATTTTGTTATTTGTCATATGAACATTTACTGTTGTCTTCAACAATTAACTTTTCCTTGAGCATTCTTTGGTAAAATAACAGTGGCAGCTATAAATTACTTTTGTAATTGTCTATATGTGCTGTATATCTGAAGGTTTGGGATCTGACAAGAAGGGCTGTAAAAGCATCTGTGAGATATGAGACAATATTCTGTTTTAAATTATGACTTACATTACCTATAAAAGACAACTATAAAACTGCCCACCTAAATGTAGTAGTAAAATACTTTGTGCTGGTTTATTTTTCATTAAAAATTTTTATATTTATTTTGTAAGCACTGTTTACCTTGCATTCCTTCATTGCAAGAAATCCAAAGCCCAATACATCCATATAAAGCTCAATGCAAAGTGAAAATTGCTGCAAAAGGCTATAAAATTGTGACAAAACCCCAGCTTTACACCGGGACATGGATATATTGTGCCTTTGAATAGTCTCTTGCAGGGGCGGACCCAGACTGTAGTGGGCCCTGGTGCAAGAAATTTTTCGGGGCCCCCCCCCCACAGCCTAATATATACAGTCCACCACAGCCTCCAGGTAATATATACAGTCCATTCCAGCCTAATATATACAGTTCAGCACAGCCGCCAGATAATATATACAGCCCAGCACAGCCTCCAGGTAATATATACAGCCCAGCACAGCCTCCAGGTAATATATACAGCCCAGCACAGCCGCCAGGTAATATATACAGCCCAGCACAGCCTCCAGGTAATATATACAGCCCAGCACAGCCTCCAGGTAACATATACAGCCCAGCACAGGCTCCAGGTAATATATATAGACTAGCACAGCCTCCAGGTAATATATACAGCCCAGCATAGCCTCGTATAACATATATAGCCCAAGACAGCCTCAAGGAGGATATATACATACTAGATGTGTGCCCGATGCGATCACATTGGAGGGCGAGGATTGGTGCGGCGGCGGGATGCGGGGGGCGGCTAAGTGGACACACACACCTACACGCACAGGAGGGAGACGGAGGGGAAAGAGGGCAGACAGGGACGGAGGAGAAAGAGGACAGAGGGACGGAGGACAAAGAGGACAGAGAGGGACGGAGGACAAAGAGGACAGAGCGGGACGGAGGACAAAGAGGACAGAGAGGGACGGAGGACAGAGAGGGACGGAGGACAAAGAGGACAGAGAGGGACGGAGGACAAAGAGGACAAAGAGGGACGGAGGACAAAGAGGACACAGAGGGACGGAGGACAAAGAGGACACAGAGAGACGGAGGACAAAGAGGACACAGAGAGACGGAGGACAAAGAGGACACAGAGGGACGGAGGAGAAAGAGGACACAGAGGGACGGAGGAGAAAGAGGACACAGAGGGACGGAGGAGAAAGAGGACACAGAGGGACGGAGGAGAAAGAGGACACAGAGGGACGGAGGAGAAAGAGGACACAGAGGGACGGAGGAGAAAGAGGACACAGAGGGACGGAGGAGAAAGAGGACAGAGAGGGACGGAGGAGAAAGAGGACAGAGAGGGACGGAGGACAGAGAGGGACGGAGGAGAAAGAGGACAGAGAGGGACGGGAGGAGAAAGAGGACAGAGAGGGACGGAGGAGAAAGAGGACAGAGAGGGACGGAGGAGAAAGAGGACAGAGAGGGACGGAGGAGAAAGAGGACAGAGAGGGACGGAGGAGAAAGAGGACAGAGAGGGACGGAGGAGAAAGAGGACAGAGAGGGACGGAGGAGAAAGAGGACAGAGAGGGACGGAGGAGAAAGAGGACAGAGAGGGACGGAGGAGAAAGAGGACAGAGAGGGACGGAGGAGAAAGAGGACAGAGAGGGACGGAGGAGAAAGAGGACAGAGAGGGACGGAGGAGAAAGAGGACAGAGAGGGACGGAGGAGAAAGAGGACAGAGAGGGTAAGTTACATGAATGTGCATCCAAAGCTCATGTTTCACTGACACTCAGGAGCCGGCCGGCTGCTTCTTTGCACAACGGGGCCCCCAAGCACTGCAGGCCCCCCCCCGACTTCAGTAGTTATCCCCTGGGTCTCCTATCCTAGTGTATAGGTTCCCCATTCTGGTATATACAGTATATCTCCCAGTATGGTAAATATGTCCTCCAACCTGGTATATATGAGCCCATACTGGTATATGTCCCCATCTGCACACTGTATATATAATACACTGTATTGATCACACCTGGTGCTGCCTATAGGACATCACATATATATGGAGCCATATAAAATAATATGTGATGTCCTGTAGGTTTAGATGTGATCAGTCAGTGCAGGCTCTGTATACTGAGGTGTGTGGTGTCTGCTGGGGTCAGAGTGATTTATTGCAGGAGTCTGCTCTTTCCTGTAGGTCGGGTGATGCTGGAGCTGATAATCCAGCACTGACAGCCCGACCTGATCTGCCACAGACTCCTGCAATCACTCTGATCCTCAGCAGAGCAGACCCTGACCGGACTGAGGAGCGTCCTGCTGCCCCTCACCATGATTAATGACCTCCTGCTTACCGGCATCTTCTGAGGTCAGTCCATCCGAGAGGCTGAAGGAGCAGGTGAAGTGTCCCTCTGCAGACCCCATCCACACAGTGTGCAGGGGGCCTGTCTGCACTGCAGCTGCTGATGTGATCTGCGAGCAGCCGGGCGGGAGAATAGTTACATTCTAATACACAGTGCGTTCTCCAGGCAGCCCGAGCAGCTCCAGCAGCTGAGGTTGGTGCGCCCCCTGCACACCCAGGCCCAGTCGCAGTCCCGACTGCTGCGACTGTGATTGTTACACCCAGAGCACTGAGCAGTGGAGGCAGGGGCCCGTGCAAGGCGGGGGGAACTGCGGCACCGGACCCGCGGCTGGAGCCTTGGGGGCCCCCTAACCGGCCGGGGCCCTGGTGCAGCTGCACCAGTTGCACCACGGTAGGTCCGCCCCTGGTCTCTTGTTGTGCAAAGTTGTAAAAGGGCTACAACATTCTTCTTGAGGTTTTATTGTTCCTCAATATGACAGTAGGTTCACAAGAGTGTATTTCCAGGTCAATGTCGCCCTTGATAAAACAGACAGCATATGGATACCTCTCAAGACACTATCATGCAACGGGGCAGCGCACATGAGCCATTATTTTCACGAACTGAACTGCACATCAAGACTATTTGCAGCATGTTTCTATGTCAGATGGGACTCTCCCATTTGAAGTCTATACATGCTCAAAAGCAAAACTGGACTACCAACAGAGTTACATTACAGCATTTGTTTTGTACAGATACATAGCAAAACTCTGTTAGTCTTTAGGGCCCCTCGCACGATGTGTATTTAATTAGTGCATATCTGATGTGTACACACAGCTGCTCTGCACCAAATCTTGCTTATTCCTGTTCGCATAGTGTCACTAAAATACGCAGCAGTTATGCTGTATATTTTAGTGCAGGAAAATCTGCAGCATGTCAATACTTGCTGCGGGTTTTTCCTGCACTAAATACACCAATTCCCTGACCCCCGACTCAGAAACTGGGCTTGTGCCCTATGTTAATCTGTTCAGTGTGATTACATTTTATTAGGAGCATGTAAGCATTATGTTGGGATCTGGTGAGGGGCTGTATGTGATGCAACCCCAGACTATGGGGTACTTGGGAACCGGGCCGGCACTGTCTCTCTGAGGTATCACGGTAGTCGTGACCCGGTCCCGTGACCTGGGATAAGTCTAAAAATGGGGTATTTACAGGGGATTTGTCGTGACGCGACCCCAGGGTATGTGGTTAGTAGAAACACCGCTGCAGTATTCCTTCTGGGGACGGTGACTTGGGGCAGTGTGCATGGTAAGCCCTCCTCGGGTAGGGCTTAGGGTCCCCAGGGTAGGAGTAATAGTAGTATTGGATGGGGCTTTGTTAGGAATCGTAATTCACACAGTAACTTACTTTGCTGCAGCTTCTCCAGCCAGTGTGCAGGGATGATAGTCTGTTGCTCCTCAGGTGAGATTCTGTTATAGAACTCAGGGAAACAGGCGCAATCAACAGGCAGACTAACTGATATGCATTTTCTCAGTCTCTTTAGTGGAGTTAAGGCAGATGTTATAAACTGTCCAAAGAGTCTGGAGAGCAGTTTGATGTAATTCTCACCCGGCTGCGTCGTGTTGGCTTCCTCACTGTGCTTGTGTTGCGGCCCCTGCAGTTGCTTAAGCTAGGCTGCCGACCTTGTCTTTGTCTGTGTCTACCAGTATGACAGGCAACTCGAGTTCTTCACTTCTTTACCCCACCTGGGAAGTCAGTGTTATTGGACTCTATACGTTGCTGTGTCCCTGGTACTGTGTAGCTGGAGAATCTGTAGTTTCCCACTCTTAAGTGTTGACTGTCGGTGTTTGTGAACATCCACAGTCTCGGACTCCGGTGTCCGTTCTTGCGTTGTTCCTCTCGCAGAGGGGAAGCACAGGGTGGTGCAGCATCCCGGTAGGTTTCTTTCTCTCCTTTTTCCTCAGACCCTAGCCTTAGGCCTGGTATTCAGCAGTGGACCTTGGGAAGAGCCTGGCACAACTCGTTTACACCCAGGTTTGGTTCTCAGTTTGTACAGGAATTGCACTCAACTGTGCTCTTCACAGTCCTCACAGGAACTGAACTGAACTCACTTCCTCACAGACCAGAATATATAGGGGAGCTCACCTTGAAGCCAGGCTTGGTCTCCCCCTTCTGTCTGGGTGGTGTTGGTGTTGTTTGCGTGTTGCCTGAGTGGACTATCCCTTACTGCTCTCTGGTGACACCTAACAATGGTGACACTGTGGCACTATGACTCTGGGGTGCCACATTCCCCCTTAGTGAAAGACAGTACTTCGGGACTGTGGCAATTTTTCAACAACATAACATGGTAATAACAATTTAAATGTGTACAAATTCTTAAAATTAAAAATTACAAAAAACAATAAAATATAAAAATAGTCCAAAAGAGTTCAAAAGCAGTCTCTCCAGAGGTTAGTCTATTTCCTTCTGGGGCTGGTAAATAATATGTACAAGGAGTCTGTACCACAACCAGTCCAGTGGTAATATCGTCCATTTTTAAATAAAGTTCAGGAATATTCAAAGTTCTTACAGGAAAGTCTCTGTAGTTACTGGGTTTAGTGTTTGTAACATTTTATACATAAATAAACAAACAAGGTCCCTATGGGTGTCTTGCTCCTGGCCGTAAGTGCTGCAGGCCTCCTGGCCCTCGGGTTAACGCATGATGTGGCCAAGGTCTCACTCTCCGTAACTAGCACCTTACGCCACTCTCTCCTCACCCCATTCGGTACACTATATTTACCAGGTTCTATTCACACGTCTTTACGCTAAAACATATGTATATTACTGGTATTCACATTTTAATCTTAATCTTTGTAACGAGCTGGGAGCTGATCCTGTGTACTGCATAGTGACCTTGTTACTACAAGTGTACTGGGTGTACCCAGTGCTAGACTATGTGCAGAACTGTACCTTTCAGGTGTTTCTAGTTCTGATGGGGATGGGGATCTGACAGTAGGACTGGCAAGTTCACTGGGTTCAAGAATCTGTTCTTCCTGTTCTTCCTCTACGGGTTCAACTTCCAGTTCTTCTAATCTTGGAACTTCTTCTTATTGCTGCACTGGTTCAGGTACCACTACTTGATGAAATGCGAGTATTGGGACTAATACTGCTCCATGATAGTTCATCGAGATTTTTGGAAAATCTCCTAAGACAGTATGGAACACATCTTCTTCTTTCTTAGGTTCATCTGGTATGGTTACAGGATCTTCTGGTGTCTTCAGGATTTCAGGACTCAATTTCAAATGGTCTCTCAATACTGCTGAGGATGTCTTGCCTCCATCTTTACTGATTAAACATACTTTCGTATTATCAAAGTTTGATGGGAGAAAGGTGTATGGTATTGGTTCCCATTAATCATCCAATTTATGAGTTCTTCTATTTAACTTCAACACTTGTTCACCAGGTTGCAAAGGAGCTGCTGAAGCATGTTGATTGAAGGTTCTCTCTTGCTTCTATCTTGCTTGCTGGAGACTCTTTCTACACATTCTTGAACTTGAAGGTATTTCTGTTTACATAGAGCATCCCAATTGGTTGAATCTGAATCTTCTACATCTGGTTTGACAATTCCCATATCAAGATTTATTGGCAGCTTACCAGGTCTTGCTCTCATAAGATAAGCTGGGGTACAATTTGGTTGAAAACACTGGAACATGGTTGTACAAGTCTACCAAATTGGGTAACTTCTCTGGCCATTGATTCCTTTTTGCTGCTGGTAAAGTCTTCAAAAGGTCAATCACTATGTGGTTCATCTTCTCACATGAGCCATTTGTCTGTGGATGATAAGCTGTTGTCCAAATCTTCTTACATCCATACATGTTACAAAATTATTGGAATAACTGAGACTCAAATGCTGTACCTTGATCTGATAAAACCTGTTATGGATAACCATGAGGTCTGCAAAAGTATGTCTGGAATGCTTTTGCTGTAGTCTTCGCTGTAAGGACTTTTACTGGTACCACCACAAGGAAATGGGAATAGTGGTCCATGATTTGCGAGACCAACTCATGAGTCTTTGGATTCACATGTCTTCTGCACAACTTTTCTTTATAGAACCGTCTTCCTCTCTCCTTCCAGAGTTGGTGAGCTTCAGCTGGAGCATCTTTATGAGGCCATGCACCTTCATGTGTCAATAATCTCTTGACTAATCACAGCCAGGTCACTGTCTTGTACATCAACCCATCCATGATGTGATAAGGGGTTGAGCATTGCCTTTTGATGCTTCTGGTATACACTTGCTGCTTTAGGGTGATGAAAGGCCGGTAGCTCTATTTCTTCCAGATCATCCGGTTCCTCTTCCACATCTCCTAAGTGTGGCATCCGGGATAAGGCATTTGCATTCCCATTCTTGTGGCCTGTCCTGTATTTGATGTTGAAGTCATAATTAGACAGCCGGGTCATTTATCTCTGTTCCAACGCACCTAATTTTGCTGACTCCAGGTGTGTTAACAGATTGTTGTCAGTATAGATGGTAAACTTTGCAGCTGCCAGGTAGTGTTTGAAACGTTCTGTTACAGCCCAACTACTGTCAGTAATTCTAACTTGAAGGAAATGTAATTTTCAGGGTTTCTTTCAGTAGGCCGGAGCTTCCTGCTGGCATAGGTTATGACTCTCTCTCTGCCTTCTTGCATCTGCGATAGCACTGCTCCCAGTCCCATGTTGCTGGCATCCGTGTACAGAATGAAGGGTTGATGGTAGTCAGGATATGCCAGGATTAGGGATGAGCGAGTCCTAAATTACTCGGAATCGCTAGACCCGCACGAGTCCGAGCCCAGGACTCGCTACTCGTTGCGAGTCTAGCGAGTCCAATGTTAATGAATAGGGAACCGAGTAATAACGAATAATGCTATTTCCAAATCGCTGATGTGTCTCTGAAAGTGTGCGAGTCCAAACTCGCAGGTTTTTCTCTTATTTGGAGCCGATGATGGGAGGGGGAAGCGATTCTCGGACACACACCATGCTGTAAAAGCAAACATTTTATAATTTCTGGTGGCTTTCTGGGGGCTTGTAAAACAAGTAGCAGGTACTATTTCGTGAAAGGTACACACTAGAGGCTTAGGGCCCTTTCACATCTGCGTTTTTCGTAATTCGCGGCAGATGCGGTGAAAAAACCGCACCTGCCGCGTTTACCGCATAACAGTTCCACTTGCGGCGCGGTTGCGGTTTTTTCTATGCAAAGTATAGGCATACTTGCGGCAGGTGCGGCAAGTGCGGTTTTGCACTTGCGGCAGGTGCGGCCGCGAAAAAAACCGCAGTAAGCCGCACCTGCCGCAAGTATGCCTATACTTTGCATAGAAAAAAACGCAACCGCGCCGCAAGTGGAACGGTTATGCGGTAAACGCGGCAGATGCGTTTTTTTCACCGCATCTGCCGCGAATTACGAAAAACGCAGATGTGAAAGCACCCTGCGATATTTTAAGACAGATGGATGGTACCGTGCGAGCTGCAGGCAGGACACCGTACAGCAACGCACTGGTACAGGAAAAAATTGTTTAGTACGCAGAACCAGGCACTGTTAGGCTGCGGTGCTGGCTGCGTGCAAGTTTACAAGTACCGTGCGAGCTGCAGGCAGGACACCGTACAGCAACGCACTGGCACAGGAAAAAATTGTTTAGTACGCAGAACCAGGCACTATTAGGCTGCGGTGCTGGCTGCGTAAAATGTTACAAGTACCGTGCGAGCTGCAGGCAGGACACCGTACAGCAACGCACTGGCACAGGAAATTTTTTGTGGAAAAATGGCACCAAAATTATTTGGTAGACTAGTGCCAAAAATAAGAAAAAGCTTAGGATTACAGCTCTGCGGAAAGCTGGGTGAACTAAGCTCTGAGGATGGTGCTGGATTCACTGTAAGGCTGCTCCTATCTCCCTTCCTTACAGTCCTGTACAGCAATCCTCCGTCCTGGTAGTTCTGAAAAGAACTTTTGGGTTATGTGTGACTCCTACACTGCCTAACTGTCCCTAGATCTGCTCCAAGTCTCCCTGCACTAGGTCAGCTCTTCTCAGGAATGTGCCCAAAATGGCGGGGGCAAGCCTTATATACTGCCTTGCCTGTCATAGATGACATAGGCATCACGATGGACAGCAGCCAATCATAGTCCTGACACAACCAAAGCTGCTATGGCATTACTGACTATGATTGGCTAAGATGCTTGTCCTTCTTCACAAGTTTTCTGACCTAACACGCAATGCTGACTAGTAACATAAAAGATTCTGGATTCGCGAGTCCCGAATAGAGAATACAGGACTCGGAATCGCAGACTCGCTAGGATTCGGACTCGTAGACTCGCTCAGACTCGCTGCTGTTTGGGGAGATTCAAGCTATATAGCGATGTGATAGAGCGAGTCTAGCGAGTCTAGCGAGTGAGATAAAGTAAACTCTGACAAAACTAAGATTGCCATTGACTTGCATTGGACTCGTTACTGAGCGAGTATTCGCTAAAAGACTCACCGATTACCGAGTCCAGCGAGTCCCTTAAGAATCGCCGAGTAACGAGTCCTAGCGAGTAGACTCGCTCATCCCTAGCCAGGATCTCTTCCCCCGTCAAGGCTAACTTCAACTTAATGAAGGATTCTTCTCTTTCTTCACTCCACTGAAAAGGAGGACTTCGGGCTGAAGACGTCTTGGACTGTCCTACCAGGACATCTTGTAGAGAAGCTGCTAGCTTGGTGAAGCCTTTGATAAATCTTCTATAGTAGCCTACCAGTCCAAGGAACTGCCTCACCTCTTTCACGCTGGTGGGTCTTGGCCAATGCATTATCACTGTAACCTTCTCGGGATCCGGTGCTATACCCTCAGAGCTCACTACCTGACCCAGGTACTGTAACTTTGGTTTGAGCAGGTGACACATAGATTTGCTTGATCTTCATTCCGTACCCGGACAAGGCTTCAAACACTTCTGCTAGGTGTTGTAAATGCTCTTCATATGTCTTGGCGTAGACTATAGCATATCCCTGGCACACTCAAAAATGAAGGAGGAAAATTGATTCTTTTGATGATTTTTTATTAATTCGCAGTGATGTTGTGAAAGTTCATAACGTTTCGGCTCAACATGAGCCTTCTTCAAATGATTCTGTACAGAGTTCAAATTAACAAATCAGAAAATCAAACATAGCCATGTAAATCTGACTTTCAGGTGTATCACGCCGGGTGATATTGGTCAAAACATGCTGGTGATAGTTGATATATGAGATGCTATGCGCAGAAAGTGATTTGTGATGATGTGAATGCTGATGTGAGAGAATTGAAAGGGTGACAGGTGTTCAAGAGTAAAGAGTAGAGGATTAGAGTGAAAAAAGAGAAAAAGAGAAAAAGGCTCAGAAAAATGAGGTGGATTATAGAGAATGGTTGTTGAAAATGAAAGGATAAACTAGAATTTATAAATACCTTCTCATAGAATGGTGAAAGTACTCCGAAGTAGGTATGTATCACTTTGGAATGATCTCAGGTAATGACCCTATAATTTAGTGATAATCACCAGTGTAAATTTATATTGTAGTCTTTGGTATTTGTTAATGGAAGAAAGAATAATTAACTCAATGGTCACTGTACATTCAATTATAAATTCAGGTGTATAGCTATAGAAAGGTTGGAGTACAGAAATATAAGTGACCATTACTATAGAGTAAATGTAGTGGTTTTAATACCTGTGTGGGACTTGTATCAGGTATAGTGTCACTAGGGGGTATAGGGCATCATTATGCAGGTGTCCACCTGTAGAGGTGCAACAGGTTAATGATACAAAAATTCAAGTGTAGAGGATAGTATAAATGTAATAAAAGGAACATACCACAGTCAGGTATCAAATCAGTGACTCCTGTCCTATAAGCAAAGTGGATTTTTGTTAAGGAAGTGTTAAATTAATAGCACAGTGCGCTCATAGCCAGAGTGACTAGAGAGCAATTACCTTATAGTTTCATATGGAGTGCATGGTGGCCTGTCAGGTGAGGAGGTCCAGGAGTGAGGCAAGTCATGATCGACCGCTTCTTATAGCGGTCGGCAAGTGAGGGACACAGTGAAAGCAGGAAGTGTGTCATCGGTTTATCGAGCAACTGCGTATGCGCGGCGCTTGGCCCCATTTTGGTAGTGGAATTTTTGTCTGAATTTGAGTAATGCGCACGCGTGGGCTGCGAAAACCAGAAGTGTACTGTCTGGAGGAATAATGATACTGTTAGCGACCCCGGTAAAACTTGAACAGATGTGGAAGACGTGCTGGAAGGTGCTGGGACATGATCCACATAGATAGTGGCACATTGAGGCAGTGTAGATAGAAAGTGCTCTCCATTCCTGTGCAAAAGGTGTCTCGTGGTGGTGCCTGGTATCACACTCCTTTCTAAAATAGAAATAGGACATATTGTTACAACCATATTAAGTATATTACAAAATTTATAATACAGAACAATAATATTGAACACAATAATAAGAATGTAATGAATATATGATGTTATAATAGCTCATCCAACATGTACAACACTGGATGGAAAAGCATTAACAAAAGCTCATTATAATTGTAGCCAAGTTATTAGTAGCATAGCTCAAACTCACAGTTCATTCCCTGGGAATAGAGGGTATTAAGATGGTATATCCAGAAAGATTCTCTTTCCTTAAGTTTACGTATTCGATTTCCCCCTCTCCTCGGTATAGGGACATGCTCTATCACCTGGAATTTAAGCTGGCTTACCATGTGTCCTCTCCAACCAACCAACATGGTCATGCATATGTGTTCACACAAGCTCAAAAGCATTCCTAGGACAGCAATCTGTGCAGCAACACCTAAACCTACTGTGCACTGTGCCAAACACCACACGCTGATATGTTTGTCTGGTTCAACACAACACAAGTGTATCCAACCACCATTAAAGACTGTGATGACACAAAGACATTATGAAGTACCTCTTGTGGCAGAGCCGGGTATTGGAAAGTGGCAGAGGAGGATTGTGCTAGGTCCCTGCTGCACAGTGTAGTCGGAGGGAGATGCTGGTCCCGGAGGAAATGGAGGAGGTTAAAGTACCACAAGCGTGGCACATAGACCTCCCCCCGTTCCACTCCCGGACCGCATTGATTTATCTACTTCATTAAGCTCCCTCTTATACACTGTGCGCAGGTTCCGGATCTTCTTAAGCACAAACCCCTTATCCACCCTCTCCCCAGGGTGGTGCTGCTGGGAGAGGGTGATGAGCTGGTCATACGCCCCTCCCTTCACCTGAAGGTTCTTGTGGTCCGCTACAAGCACTCTAGCTCCTGGTACTTTGCTATGAAGGCCCAGACAAACTCCTGGTTCTCTGCCATCTGAAAAATTAAATTTCTGACATGAACACACACACATGTATGTATCATGTTGGTTTAGCTAGGAAATCCTGGGTAAATGTGGTCCTGTGGCCACATCAATTAGCTACCACTCATTTTAAACTAATAGAACACATTACTCAGGCAAGAAAACACACATTAAGATAAATGCCACTACAGTACTTACATGTGGCTGTTGGCTACTTGTGAAGGATAATGGGAACTTAGGTTTACTTTTGCAAAGCCTCACAGGCAATGGCCATTATTGTATGTGTGATGTGTAATTTACCACAAACTGATCCATGATTTGGTTTGAGATACATTACAATCACATGCCCTTTAGACGTACATGCATCAATAGTGTGGCCCACAACATATATGATGTTAACTCTGGTACTGTACATTATGAGGAATATGCCATTCAGGGGATGCTCATAGCAGCTATGAAGACTACATGACCCATTAGGACACATACATAGTATAACTTAACACCAACAACATTACCACACGGTAGAGGATTGAGTGCTAATCTCAGCCCATACAGAAAGAAGAGATGAAGACGATGCAAAGTCATCAATACATACCGTCAGGCCTGCAGTGCCAGAAGAGGAGACGCTACCACATTGTGTTTCCATGTGCAACAGGCCGGACGTGCCATATCCATCTTTTAAAGGGTGCTCAACCAATGACATCGCAGAAGAGTCGTCCAATCGGCGACGTCGGCCGTAGCAACGCCAAGGCAAGATAAAATTGGACGATGCAAGCGGGTTGTAATTGGTGGCTTCACACATGAAAATGGGGAACACCTAAACAATGTTGTGTTTGGTGCCCAGAGCCATTGAGTAAGTAGTGATGTGCACAACTGTTTGGGGATATTCGGGCATCTTAACTGCGTGTTGTAAATATTCCTGCACCTAGACTTTGTGCTAATGACCAACAGGAACTCCTGGCCCATTCGGCCACTGTTACCACTTCCTTTTAGGCTATAGGCTACATATTCAGGACTGTGTGGGTGGTTGCAACATGATGTTTTGTGCGTTGTCAGTGAGCATCCATTTTGTGACGGTAACCCTGTCTTGACAACAAGAGTGTGGCTAAGTTGAAATATGGACTATATCCAAATGGCAGGAAATGTTGGACCACCGGTTGCCCACACACATTGAATGCTAACTGATTCCAGGACATGCAGGCTTGGGGATTAAACATCTGTCATTTATATGAAGACACACTAATGCATCTGCAAGCATTACCCTCTTGTGATGTGTAATGTAGTTGACCCCATTCTGTGCATTTATGGAGTGAAAAATACTTTGCTTACATAGATAATGAGTGTTGGCAGCCATGGGACACATCTTGTAGGTTGTACTGCCTTTCTGGATGTCCATAATTTGAAGACTGTACATGATGAGTAGTATGGGTTCACATATGTGTAGTAGGTGTTATGTTAAATGTCATACTGTAGTGGGTTCAATAAGCAAGGTCGACAAGAATTAGATGGTGTGTATCGTAACAGGTTAACCATGTAAATGTGTATTGAAGGGGTATGACAGGACTATGCACATGGGCTAGTTGATGAAGCTTTTTCTTATTATGTCCATGTGCTTATCCATTTTTTTTTCCTTTCACATTCCCAGAGCCTTGCTAACAGATTGGATGTCATGCATCATTCCGCAATGGCAGTAGTGGCTGTGTCCATAGTGGAGGATGCCTTGTTGACGGATGAGAGGACTGAGAGACATGGGCCTTGTCTGTCAGCTGGAGGACAGGAATCTGCAGGACTTCAGGAACTATCTCAGGATGTCCGAGGACTCTTTCAAATTCCTCTTGGACTTGGTTACACCACATATTGCCCATGAGGACATTGTGATGCGTCGAACTGTTCCAGCAGGGGAGCGTTTGGCTGTGACTCTGCGTTTCCTGGCAACAGGGCGCTCGATAACTGACCTGCAGTATTCGGCTGCTGTCTCACGCCCTCTGCTGAGCCAACTAATCCCTGAGACGTGTGAAGCCATTGTGAGATGTCTGCTGACATCCTATATGCGGTTGGAAGTTGCCATTGGCTTCCAGGAGAAGTGGCAATTCCCAAACTGTGGGGGGGGGGCATTGGATGGCAAGCATGTGAGGATCACACATCCCCCCAACAGCGGGTCTTATTATTTTAATTGTAAAGGTTATTTCAGTGTGGTCCTCATGGCCCTTGTCAATGCGAACTATGAGTTCCTTCTTGTGGATGTGGGGATGAACGGGCATGTGTCTGATGGGGGGGTTTTGGCACAGACCTCCTTTGGTCGAGACCTTCTTAGCGGGCGGCTGAACTTACCCCCAAATGATGACACCACTGAACATCTTAACTTTGCCTTTGTGGGGGATGAGGCCTTCGCACTTTACGCAAACCTACTACGGCCATATCGCCAGATGCCTCTGACCCCTGAGCAACGCCTTTTCAATTGCCGGCTATCCTGGGCATGCCATATGGTTGAAAATGCGTTCGGGATCATGACCAATAGATTCCGCGTGTTTCATAGCGCTTTAAATATGAAACTGGAATCTATCCAAATGGAAGTGATGGTGTGTTGTGTGCTGCATAACTTTCTCCATCGTAGGGATACTCAATCATACACACCAGCAAGTTATGTGGATTGTGTGGTGGACCCCACAACTGGGGAACTCATGCCAGGTGAGTGGCGTGTAAACGACCCTGGCATAGCGCCACTCCAGCTGTTGGGCCAGGGCCGACATCAGCAGGATGCCAGGAGCAACAGAAACAGCTACTGCTCGTATTTCAATGGCCCTAGGATGGTAGCCTGGCAGAACCACCAGATGTAAGGGGTGTGTCATGGGTCCACACCATCCAATGTTTCTTTCTTTATGATGGGAGGATATATTTTGCCTCACCTTATTATTCTCATTGAATTTTCTTTATGTTTTGGATTAACATACATTGTTTTCTAATTTATGGCAGAATTAGACGGTATTTGATTTATTATAAACGAAAATTCCATAAGGCTTTTACCAAAAAAGCTGTTCCAGTGTTGCCACCGGATTGCAGCTAGCTGCTCATCATATAACAATTATAAACAGGAGAAACAAATGAGCTTGTTTGCTTATCAAAATGTACTTATTTATTGGAGGAAAAACAGACAATATATAGAGGTGATCTTTAAAATTGCACAGCAGAGATCACTGGTACATGATTATTTGAAAGCCAAACAGGACTTTGCAAGTGATAACAAGATGACAGGCAGTATTACATATCAATGCAGGGTAGGATATAACACATTGGTTTTTTAGTATATATAACCATTTCAACATCAATACATTGGTTTAACCCACACACTGCAATGACAAGAGACAAAGCTTAAGTTGCCTTACATCAGTAAAGTGCATCCAAATGGCAGGTGATAGCAGCGTACCTAGTGAAAAAGTGCGTAGTGCAGAGAGGAGGGATTCCCCCTTGTGCCGGACCCCAAACGCACGTATCACTTATTTACATTTCAGTGCTTCGTCAGTGGGAGTACCGGGGCCTCCACAGTGACGCTCTTATATTGCCCTTACCACACCTGAATCGGTGTACTCGCATCGCGTTCCCGGAAGCGGCGCATGCGCCCGTGCCAGCCGGCCCGATACGTCACATCCGGCGCTCAGCCTGCCGCGTCACCGTCGCCGCCGGAAATTTCATCCATGCGGCGGTGATGCGCTAGCTAGGTGTGTAGAGCATCGTCATGACGACCGGGCAGTGCGGGAACGTGGGCATGCGCACTGAGAGCGCGATAACCTGAATCGTGCACATCGCTCATAGAGAATAACACCATAACAGATTCATTATAATACATAGTGGGGAAATTAATTCTTGTATTCATCCCACGCAGTCAGTCCCTGTGCACATCCGGTTCTTTCCTTAGGTCATATAGAGCTGTCACTGTAGAGAAAAAAGGGCCCAAGTGAATATAAAAATATTATTAAAAACAAGCACAACAGCTGTTGCTAGCACAAGAGGAAAGGGGAAAGGGATAAAAATTATATCCTCACTATCATTAGAAACGGGACAAATGGTGGAACCAGTCAAGGATCCTATGAGGATACAAAGTTAAGATCAAGAATTATACCTATAGATACGGAGAAAAACTGATGGACTCATTAAGGCCTTTTGGAGACACCGTGTTGGTATTTGATTTATGTAAGATGTTACTTGTGTGATGACAACACTTGTTTAGTTGTTGTGTGTTTGTTGTTGTTGTTTTTATTTGTGTGGCCACACTCCTAATATATTGTTTCTCATCAGAAAAACGTGTGTGATTCTTTTATTTGTAGCTGACCACCGTATCACAAAGCATTATGGTGTGCTCAGGGGTGTGTCATTACAATGTTAGTTGATGGTTCCTGCACCATTGTGTGCACAGGTATACTACACATGTGTGGCAGGAGCCAACACACTGTATGTTGTGTGTGTGTTTCCCTATCCAGATTGCAGCATGTAGACATGGGTATGTGTACACACACACGGTCACTTCTATATAGTCCGATTGAGACATATGTACATATCTGGAAACACATGTATACATTTAGGCACCCACATAGTTGGGAAATGCTATGTAATGTGCATACACATGTCCATACTTCCTGTGTGTAGCTTACCAACTTCTACAGTAGACGGACACAATGTCCATACATTTGGCCCAAACACACTGCACTACACTAGTGTTCCTGTCTGCCAGTTTGGCGACGCCGCAGTGTGTTGCTTGAGCTGCTACACATCACATATGACATCAGTTTCTAGATGACAGAATGGGCAATAGAGCATCCATGTCGCCACCATGTTGTCTGAGATGGCGGACCAATGATAACGCTCTTTCGCCGTCCAACCGGAGTCTTCTGGGTGCTGTTAAAAGTAAACTCAGGTATGCCTATGTCTTAAGCTGGGTCCAAAGTACACCCACATTGCTGATGTGGTTGTGCTGTGTGACGGCGCAACTACGATCTGAAAAATTGGCTGCCCGATTTGCCAGCCGACTTCCGGGACGCCGGATCGTCGGAGGTTGGAGGTGTGATTGCTACATATAACATCTCCTTTGCGATCTTGGACAAGTGCCAAAAACGTGCGCGCTCCCATGAAATTGCATGCAATATTGGAACGATATTGCGACGTGTAACGGTACCCTAAAAGTGATAAGACAACTTTATTCTTTAGGTCAGTGTGATTAAAATGATGCCAAGTTAATATCATTTTTATGTTTGGCTACTATGCCGCACTAAAAAAATTACAAAAAAATACTTTTTACGTTGTCATATACTGACAGCTATACAAATTTATTTACTTATTGGCATAGCTACATGAGGACTTTTTTAGTTTCATGATTAATTTAAAGGTACATAATATTTTATGATCGCTGCAAATAATGGCAACCTTCGTGAAACCAGTATTAGTTTTTCTGTTTTACTAATTTTGCAAAACAAGTTTTTTTTACAAAAAAAATTGTTTTTGAAGTACCATATTCTGAGAATTATATATTTTTTATGGTATCACTGACAAAGCCATACGAAGACTATTTTTATATAACGTTTAGTTTTTTAGTACTTTTTTGATATACAACATTTTTTATTGCCTTTTCATTTTGTTTGTGTGGATATAATGAAAAAACTGAATTTTTGGAATATATAATTTTTTTTCATACTGCATAATGTGACTTATTTATAGCTGGGGTCAGTCAGTACTTTTTTTAATCTTCCATGACTTTCTTTTTTAAACTCTTCTATTTTCTTTACTTTTCTGCATATTTTATATCAACTGTTAAAACATAAACAATTGGTTTAATACAGCACAAAATGTAGTGAAATGATGAATAAAAAGTGTGCTGCACTGTATTAAAAAACAATGATCACACAACGCGACAGAAAAAAGTTCAGTTTAAAAAAAAATTTAAGAATTCTGAAAATGTGACTATTTTGTCCTTATTTTCTTTATCAAATGAATCCAGATATATTATAGCTCTAAAGGTACCTTTACACGCCGCGACGGCAGGCTGGATACATCCCGCTACTTCACGTGCACGAGCACGCTCAAACGGTTACAAACGGTCAACGCATCACCTTTACACGCCGCGACAAGATGCGCTACGCCACGCTACATCTATAGCTAGCTACATCGCCGGGTGTCTCAAGTAGCCAGCTGTAGCTCATTTACACACCGCTACAACCAGCTACTATGGGCGTACCTGGTGCAGCAGGGACAGCACATAGGCGTGCTACAATTGTGGATTACGAGACGTCCGTACGCTGATAGGACAAAGCAATAATACCATGATTGGCCAGGCATCGCAGGAGGCTGATTAATACTTGACGCTCGAGCAATTGTGTAGTGTGACTCGTCAGCTCCTTAAATATGCCGCCCTGTGCGCCGACAACCAATCGCAACGCACCATCTTCCACCAATGATCGCACATGGGGCGCGGTAACAGGGAGCCAGGGTCACGCCTTAGCTACATCGCAGGCTGTCCCGAGTTCCCTTCCGTTGCTTCTTTACACGCCGATACAGCTCGCTACCATCGGCGTTGTAGCCATCAGTTTTCGAGCAGAGCTAGGAAACAGATGTATCTGTTGCCGGCTGTATCGTCACGTCTTCAGACGCCGCTACGACGGGCTACATTGGCGCTACAAGCTACATTTGTAGCCTGTAGCGGGATGTATCCAGCCTGCCGTCGCGGCGTGTAAAGGTACCTTAAGGGCCACGTCACACACACAGATATCTGTGCAGACATTGTTCGCAGATCTCTGGTTGCAGTGAAATCATGGATACATTGTTATATTTTGTGTCTGTGTACAAATGTAACAATGTGTCCATGATTTCACTGCAACCAGAGATCTGCGAACAATATCTGCACAGATATCTGTGTGTGTGACGTGGCCCTAACACTAATCTGATTTTCACAAGAGGTTGACACCTTCAGTTCCTATATAACTTTGCTATCATCACCAGCAGGGGTATAAAAATCAGTATGGCCATGTTCACACATCTCCTCTGCTAGTATTTAGCGGGTCTCCACTAAATACTTAGCTTTTTTCAGTGAAGCGGAGATGCGTGAGCACCGCCGTTTTCTGGTGATGCGGCCCCTGGTTACCCGATGTTGATCGTGGTAACCAGGTCATACACAAGGCTGCCTAGTGGCATCCTTATGCACAGGTCCGTGACTGTCCATGACTATACATGAATTTCATGTAATCAAAGGGATTTGAAAATTTGCCAGTGTGAAAGCAGCCTGATCTGTAACCTGTGTACTATATACGTCGCCGAGAAAATCCACAAAACTGAGCTTCTCAAAATCAAATTTCTAAGCATCTGTTTAGAACTCACAGCAACTGTTCAAGCCAGATGTCAACCTCCAGAAATATGTAACGAAAGGTGAAATATAACAATATTACGAAATTCCCTTTTCCTGCTGTTTTCACATGACCAACTCATTTCACTTTTAAAATTAAGTCAAGTCTACATAATTTGGCGCACATCTAGCATCTGTAAACAAACATCTAAATTACATACAGGTTACATGTGAGTGGTAGGTGGCATAACAACTTTTTTTAATTTATAAAAAACTGATATTCCAGCAGAGTTGAATTTTTGTGACAGTCATGTCTTTGTAGGTTGTGATCAATGGTGGACCCGTGTGTCAAAAGTTAGATGTCTTGTCATATTCAAACCCTCTAAGGCTATGTGCTGAGTAGGAAATAATGGTGCAGATTTTTTTACTGTCAGAAATCTGAATCTGCAGATAAAACGCAACCGAAAAATGGCTTTGCCAACAGTGTGTTTTTTCTTTGAAGCAGATAAGATGCGTTTTTGCTTTGACTTGTCCTTCGCTAACAAATTCATGTGTGTACGCCAAGGAGGAGATAGAGAGAGAGAGAGAGAGGGAGGGAGAGTGAGAGAGAGATAGAGAGCGAGCAGGAATGTACTGGTACATTATGCATTGGGAAGTGATGTGTTTTGGTGGAAAAATACACCAACGACTGTCCGGGTTTATACTGATAGATAGATTTGGAGCTCTTTCCTCAGTGTGTCAAAGTGCTTAGATGGTGAGGACACATTGGCAATTAATGGAATAAATTGTTTCGATTTTCGAAAACCTAGATGAAGACATTGCAATAGTGACCTAATTATAAATATTTTTTGTAGCTCAAAATTAGTTTACTCTAAGTTATTTTTGTTGTCAAATGTCTCATTTCTGATTAGATAGAATAAGGTAAAATGATTCTTGACTAACATGCTCACTTGCTCATATCATATCATCAGTTTTCTTTACTGAAATGGGCAAACTTGCAAAGTACATATAAAAATAAGATCATAGGGATTTTTAAGGTTACTGGCAACTAATACAATCTATCAGTGGTGGACGGTCTCTCCGACAAGGAGCACAGCACTTGCAATTTTCTTGCTTGCAGAGGCTGCTTTGAAGTTGGATGGATTGCTGCCTCTGCACTCCTCAAATTCTGAAGATGTAAAGTTACCTAAGCTTGCAGCATCGAAGAGCACACAATTCTGGCCAGTGGCTCAACCATAATCCAAGCTGTCAATCATCAGTAGATCATTGCCCCCAGCAAGCATAAAGCAGAGGGTGGTCCTGAATATAAAAGATACAAATAACTCTTTAATGACTATTAAAAGCCATATTATATTATTAATCCCACTATTCCTTTTTCAGGCACCTCGGTCATTCAGGTAACTGCCATCGATGCAGATGATCCTTTATATGGAAATAGTGCTCGGATTGTATACAGTATTCTTCAAGGACAGCCTTATTTCTCAATTGATCCAGATACAGGTAAGCACAAAAATCAAGATATGTTACCTGCTTTACAATTTTTTAATCGCCAACATATACTCTTGCGTGAACCATGCAAAATGCTTTTTGCCTGTACCTAAGCCTGTAAAGCTTAAATATATTGTTTGGCCTACATTTAAACATAATTTCTTTTATTTTTATGCTCATATTTATATTGATTATCCTTCTTTCCATCTTTTTTCCTTATAGGTTTTTAGCTTTTAAAATCCTTTAAATAACTCAATGCTTCCTTAGCCATTTCTAATTCTACTTAGTTACAAAAAGATTTCAGTAAGAAAAATTCAACTTCATATTTAGACCTTTTCTCTTCTCCACTACATTTAACCTTTATCTTGCTGTGAAAACTAAATTAATGGCCTAGTTTCAGTGGAGCTTATCCTATCATACCAGTTCTTTAAAAATTCTCAATTCTTTAGATTTCAGTCTCCATATTCTTCTAGTATCTCTCAGCTTACTTTTGCTCCTCAATCTCCTGGGTCTGTTCACACGTCATTTTAAGGTTACAAAAGTTATACATGAATAGGTTTTCATATATACCTACAATTGAAGGCTAAGAACTATCCCACTGCATATATTCAGTAATTGGCATATGCACTCAGAAATAGTGATAAGCAGAGGTGAAAATGAGGAGATCGGTTTAGGATCCTAGCGTATTAGTTCAAAGAGAGTTAATCAGATGCACACTTCCATGTGATGCAAACTCATACACTTTTATTAATGCAGAATAGCAACTTTTTGTTTAACGCGTTTTGGCCAGACTTATGACCAGGATCACAAGAGTTGCAGTTTTATGAATAAAAAAGTATGATTCCTAAATGGATTAACTTCGTGGTCATAGTAGATAAGCATAGATCTTGAAAGCAAGGTCCAGTGTATGCCTTCCGAGATAGGAGATGCTTTAATGTTATAAGCATATATCTTATTATTGTTTGACCCGACTCTCCTGAGCACTTGGCCACAGCTCAGGAGAGCCAGTCCTAGCAGTAATGAGATATACGGTTATACTATTAAAACATCTCCTATCTAGGACCTTGCTTTCAAGATCAATGATTATCTACTACAACCACTGACGTTATCAATTTAGGGATCATATTCCCTTTCTTCACAACTTACATCTTAAAACTGCTAGTGATGTGATCAAGGCCATAAGCATGGCCAAAATGTGTTAAAGGGAACCAACCACCTCAGATGACGACTATAAGCTGTTAATACATGTCCCTGTACACATGTGACGTCCTGTAAAGTAAGAGGGAGGGCTAGAGAAGCCAGTCATGCTGCTGGAGACACAGCCCTCTAGTAACTGACCCAGAAGGAGACGCCCAGAAGTACACAGGCATGTAATTTTATAAAGTGTATATTTCGGTTTACATTTATCAATATTCTTAAGAAAAACATAGGTGGAATGGTGTAGGTAGGGTGCAGGGACATGTATTAACAGCTTATAGTCATCATCTGAGGTGGTTGGTTCCCTTTAAACATAAAGTTGCTATTCTGCACTGATAACAATGTATGAGTTTGCATCACATAGGATTGTGCATCTGAATAAATCTCTTTGGGTTATCCCACTGTATAGGTATATAGTTAGATAAGTCAACCATTAGCTTATACTGTATAAAAAAATACTGTACAATTCCTGTACATCTTGTAGGAAAATGTAGGTGACTATGGTTTCCTTTACAGTGAAAAATAGATATGTTGAGACATGATGCATAGAGATGAGCAAATCCCCTTAAAGCACATTGAACTTAATTTGAAATGTAAGAAATTCTTTGGACTTGGAAATATTGAAAAGTTTCAGTTCAGTTGGAGCAAATTGCCAAGAATTCCTAGCTTAATTTTCACAATGCAAGCCGTGACTGAGCAAGCAGCATAATAATTCCTTCCAGTTATCACATCATATTATGTATGCCATCATATAATATAACACAACCTAACACAGCTTCTATAAAAATCCTATGCAAAAAAATGCAGGGTAGTAATTATTTTGGAATAAATATAGTTAACGAAAGGATATGAAAGCTCAAAGAATAAAAATAGAAATAGGGTGCAAAATATTTTTTGGCATAATGCTATACAGATAATATGTGACAAAACAGCAGTGAAGAACAAACGATTACCATCAATAGCAATATATATGGAGGTTACAATGATATTACTATGGCATTGTTTCTGTTAAAGGGGTTGTCCAGGCTTTTTCTATAATTAACATGTATATCTAGGCTGCAAAATGTTGACAATTTGTAATATACATCCTGTCAACATTTTGCATAGTTACCCAGATATCACCTATTTGCGGCAGCCAGGGAATGTACAGGGGGCATGTTTGTGTCTGAGCCTGCATGAAAATAGGGAACTGGACAGTACACACAGACTCCTCAAAACATGCCCCTCCCCTAGTCTCAGTATGCACGGCCACCCCCAGGGCTCCTACAGGCACTCCCTAGCCACTAAAATCACCACACACCCCCATTGCACTCAGCAGTCCCCTGCTCCACTGACACAATGTGCCAAATCCTCAGCTGTGAAGGAGATTCTGTACACTGTGTCAGTGGAGCAGGGGACCACTGTCTGCAATATAGTGCTCAGTCACCTTCCTTGGCTACCTCAGATAGGTGATATCTGGGTGACTATGCAAAATGTTGGCAGAACGTATAATACAAATTGTCAACATTTTGCAGCCTAGATATACATGTAAATCATAGAAAAAGCCCAGACAATCCCTTTACAGAAATTGAAAGGTATTACACTGCGCATAGAATGGAATATAGTTCTAAGAGATTGGTCATTTCAAAGAAATTGGAGTACCTGCATTTCTTGGTAAATTTATTTTGGAAAAAATTCCATAAAATGGCAAATTCAAATTGCAAATACTTTTTCTTTAAAATTTGGCCCAGTTTATGGCAAAAGAGCAGCCTTTTGGTATATACTAGGTACTTGGGACATATAGACACAGTATATTGCAGCTATAACTCTAACTTTAAAATTTCAGGTATTCAGTTGTCAATGTACAAGTCTATCAAAATACTCTTGATCACTACTAAGTTGTTTAAACCACCCTTTTAAACACACTAAAAAGTTAGGCCTTTAACTTTATAAAATAGCTCATTCAGCGTTAGTAACAAGCGTATTTTGTTCGCCAATTTCAAATTCGGCAAGAACCCGGCTGATTCGATTGGACACCTCGAATTCGAACATTTGGAAGTGCTTCAGATGACCAAAAAGATTAATGTATTTGCACTAATAAGTCTCTTCTACATTTTAAGAGCATCAATGTCTAGCATAGCGGGCAGGAGGGGAGGGGAGAGAGGTGTCTGGGTCTCATGTCAGATAACTTAGTTGAGATAAGCGCAGGTCGCCATTTTTTTCTCAGCAATTACTGTGGGTGACTTTGTCTGGCAGTTAATCAGCACTCATAAAGCAAATCGTACTTTTTGTCCTCAAGGCATGTGTCATTGGCAGGGTATGTCACATGTCCTTGTCATATAAGAATCAGTAATTTCCCCTCATCGCAATTTGATCAGTGTTGGAGCTCTGTGCCAATCTGTCTGCTGCACTGTCAACGCTCCTGATTGGATAGCTAGCGATTATATTTCTTTACAGATAGATAGATAGGCTTAGTGACTCTTTCTTAAAACAACCCTTTTGGGGTTTACTACCAATGTTTTTGGCAGGACAGCGGTGGTATGGTGTTCCGTGTCAGATCATCTGCACCAACCCTGTGCTGACAGGCATTTTTTGCCACCCCTGGCCACTGCTTACATCCTCCAGGCACCAAACATTTGTTTGGGCTTAGTACCAGTGTGTGGCAAGCCAGCTGTGGTACAGTGGAATGTGTGTCAAAGAGGACTTGTCACTTCCCCCATGGATTAGAATCTAAGTCCAGCACTTAAGGCAGCATGTCTGCTGCATTTCAAGCAAGGGGTCCATCATGACTCTGTGGGGCTGCTACCCCGATATATAGGCTTATAAAAACTTACAGTAGAAATCCATGGAGGCGGGCCCTTGTGCTTGAGCCACCTCATCCACGGGGGCATTTCACGGCCCCTGCGCCTCTGTCCCGCCCATGTCCTCGCTGCCTCGCTAGTGCCTTTTCATTTCCTCCTTCGTCTGCAAGTCCTTTTGGTGGTGGAGTGAGGTTGAGGTGCATGCCCCGCCTCCCGCTATGACGTCCTCTCTTTTCCCCACCCTGCTCCGTGTTGTGCTATAAAGCAGGGTGAGGAAATAAAAGGATGTCATAGTGGAAGGCGGGGCATGCACCTAAACCTCAACCTCGCTCTGCGCTTGCGTCAACACCACAAGTACACGCAGAGCGAGGATTTCATGAATATCATGAGCGAGGCGGCAAGGACATGGGTGGCACAGAGGCGCAGGGAGCGTGAAATGCCCCCGTGGATAAGGTGGCTCAAGCAAAAGGCCCCGTCTCCATGGATCATTACTGTAAGTTTTTAATAAACCTATATATCGGGGCAGCAGCCCCACAGAGCCATGGGGTCCCCTTGCCTGAATGCAGAAGACATGCTGCATTCAGTGCTGGACTTAGATTCTAATCCATGGGGAGGTGACAGGTCCTCTTTAATATCTGTACCAACCCTGTGCTGACAGGCATTTTGTGCCACTTCTGCTCAGTTCAAACGTAGGCACCAAACGTTTGTTAGGGCTTGGTATCAGTGGCTGGCAAGCCAGCTGTGGTACACCGGTCTGTGTCTGATCATTTGCACCAAGTACTATTGTAGAACAGGTACATACCATAAAAGAAGATACAGAGGAAATTGTGTCCAAGCAAAAATAATTTTGATTTGCCACAAGAAATAGTTTCTCAACGTTTTGACCCTTACAATAGAGTCTTCATCAGGGATATATATTCTATGTACAGAACAGAAAAAAACAACATAAGTATACATCAAACTGAATACTGAATACATCATACAATAATCAAAGACATTCTCAGTGTTATCTTGAGATAGTTTATTCTTTCTTCGTTATATCCTAAGTTATCATACCTGGTCATTCTTGTGCAACGTGATATCATTGGTGAGACATCAAAACTGAGCTTCTGAGGATTTTTTGGTGATTCTGTGGTTAGAAACCAAAATATCTATTAGAGAACAATTCAGTGATCTATGTTACGTGAAGGCTATGCCGTGCTGTGGTAAAGAGAAAGAGGATAAAAGAAACGAGAAAAACGAGAGAATACCCTTAATTCTGGGGTACCCCGTATGCTATGGGTCAAGGTTAAGGAGATCCTTTGAGTCTCCTGATAAGTCGATGCTCTGAGTTGTCTAAAAGAAAAAACATGTCTATAGTCATGAATAATGAAAAGTAGAAGTGGATTATGATAGGGAGACAGAAAAAGAGAGTAAGTTTCACCTATGTGATTCTATATTTCAGATACATCTGATCATAGGGTTCTGTTGCACTTAGTTATGAACTGTTGTATTTGACAGGCACTCTCAGATTCTGAAAATATATGAAGGGAAAGGTTACGAGTATAAGCACTATCTGATGGAAGTCATATGGGTATACTCAATAGAGTCCTTTCATACCTTTTGACACTGTGGCTATCTCGCAGTTAGGTTCTCAGGCTGTGGGATGAATATATAAATATACCTGAACTGGTCTAGAAAACGACATACAGGTGAGGAGAATATTGTATCTTCATACCTTTGGAGGAGAGTGTATTCTGTATGCTTCCTCAACCTGAAAGATCCTGTTAGGTAGATGCAAGTAGGGATTAAACCAACATGCTCAATATGATGCATAGAAGACAAGTGTGACAGCTATGAGACCTCTTGTGCTGGATTTACCTTCTGCACTGTGGTCTGTGGGCTTGTGGAAGCAGACCATGAGGACGCTTGTGGCAATTTTTAAGTGAGAAGACTGGAACCTGCGATTTTTGCCCACAGGTCCATGTATGAGACAGGACTTCTGGGTGTGACGTCATGTTCATGTGTAGTGATCGCGAGATTTGTGACTGCTCATGCTCAGTATAATGCAGAAGGGCAGTGGAACGCATAGGTGAAACGCAGAAGCGCTTAGAAGTGCTTTAAAAATGATTTCTTCGCTCCTGCATTAAATAAGCACGATGGAAAGGATTCATAAGAAGAGGAGATCCTGCTCCGTTCCTGCAGACTTGACCACCCTGCATTGCAAACTTAAGGATCTGCTAAATTTAAACTCTGCTAAAATATTTGCCCGCTGCAAACAAAGAATTTATATGTATGGCAAAAAGGGAAGTAAATTTGCCTCCCGAATGTTAATGAAACAAAAAGAGAAACACTTTTTCGGCATATCCGTACAGACAGCTGTGTCAGGGTTGTTGAGTTGAAGGACATAGCTAAAGCCTTTGGACAATATTACCACTCCTTGTATAATTTGCATTCATCCGACTCCATAAATTACCCTACCACTGCTACTCAACGTAATCATGACTTTATTGCTTCACTGTCCTTGCCTGAGATTTACCCCTTGGGACAAGCAATATTTCTGAATGAAATCACTACTCGAGAGATGAGGAATACGTTGACTGCAATTTCGAACGGAAAGACCCTCAGCCCAGACAGCTTCCCAATTATTTATTATAAAAAATGTGCAGATATTTTTGTACCAGATCTCGTGGAGGTGTTTAACTCAATTCTGTTGGGTATAGTTCCCGCACAGTCTTTAGAAGCTTATATTATCATTATACCCAAAGAGGGGAGAGATGGCTCCCTTTGCAGCAGTTATCGCTCCAACTCTCTGCTTAATGCAGATGTTAAACTTTGGGCCAAAGTCTTAGCCACTGGAATAAATCTGCTACTAACTGATCTGGTTCACCCTGACCAGGCTGGGTTTGTGAGGGGTAAGGAGGGTAGAGATAACTCTACCAGATTTCTGTAAGCCATTTCATATGTGAAGCACACACATCAGGCCCTCACTGTCCTCTCTACTGAGGCAGAGAAGGTTTTTGACCACATCAGTTGGCACTATATTCTGTGCTTTGCAGAAAAGTGCCTTCCCTTCTCTTGTCATTGAAGCCATACTGTCACTTTACGCCTACTCTACAGTCAAGGTCAGAGTGAATGGGATCCTGTTGGAGACCTTCAAGACTTGCAATGGCACCAGAGCAGGGCTGCCCCCCCCCATCCTTGTTCATCTTGGTAATGGAGACCCTGATTCAAGCTATTAGACAAAATACAGAACTAAGGGGATTAGAGTTAAACAGTTGGAGTTGAAGGCTGCCACTTTTGCGGATGATCTCTTGCTGATGATTTCCAAACTGAGAACTGCCATTCCAAAGCTGTTGGAGATCTTTTCCCTATTTGGGGAGCTTTCCAATTTTAAGATAAACCTTGACACGTCTGAAACCCTCAACATTTCAGCCACCATGACGGATATTCGAACACTCAAAATCTCTACCCCTTTCAAATGGCCCAGCTGGAAACATAAATATTTGGGGATATACATCACTACGGACTCATGTTCCCTCTTCCATCATAACTTTGTTCCCCTATTAGGAAAAATTAGGACTCTGCTAAAATCCTTTGACCTCCCTTTTCTGTCCCGGTTAGGGAGGGCTAATGTAATTAAAATGTATATTCTTCCTAAAATATTTTTTGTCATGAACATGGTCCCAATCTTTCTACCGAAATCCTTTTTCCATTCCCTTAATCAAATCATTGGTAAGTGTAAGAGTGACAGGGTTCCAACGACTGCCGTATCGTTGCTGCGTCGCTGGTGAGATCTGACTGTTTGACATCTCACCAGCAATCATGTACCGACGCACCAGCGATCCCGGCTAGGTCAAATCATGGTCGTGATCGCTGGAAAGTTGCAGTAAGGCCCCTAATGTATAGTTCAGTCAAAGTTGATATAAGTTGTTACCATTGATGCCTATTGTGCATCTAATGTTTTTTTAAAGGTGGCATAAAAGCTATCTAGGGAGGCTAGGAAAGTGAGGAAGAAATTAGTATTGGGTAAACAAATGAAAATGAGTTAATATATAATCTAATTTTCCCTGTTAAACCCATTGGGTTCCAATGTCCGCAGGGTGGGGATTCAATATTCTCTCTGTTTCAGAAGTTTAACCCTATTGCCACCTCTTCATGGTATCGGGACGTGATCCAGACTTGGTCTGATCCATGCATCTTCCAAACTACATCTTTCAAAGTACATTTTCTAAGTACAATACTTAGAAATAGACTAGAAATGGACTGGAAAAGACTGGCAGGTAAAGAAATATAAATCCCCACAATGTTTCCCTTCTAATCTCTACCACCCTTGCTACTTCATCTCATATTAACTCCTGCAATCCCTTCCACAAGTAAGGAACTAGTCATCAGTCCACCCTTCCTCCCCAGCCATCTGACCTCCTCTTGACTACTATTTCTCCCCATACTGGCTGTATCACCTTGTCCTCGGCTCCACCATTCTGTCCAGGACTGCTAGATCTCATCCCCATCCACATCTCCCTGGACTGTAGCTCATACCTTGGTGGCATCCCACCCCGGACTGACCCCTGGATGCCTCACCTGTCCCACGGCTGCTCCATCAGCCAACCCAGCAATCGCCTCTGTCAACCCGACCGCCTCGACTGATCCCCCAACTTCCCCATCTGACCCATCCATCCGACCCCCCACCTTACATCTCATCCCCTGGTCATCACCTCATCCCATGACCGCTCCCCACTGATGACCATTCACCCACTACCACAACTTTCCCCACTCTGCTTCTGACCCCTGCTGCCACACTCATTCCCTGTTCTCCGTATGCAATGTTCCCGCTACTCCTCACTCTCACTCCCATCCTTCTCCACTTCCTACTACCCCCACTTATCCCCCTCCCAGCAACAAAATACTGCTCTCAGCCTCTATCCTGCCGAACCACCTCACCTACTTCACCGACCTTTTCATTCACTTTCAATCCTCAATTACCAAACAAGCACGCCCGCCTCGCAAGCTCTCATGCTCCCACCTGCTAACCCTCGGCCTACTCCTCCTCCTTGCCGGTGACATCTCCCCCAATCCTGGCCCCCCCCGCAACATCCCAACAACAACCTTCATCCCGCGACCCACCGCCAACCCTCGCAACCTCACCACCACTTGCTCTCGCAACCCCACCAACATCAGACCATTCCCCCAACCCATGCCCCACCTACCGCTCTACCCGGCGCACTCTGGAATGCCCGCTCAGTGTGCAACAAACTCCCCGACATCCATGATCTCTTTATCTCCAGGAAACTGTCATTCCTCGGCCTCACCGAGACCTGGCTCACCCCCTCCGACACGGCCTCCCTGCTGCACTATCCTACGGCGGCCTCAGCCTGTCCCACACCCCCCGTCCCTCTGGCAAACAAGGCGGTGGAGTCGGCATACTGCTGTCCAACTCCTGCACCTTCAGCCCCATCCCCCAGCCCCCATCCGTCACTGTCCCCTCCTTCGAAGCCCACTCAGTCCGAATCTTCTCCCCTGCAACCTCCAAATAGCCATCATCTACCGCCCCCCCGGACCACCGCCTCCTTCCTTGACCACTTCACCACCTGGCTACTTCACTTCCTCTCCACTGACATCCCCTCCATCATCATGGGCGACTTCAATATCCCCATTGACACTCCCCGCCCAGCCGCCTCCAACCTTCTTTCCTTGACCACCTCCCTAGGGCTCTCCCAATGGTCCTCCTCTCCCACCCACGAACAAGGCCACACGCTTGACCTCATCTTTACCCGCCTTTGCTCCCTCTCTAACCTCACAACCTCGGTACTCACACTGTCCGACCACCATCTCTTGACCTTCTCCGCCCTCTCTCCCCTGCCACACTACCCCTCTCCGCAAACTTGATCACCCTCGCCGAAACCTAAAAGATCTTGATCTTCCTTTTATTCTCTGAATCACTCCTCCCTCTCACCGACCTACCCTGCGCTGACGACATTGACATTGCCACCACCCTATACAACACCACCATAACGAACGCTCTCGACCTAGCCGCCCCCCTCACTCTCCATGCTCCACGCATTAACAGGCAACCCTGGCACACCACCCTCACTAAAAACCTGAGACGGGCGTCCAGAGTCGCCGAGAGGAGATGGAAAAAGTCTCACACCCCCGAGCACTTTGCTCTATTCAAGCAATCCATCACTGACTTCAAGACGGCACTCGCTACCGCCAGCAAGCAAGTGTTCTTCTCATCCCTTATAACCTCTCTGTCCCGCAACCCCAAGCAGCTCTTCAAAACTTTCAACTCCTTACTTCGCCCACCTGCTCCTCCCCCTTCTCCCCTCATCTCTGCTGAAGACTTTGCGACCTTCTTCAAGGAGAAGATCGACAAGATCAGAAGCAGCTTCGGTCCACTATCCCACACCTCCCCTTCCCACCTACACTGCCCTCCTCCTCCATCAGCCACTTCCCCCCCATAACTGAAGACCAACTCTCCTCCCTCCTGTCAAAATCACACCTCACCACCAGCGCCCACGACCCGCTCCCATCCACCTCATTCCCAACCACACCTCCATTTTCATCCCAGCCCTCACCCACCTCTTTAACCTTTCACTTAGCACTGGTACCTTCCCCTCGGCCTTCAAACACGCCCTAATCACGCCCATCCTAAAAAAACCCTCACTTGACCCTACCTCTGTCTCTAACTATCGCCCCATATCTCTTCTCCCATTCGCCTCTAAGCTACTTGAACAACACGTCCACTCCGAACTGTCCTCTCACCTCTCCTCGTGCTCCCACTTCGACCGCCTACAGTCCGGCTTCCGACCCCTCCATTCCACCGAAACAGCCTGACCAAAGTCACCAACGACCTACTGACCGCCAAGAACAAACACTACTACTCCATCCTGCTACTCCTTGACCTGTCTGCCGCCTTCGACACGGTTGACCACTCCCTTCTTCTCAGGATCCTGGAATCCCTTGGCATCACCCACCTTGCCCTCTCCTGGATCTCCTCATACCTAGTGGACCGGACCTTCAGCGTCTCCCACTCCCACACCTCCTCCTCACCCTACCCCCTTTCTGTCGGAGTCCCCAAGATTCGGTCCTGGGACCCCTACTTTTCTCCATTTACACTCTCGGCCTAGGGCAACTCATCGAGTCCCATGGCCTCCAGTACCACCTCTACGCCGACGACACCCAAATCTACCTGTCCGGCCCCGACATCACCTCCCTACTCTCGAAAATCCCTCAATGCCTTTCCGCCATCTCATCCTTCTTCTCTGCTCGCTTCCTTAAACTCAACATGGACAAAACTGAATTCATAGTCTTCCCCCAAGAAATTCCACCCCACCTCCCAACCTATCCATCTGCGTCAACGACTGCCCCTCTCCCAGTCCCCCAAGCCAAATGCCTCGGGGTAATCCTTGACTCCTCCCTATCCTTCAAACCCCACATCGAGGCCCTCACCACATCCCTCCGGCTCCAGCTCAAGAACATCTCACGGATCCGCTCCTTCCTCACCCACGACACCGCTAAAACACTCATCCATGCTCTTATCATCTCCCGCCTTGACTACTGCAACCTCCTTCTCAATGGCCTCCCGGCTAACTCCCTCACACCTCTCCAGTCTATCCTCAACTCCGCTGCCCGACTCATCTATATGTCCTCCCGCTACTCCCCTGTCTCCCCCTCTGCCAAGCCCTTCACTGGCTCCCCGTCTCCAAGAGATCCCAATTCAAAACACTAACCATGGCGTACAAAGCCATACACAACCTGACTCCACCATACATCTCCGACCTGGTCTCCCAATACCTACCCTCACGCAACCTCCGCTCCTCCCAAGAACTCCTCCTCTGCTCCCCCCTCATCACCTCTTCGCACAACCGAGTCCAGGACTTCTCCCGGGCATCTGCCTTACTCTGGAACTCCCTACCCGAACACGTCAGACACTCTCCTACCCTGAGTAGCTTCAAGTGTCACCTGAAGACTCACTTGTTCCGTCAAGCCTACAACCTGCCATGAGACCCAGGCGAACACCCCATACCTGACATTCCCCCATCCTACTGTATCCTAACCCACCCCTCATAGACTGTGAGCCCTCGTGGACAGGGTCCCTGCCCCTCCTGTACCTGTACGTCCTGATCGCCTAGATTTAGTGTACTTGTTCTTGTCTCCCTCAACCTCATGTAAAGCGCCATGGAACCTAATGGCGCTATATAAATAAATAATAATAATAATAAAATAATAATAATTTGATATTTTAATTGACTGATGTTGTGGCCCTTTTCCAAAAAGTGAGCAGAGACTGAATGTAGAGTATTTTTGCATTGGATGGTTGACTTGTGTTTGCTGATGTGGTCACGGATATGTTGGGTAGTCTCCCCAACATATCTGAGACTGCATGGACATTTTATCAGATATAAAACCTAGCTAAAGTTGCATGTATACAACCCCCATATGTCATACCTCTTGCCTATTCTAGGGTGAGTGAATGACTCACCTTTGGTAATGTTTGATCACTGCTTGTAGTGGAGGCATGGAAATGGGCCCTCCTAGTGGTACAGAGTGTGGTTTTTTCTCTGCAATATTCTGGTTGATCCCACATCAGCCCTTACCCGGTGATCCCTAAGGTTGAGTGCCCTTCTGTTGCCGAACAGAGGAGGGTTTTTAAATTCTGGTATAAAAGTGTAGGCCAGACTATTAGTGGCCAGTGTTGGAGCACCTTGCTGTGGATGAAATGAAAAAAAATGGTGGTATGTGCTCTAGTAAGTGATTCTGGGTGACATAATGCATTGGGATCTTGCTACAGTCATAGTACTCTTGTATTTATCTAGATAGGCTCTTGTCTTAAACATCTCAGAGACCTCTGCGTGTCTTTTGGTTCTAGTGTGAGGGTTGGAGACAATCCTGTCCACTTTGTGATGTTGTGACTTGAGTGGGGATTTCTTTACATGTGGGGGGGTGGCAGCTAGTGAAGTGCAAGTCGCTATTACGATCTATATTCCCATGATGAAGAATATTGTAAGGGTCGAAACGTCGAGAATCTGATCACTATTTCTTGTGACAGATAAAAATTATTTTTGCTTGGACACAATTTCCTCTGTATCCTCTTTTATAGTGTTTGCCAGTTCTACAATAGGACCTGTACTCTTTTTTATGAGCACCACCTGCCATGGGGTGTAGCAGAGTATTTACTAATATTGATCATCTACACCAACCCTGTGCTGACAGGCATTTTGTGCCACTTCTGCCCAGTGCCCACATTGTCCAGGCACCAAACGTTTATTACGGCTTAGTACCAGTGTTTTTAGCGAATATACCCTGTGGTACAGTGGTGCTTGAGAAAACCTTTTTGTGCCACATCCGGGCATCAACCACATTTTTTGCCTAGTACCATTTCTTGGCAAATCTGGTTGGTTGCATTCACATCCCCATATCTTTTTGGCCTACAAGAAGTGACTTGAAAATTTTTTACATTCAAATATGAGCGGTAAAAGCCATCGTCATGGGGGAAACCAGGCGTACTGGTAAGGAGAAAATGCTTGGTGATCGTGGGTAAAGTAACCAGAAGCTCTGCTACATAAACACTGCCATCTAGGTGAAGAAAAATATCTCCACAGGTGTAGCTGAATCGTAAACCCAATGGACCTTGGGATATACCGTGGAGGCTGATACCAGAAACGAGCCGGACAAGAACCTCAGATAAATGAATAAGGTTGATTCACAACAATAACACAAATTTCCCAAGGGAAGTCCACAAGGTCAGAGCACTGGGGTTCCCCTAAGGGTGCAACTAGAAGCGGAACCCCTTAGACAGGGATTGTCTTAGCGCAGCCAGAGAGGGTCCAATGAACCAGCCAACCTGCGGGTCCGACCCAAGGCAAAACAAGACACGGAAACCAGGGAACCGGAGGAAAGGCAAGGATGGAATTTGGACCCTGATGTAGCAGAACGGATCCAGTAGGTTGCTGGGGACCAGTGAGTGCAAACAAATGAACAACAAATGAAGTTGCCTAGGCACTTCCCTTAGAAAGTGAGGGCCTTAAGCAATTGGCTGAGAGGTGGTGACAGAAAAAGGGTGTACTGGCCCTTTAAATTTACTATGTGCAGCGTGCATGCGCCCTATGCACAGTCCCCTTGCCAGCAGGAACTGAGGAGGCGGGGGAGAAGCATCGAGGAGCAACCACAGCGGAGGAGGACAACAGAGAGCGCGGGCCTGGTAAGTATGCCTGTGGGCCCTAGCAAGATATCGGCGGCCGGATGGACAGAATTACCCTGCTCCCTGGGGAGGGGACCCTCTGGGTGCAGGGTTACAATAGACTTCTTTCAGTGGACAGTCTGGCATGATCCCTTTCTAAGGCAGCAGCACATCGGCTTGACTTGTAGATGAGGCTCAGAAAGAGAAGGTGCTGCAGAGGATATCAAGCACTCCATCAAGTGTCCTCTCATCCACCTCAACTTCAACAGGACACACAGTGCACTTCTCACAGGAGTCACAAGTCTCCAGTCTCGCTACTTGCTGTGGGTTAACATAGATGGCTGAGTCTGCACACCTGTTCAGGTATACTATAGCCTGGGAATTAGAGGTCAGCTCCAATTATTCACTGAGCCAAGAAGAAGAACTGATCTGCACCAATGCACAAAATCTTTGGATGAAGAAGGGTCCGGGCACAATGTAGAGCCTCATTATAAAACATTAACAAATGTTGGAGATAAAGAGGCTGGTAAATATGATGAGAATCAGATACCTGAGGCAGATGCCTACGTATGTTTGTGGTCAGGGCAGGAAGAGGGTGGCTCTGAGTGTGAGGAGTGTGACAGCACAGAGAGTGATGATGAGATTATAGATCCCACTTATTGTCAACCCACAGGAAGACAGTTGATTAGCCCTGCAGAGGAGGTGGAAGAGGAAGATGATAAAGCTGACAAGGTTAGCTTTCCGGACAGAGATGGAGTGTAGGGATGGGCGAATCTACTCGCTAGGACTCGTTACCCGGCGAGTAGTAAGGGACTCGCAGGACTCGGTACTCTGCGAGTTTCCCAGTGATTACTCGCACGAGTCCAATGCAAATCAATATCAATCCTAGTTTTGTCAGAAACGCTGACAAAACTAGGATTGCCATTGTTTGCATTAGACTCGCGAGTAATCACTGGCTACTGTGCCAGTGATAGCAGGGAAACTCGCAGATAACTGCTGTTTCTTTGCAGAGCCAGTCCAGCTGTCTTCTCTGTGCAGCTCCAGGGTCCTAGAGCCCGCCTGCTGCCTGATGTAGCAGTGCTGAGATTGTTCTCAGTCTGCTCATTCCCTGTGTACAGACATGAATGTCTGTGCACAGAGATGATGTAGCAGTGCTGAGATTGTTCTCAGTCTGCTCATTCCCTGTGTACAGACATGAATGTCTGTGCACAGAGATGATGTAGCAGTGCTGAGATTGTTCTCAGTCTGCTCATTCCCTGTGTACAGACATGAATGTCCGTGCACAGAGATGATGTAGCAGTGCTGAGATTGTTCTCAGTCTGCTCATTCCCTGTGTACAGACATGAATGTCTGTGCACAGAGATGATGTAGCAGAGCTGAGATTGTTCTCAGTCTGCTCATTCCCTGTGTACAGACATGAATGTCTGTGCACAGAGATGATGTAGCAGAGCTGAGATTGTTCTCAGTCTGCTTATTCCCTGTGCATAGACATCTATATTTATGCACAGGTGTTGTAGCAGAGAGGACATCGCGTTTTGGACTGCGTCGGATGGAAGAGGATTTTTTTAATTAAAGATGGAGTCCCTAATGGCTTTTTTTTTTATTTCTAATAAAAAATTTTCCTTGTGTTGTGTTTTTTTTAAAACAATTTAATAGAAATTCATGGTGGTCATGTCTAATATTGGCGTGACCGCCATAAATTTCGGGCTTAGGGCCAGCTGATAATACAAAGCTGGCCCTAACCTCTTTATTACCCAGCGTGCCACCGCTACCAGGGCCGCTGGAAGAGCGGGGTTCAGCGCCAGAGGATGGCGCTTCAATGAACGCGCCATCTTCTGGGGCGGCTGCGGGCTGCAATTTGCAGCGGGGGGTGCCCAGAAAGCTTGGGCATCCCTGCGCTGCGGATTACAGACCCCAGCTGCTTAGCTGTACCTGGCTAGACATAGAAATTGCGCGGAGCCCCACGCATTTTTTTTTAATTATTTCATGAATTTCAGAGTCAGAGTCTCAGAATTTCATGAAATAATTAAAAAAAAATGCGTGGGGCTCCGCGCAATTTCTATGTCTAGCCAGGTACAGCTAAGCAGCTGGGGGCTGGAATCCGCAGCGCAGGGATGCCCAAGCTTTCTGGGCACCCCCCGCTGCAAATTGCAGCCCGCAGCCGCCCCAGAAGATGGCGCGTTCATTGAAGCGCTATCCTCTGGCGCTGAACCCCGCTCTTCCAGCGGCCCTGGTAGAGATGGCACGCTGGGTAATAAAGAGGTTAGGGCCAGCTTTGTATTATCAGCTGGCCCTAAGCCCGAAATTTATGGCGGTCACGCCAATATTAGACATGACCGCCATGAATTTCTATTAAATTGTTTTAAAAAAAACACAACACAAGGAAAATTTTTTATTAGAAATAAAAAAAAAAGCCATTAGGGACTCCATCTTTAATTAAAAAAATCCTCTTCCGTCCGACGCAGTCCAAAACGCGATGTCCTCTCTGCTACATCCCCTGTGCATAAATATAGATGTCTATGCACAGGGAATAAGCAGACTGAGAACAATCTCAGCTCTGCTACATCATCTCTGTGCACAGACATTCATGTCTATACAGAGGGAATGAGCAGACTGAGAACAATCTCAGCTCTGCTACATCATCTCTGTGCACAGACATTCATGTCTGTACACAGGGAATGAGCAGACTGAGAACAATCTCAGCTCTGCTACATCAGGCAGCACGCGGGCTCTAGGACCCTGGAGCTGGGGCAGCCAGAACACAGAGAAGACAGGATCTTATCTGTGCGAGTCAGTGATTACTTACAAAGTAAACTAGCAATGCAAATAAATGACACAACTAGGATTGCTTCAGGCTGAAGCTTCCGAGACACATCTGCGATTTGTAAATCTCACACTACTCGCTATTACTCGCTTCCCCATTCATTAACATTGGACTCGCTAGACTCGCAACGAGTAGCGAGTCCTGGGCTCGGACTCGCTAGAGTCAAGCGATTCCGAGTAATTTAGGATTCGCTCATCACTAATGGAGTGCTGCAAGCACATCATGCATTGTTTCTTCAGCCACAACTCTGCCTTTCTGCAGAAGCCAGGGTGGCTCTGCAGCTCACAGCTAAACCTTGCCTAGCCTGAGTCTTTTTTATGATCGCAAAGGATGACCCAAATCATGTCATCTGCCAAATCTAAGCAAAAAAACAAATAATTAGAGTACTTCATGCATGATCTGTCACATGGAAATGGTGCAAAAATTACAGTGCAAATAGGGTCCGTAAAGTAGAGATGAGCCACCACCCCGGTGTTTGAATCCGATTAATTGAATTTGCTGTGTGTTCGTTGAATGTTCATTGAATGTTGATTGAACAACGTCGAACACGTCGAACACCATTGAAAATCAATGTAACATGTGTTTCAAAGCTAGTACTGGGCGGGGGAAGCAACTACAGGGAGGGAGGAGGGAAGCACCGGGAGCTGGGAGCGAAAGACACAGGCGGGCAAGCCGGCTGTGAGAAGAGGACTTCACCGCCGGCTTTCCTGCTCTGTGCTGCACTCCCTACTCCCTGATGCCCCCTCCCTGCTCCCTGGATCTGCTCCTGACGCCCAGTCCTAACTTAGGATCAGGCGGGGAGGAGGCGGGGGAACAATGAGGGGGCATCATGGAGCGGGGAGTGCAACACAGAGCAGGAAAGCCGGTGGTGAAGTCTCAAGGCTGGCTTTTCTGCTGGTTATTTCAAATGAACAGCTGATGCAGATCAGCTGTTCATTTGAAGAAGCCATGCGGTGCTGTCAGGGAAAGGTTCATGTGAGTTCATGCAGCATGAACTCACATGAACTTTCCCATGGCTGCACAGCTCAGCTACATCTCTGGTAGAGGCTGAGCTAAAGAAGAAAACCTGGTTGGACTACGTTGGACGGAAGATGAATTTTTTAATAAAGATGGAGTCTCTAAGAGTATTTTTTGTTTTATTTCTAATAAAATATTTATTTCTGTGCGTGGTGTTTTTTTTAAAAATTCAATAGAAATTCATGGCGGTCATGTCTAATATTGGCGTGACCCCATGAATTTTGGGCTTAGGGCCAGTTGATAACAGAAAGGCCCTAACCCCTTTATTACCCAGTGAGCCACGGCACCAGGGCCCAGGATGAACTGGGCTCAGTGCCAGAAGATGACGCTTCTCTGAAAGTGCCATTTTCTGGGGTGGCTGCGGACTGCAATTCACAGTGGGGGGTGCCCAGAAAGCTTGGGCCTCCCTGCACTGCGGATTCCAGCTCCCAGCTGCCTAATTGTACCTGGCTGGACATGGAAATAGCATGATGCTCCACGTATTTTTTTTTAATTATTACATGAAATTCATGAAATAATAAAAAAAAAGAACTTCCTTCTATTTCTGTTTCCAGGCAGGTACAAATAGGCACCTGGGGGTTGGAGGCAGCCCGTTCCTGCCTGCTGTACCTGCTGGACACAAAAATACAGTGAATCCCATGTCAAATTATTTTGGAAAAATTAATTTAAAAAATATTTAGGGACTGCATCTTTATTAACCCCTCGAGACTGGAGCTCTGCGGCATTGTAAGGGGGTTAACTCAAGTCACCCAAGTATAGCTCAGGTCATACCACCTGAGCCAGGCCCGGACTGACAGGTGGGAGGAGCAGGACTTTTCCCTATGGGCCGCCCATTGTCGGGGTGCGGGGGCCGCAAGCTCCTCCCGCCGCAGGCCTGTCTGATTTTAAATGATTTTGCGGCCGCTGCATAGCGTGGTTAGAGGTGCCGGCCGCCAAGTTGCCGGTATTGTACGTCATGAGAGGGAGAGTGACTCACTGGTCCGCGGTCGCAGAGACGCACACCAATCAGCGGGAAGCCTAGGCAGTGGCTCATACCTCATATTGGAGCGCACGGCTGTGCTGTGATGAAATCACGACAGCACGTTCTTTGTGGGCGGAGAGAGCATACATTCTGCTCTCCCGTCCACCCCGACCCCAGCCATTACTAAGTGGTCCCTGTGCTGCTGCCCGTGATTTCCTGAAAGTGAGGAACATCGGAGACACCAACAGTGGGAGCAGCTGCTGAAGGTAACGTGTGCAGGGTGGCTCCCAGCAGCACAGAAGTTATCAGCATGTCTCAGACTTGGTGCAGTGATAGATGTGACGCTGCTTCTCTCCCCGCAGGAGATCAGAGGGAGAAAAAGACATCACTGGAGGGGACCGTGATGGAGTCACTGCTCACCTGGGTAAGGACTCGACCGTCTGCCGGGCTCCACAGCTGGGCTGGCCACCTGTATCCTGGACAGGGACACTCTGCTCTCCCCCCAGCCCCTGAAACAGGACAGCAGAGCCTGGAGCTGGAGGCAGCAGCCGGCAACGGCACTCTCCTCACTGGGGGACAAACACAGCAAAGGCACTTTCACTTTTATTATCATCTGCTCCGGAGGCCTGAGTGGGCTGGGCTGTGGATATGGCATGCACTGTATGGGCCTACTACTGTCTGTGCTGACTGTATATAAGGCTTATACTATATGGACCTACTGTTAGCATATGTGGGGGCTGTGGCTGGCTGTGTATATATGGGCCTACCCTACTGCCTATACTGGGATTGGCTGTGTATGGCATGTACTATATGGGCCTACTACAGGCGTACATAGGGGATGGGACCTACATGTGATGCATGTGTATATATGATTGGTGCATCTGTGGTGATGTATGTATCTGTGTGTCCGTGCACATGGTGACAATTGTGTGTTGTGTATGTTGCGATGTTTGTGCGTCATGTTTGTGGTGATGTGCAGCTGACAATCTCTTCCTCCCTGACAATGTGCAGTTACTGGGTGTAGCCCTCCAGCTTCATGAGGACACTCTGCCCAGTGAGGGAGCAGTGGAAGAGGACTCAGGCAGCTGTTAGCGCCAAGTGTGCAAACCTCCCGCCTTGCCGTGTCCTCCATGTCGGCTCTGCCCCTCTGAACCTGAGGCACATTCACTATCATCTGAGGCACTTTCACTATCATCTAAGCCTCAGATGATAGTGCAAATGCTTCAGATGATAGAGAAAGTGCCTCAGATGATAGTGAAAGTGCCTCATATGATAGTAAAAGTGTCTCAGAATCTGCGGCACTTTCACTAATATCATCTGAGGCTCAGATGACAGTGAAAGTGCCTCAGATGATAGAGAAAGTGCCTCTGACTGACAGTGAAAGTGATTCAGAATCTGAGGCACATTCATTATCATCTGAGGCACATTCACTATCATCTGAAGCATTTGCACTATCATCTGAGGCTCAGATGATAGTGAAAGTGCCTCAGATGATAGAGAAAGTGCCTCTGACTGACAGTGAAAGTGCCTCAGAATCTGAGGCACATTCACTATCATCTGAGGCACATTCACTATCATCTGAAGCATTTGCACTATCATCTGAGGCTCAGATGATAGTGAAAGTGCCTCAGATGATAGAGAAAGTGCCTCTGACTGACAGTGAAAGTGCCTCAGAATCTGAGGCACATTCACTATCATCTGAAGCACATTCACTATCATCTGAGACACATTCACTATCATCTAAGCCTCAGATGATAGTGCAAATGCTTCAGATGATAGTGAATGTGCCTCAGATGATAGTGAATGTGCCTCAGATTCTGAGGCATTTTCACTGTCAGTCAGAGCCACTTACTCTGTCATCTGAGGCACTTTCACTGTCATCTGAGCCTCAGATGATATTAGTGAAAGTGCCGCAGATTCTGAGGCACCTTCACTATCATATGAGGCACTTTCACTATCATCTGAGGCACTTTCTCTATCATCTAAGGCACTTTCACTATCATCTGATGCATTTGTCTGTGTGTGGCTGGGGCTGCGTGGCTGGCTGTGTGTGGCTGAATGAGTGTCTGGGGCTGTGGCTGGGGCTGCATGGCTGTGGCTGGCTGACTGTATGTCTGTGTGTGGCTGGGGCTGCCTGGCTGACTATATGTCTGTGTGTGGCTGAGGCTGCGTGGCTGGGGCTTTGTGGCTGTTTATGTGGCTGGTTGTTGCTGTTTGTGTGGCTGGCTGTGGCTCTGTGTGTGTGGCTGGTTGGCTGTGTATGGCTGGCTGTGTCTGTGTGGCTGGCTGGCTGTGTGTGGTTTGCAGTGTGTTTGTGTGTGGCTGGCTAAGGCTGTCTATGTTGCTGGCTCTGTGGTTGTGTGTGGCTGTCTATGTGGATGGCTGTTTGTGTGTGGCTGTCTGAGTCTGTGGCTGGCTGTGACTGTGTGTGTGGCTGTTTGTGTGGCTAGTTTTGGCTGTGTGTGTGGCTGTTTATGGCTGTGGCTGTATGTGTGTGACTGACTGTGTGTGGCTGTGTGTCTGTGTGGCTGGCTGTGCGTCTGTGTGTGGCTGTGTGTGGCTGGCTGGATGTATGGTTGGCTGTGTGTCTGTGTGTGGCTGGCTATGGCTGTCTATGTTGCTGGCTCTGTGGCTGTGTGTGCCTGTCTTTGGCTGTCTGTGGCTGGTTTTGTCTGTGTGTGGCTGTCTATGTGGCTGGCTGTGTGTGGCTGGCTGTGGCTGTATGTATGTGGCAGGCTGTGTGTGTGTGTGGCTGTGTGTCTGTGTAGCTGGCTGTTTGTGTGTGTCTGGCTGTGGCTCTGTGTGTGGCTGGCTGTGGCTGGTGGCTGTCTATGTGGCTAGCTGTTTGTGGCTGCTGTGGCTGTATGTGTGTGACTGGCTGTATGTGTGTGACTGGCTGTGTGTGTGTGGCTGGCTGTTTGTGTGTGGCTGGCTGTTTGTGTGTGGCTGGCTATGGCTGTCTGTGTTGCTGGCTCTATGGTTGTGTGAGTGGCTGGCTGTGTGTGGTTGGCTGTATCTGTGGCTGGCTGTGGCTGTGTGGCTGACTGTTTGTTGCTGGCTGTGGCTGTCTATGTGGCTGGCTGTGTGGCTGTCAATGTGGCTAGCTGTTTGTGGCTGGCTGTATCAGTGTGTGGCTAGCTGTGGCTGCATGTGACTGGCTGTATGTGTGTGGCTTCCTATGTGGCTGGCTGTGGCTGTATGAGTGTGACTGGCTGTGTGTGTGTGTGGCTGGTGGCTGTCTATATGGCTAGCTATTTGTGGCTGTATGTGTGTGGCTGGCTGGATGGGTGTGTGGCTGGCTGCATGGGTGTGTGGCTGGCTGTGTGTGGCTGTCTATGTGGCTGGATGTGTGTCTGTGTGTGGCTGGCTGTAGCTGTGTGTGTGTGGCTGTGTGTGGCTAGTGGCTTTTTGTGTAACTGGCGTTGGCTGTGTGTGGCTGGCTGTGTGTTTGTGTGGCTGGCTGTATGTTTGTGGCTGGCTATGTGTGTGTGTGGCTGGCTGTGTGTGTGTGGCTGGCTGTGTGGTTGGCTGTGTGTGGCTGGCTATGGCTGTCTATGTTGCTGGCTGTGTGTCTGTGTGTGGCTGGCTTTGGCTGGCTGTATGTGGCTGGCTGTGGCTGTCTGGCTGGCTGCGTCTGTGGCTGGTTGTGTGGCTGGCTTTAGCTGTGTGTGGCTGTCTATGTGGTTGGCTTCGTCTGTGTGTGGCTGGCTGTGTGGCTGGTGGCTGTCTATGTGGTTGGCTGTATGTGTGTGGCTGGCTGTGTGTATGTGGCTGTGTGTGTGTGGCTCTCCATGTGACTGACTGTGTGTGGCTGTCTGTGTGGCTGGCTGTATGTCTTTGTGTGGCTGTCTGAGGCTGTGTGTGTGGCTGGCTGTGTGTCTATGTGGCTGACCAATGCAACCCCACAATCCTGAGAAATGGAGCTTTGAAGTGCGCCATGTATATGGAGCTGTGGTTGATTATTCCTTTTGCTGCATCATTCACATGTGGCTCTTCAAATAACTCCTTTATGAAAGTGGCAAGGTCCATGACAACGTAAAAGCAACATTTACAGATTGGGGCTGATGGGTTATATAGTGTGTGGGCTGGTGTGGCTTGTCTTCCAGGGCTGCTTTTTGGTCCCAGTCCGGCCCTGACCTGAGCTGTCCTCGGGTGACCTGAGTTAACCCCCCTTACAGTGCCGCTGCGCTCTGGCCTCGAGGGCTTAATAAGATGCAGTCCCTAAATGTATTTTTTTATTTTGACTTTATGAATTTTTCCCAAAAAAATTTGACGTGGGCTTCGCCAGATAACTGCCTGATATGCGATGTAACAACACGAAGGAATTCCATGATGCACATGTTGCAGCGACTGTGGCAGCAGCGACGAACCCTGGTGCAATATTTCATGACGTGCAGCCTGGGCCAATGCAATCCTGACTTGGGTCAAATCACACTACTGGAGAGGTCACAGGACCTCTACACCCTTCTGCACAGTTTTGAAACTGACGACTAAGATGTTTAGCACTGATAATGCCGTTATCAACATGACTATTCCGGTCATCTACAAGCTGGAGCATATTTTGACCATTATACCAGGTGCTGGTCTAAGAGGAAGAGGAGAAGGTACAGAAAGAGACATATGCAGAAAGGATAACAAGATCTGAAAGGTCTGGACTGTCGTCAGCACAGAAGCGGGTGGCATTGGATGTGGGAGGAGAGGGATTGACCGGAGCTCACGGTAGCAGCCAGTTTATAAGGGTGCAGGAGTCGAGGAAGAAATGGAGGCGGAAGAGGCAATGTTGACCGAAGACTAAGCAGAGGAGGGAAATTTTAGTCATTTTTTTGATGTACAAGGTGGTGAGAGAGGATGGAGGAATCAAGTGGGAATGTTACCCCGCTGCCACCAACGCAACAAAAAGTTGGGCCTCCTGGATGTGAAAGACACATGAGTGCCTTCTTGCTGCACTACCTGCAACATGATTCGCGGATTGTTAGGATTCAAAGTAATGCAGACTACTGGGTTGCTGCACTTTGAGATCCCCGGTACGAAACTATATTTGGTCAAATGCTTCCCATCCTGGAAAGGGACTCATGCATGTATCAAAAGAAGCTTTTAGACAATCTGAGGACTGCTTTTCCCCAAAGCACCAGTGTTGGACATTGTGTACATTGCAGTGTTACACTTCCAACCCAGGGAACATCCAGTTGTCGTCACCAGAGAAATTTTACCAGCAGCAGTGGATCCATTACCAGCAATTTATGACAATTTTTAGATCTTCCTTTGCAACACCAGAAGAAAAGACAAGTCTGACAAAAAGAGAACGCCTAGAAAGTATGGTACAGGAACATCTACATCTCAGTATCGATGTCATGACAGTGGAACTGGACCCTTGTGCATGTTGAGCTTCAAAACTGAAAAAGTGGCCTGAGCTTGCAGCTCATGCCTTGGAGATTTTGTTATGCCTGGCAGCTGGCATTCTCTCAAAATGTGTTGTGATGCAGCGGCTTACTGCTTTGCCATTGTGTATGCTGTGACTTGTAGTTCAGCAAGTTATGCTCTGCAATAGAAATCCAGAAAGATCACTATGGGGCTTGTGGTGCCATAAGGGTTAAGTTTGCAATTTGTTGATGATGGGTGTGGCTTATACCTGAGAACAAGTGTTGTGTGAGAAGATGGGGAGCTAGAGTCCATGACTGTCTCTGTGATGCAAGGAAGCTCTGTGTGTGTGTTTACAAGTGGCTGCAGATGTCATTTTTCCTGTAGACACATGGTCAGGAGACTGTGTCTCTTACTGCTTGGGAGTAGTTGTCCCTGGAGACCGAGGCTAGGGAACCTGGGATGGCTCTCTATGCTTCTTCACACACTATGATATCGTTAAAGATATCAATGAAACGTAACGCTTTTTAGAGTGTTCGAACGATGTCCTTTATGCATCGTTGCGTGTAAACATACGGTCTTGAAACGACAAATCGTTGGATCGTTCATCAAAAATTTGAGATCCTGACCTCAAATCTATCGTTCCTCATCCAATTAAGTTTCTGTGAACATGCATCATTGTTCAGTGTGACACCTTTTTGAACGATGTCGTTCACAATTTTCCTATTCCTGCCGCTTTGGAACATCGCTCACTAGTTCTTCTCAAGGCAGCTGAAGCGTTGCCAAATTTAAGATCGTTTACGATATCCATGCATGTGACGCGTCACGTGACATAACTAACGATATTGTTCAATGATATCGTAGTGTGTGAAGTAGCCTTCTGAGTTCAGGAGGCTACAGTCCACTGAGAGTCTGGGTCAGACAGGAGTCTGTGTATCCCAGAGAGGCAGATTCTTAGACAATGGACTAAGGTCATTGGACACCATGTTGGACTAAGTCTGATATGCCAGGTGGGCATGTCTGCCATTGGGACAGACTGGTAAGTCGCTAATGTTCCTATGATGTAATGTAAATGAATACTTGCATCTGTAACTTCCATTCACCCAGCTTTCCTGACTGTCTCTCCTTGCAATAGGTATACTTGCATCTGCAGCTTCCATTCACCAAGCTTTCCTGGCCATCTCTCCTTGCAATAGGTAGAGTTGTGGCCAAAAGTATTGACACCCCTGCAATTCTGTCAGATAATACTCAGCTTCTTCATGAAAATGATTGCAATCACAAATTCTTTGGTATTATTATCTTCATTTAATTTGTCTTCAATTAAAAAACACAAAAAGAATTGTCCTAAAGCCAAATTGGATCTAATTCCACACCAAACATAAAAAAGGGGGTGGACAAAAGTATTGGCACTGTTGTAAAATCATGTGACGCTTCTCTAATTTGTGTAATTTACAGCACCTGTAACTTACCTGTGGCACCTAACAGGTGTTGGCAATAACTAAATCACACTTGCAGCCAGTTGACATGGATTAAAGTTGTCTCAACCTCTCTCCTGTGTCCTTGTGTGTACCACATTGAGCATGGAGAAAAGAAAGAAGACCAAAGAACTGTCTGAGGACTTGAGAAACCAAATTATGAGGAAGCATGAGCAATTTCAAGGCTACTAGTCCATCTCCAAAGACCTGAATGTTCCTGTGTCTACCGTGCGCAGTGTCATCAAGAAGTTTAAAGCCCATGGCACTGTGGCTAACCTCCCTAGATGTGGACGGAAAAGAAAAATTGACGAGAGATTTCAACGCAAGATTGTGCGGATGGTGGATAAAGAACCTTGACTAACATCCAAACAAGTTCAAGCTGCCCTGCAGTCCAAGGGTACAACAGTGTCAACCCGTACTATCCGTCGGCGTCTGAATGAAAAGGGACTGTATGGTAGGATACCCAGGAAGACCCCATTTCTTACCCCGAGACATAAAAAAGCCAGGCAGGAGTTTGCCAAAACTTATTTGAGAAAGCCTAAAACGTTTTGGAAGAATGTTCTCTGGTTAGATGAGACAAAAGTAGAGCTGTTTGGGCAAAGGCATCAACATAGAGTTTACAGGAGAAAAAAAGAGGCATTCAAAGAAAAGAACACTGTCCCTACAGTCAAACATGGCGGAGGTTCCCTGATGTTTTGGGGTTGCTTTGCTGCCTCTGGCACTGGACTGCTTGACCGTGTGCATGGCATTATGAAGTCTGAAGACTACCAGCGAATTTTGCAGAATAATGTAGGGCCCAGTGTGAGAAAGCTGGGTCTCCCTCAGAGGTCATGGGTCAGTTTTTCACTGATCAGTGTCCATAGTGTTTGGGTGCCAAAACCAGAAGTGTCTCCAAAACTCAGAACAGGTGTCAATCTTTCAATTATAGTTTTTCTCTGCAAGTTTCTTTCCTGGTTCCTCTCCTAGTTTTGGCACCCAAACACTGATGGACACTGATCAGTGAAAAACTGCAGTGTGAAGCCAGCCTTAGTAGAAACTCACTATATATTTAGAGTCAGCTAAGGAATGCGTTAACGCTGGCTTGCATTCTGAAAAGATTTTTAAATCTGCTCTGCTGTCTATAATGACAAACTTCCTCTGTGCTTAAAACAGTGGTTCTTTATTCCAACATGTTTTGAGATCGTCTTGACCTTTTCATCAGGGATGCAACAACAGCTCTGTTGTTGCATCCCTAAAGAAGAGGTCAGGACGATCTCGAAACGTGTTGGAATAAAGAACTATTGTTTTAAGCACAGAGGAAGTTTGTCATTATAGACAGCAGCACGGATTTAAAAATGTTTTGGTCCATTTCTGTAGTTACTGAGGACCATCCATGAGGTGGGGGATCCTGCTGAAGCTGTGATGTTTTAAAACCAGTTGTGGGTCACACAACTGACTAAGGTGAGCAGTTCTTACACTGCACATACACTTCCCACAAACAGTTTAGACCTATTGCGCTCTTGCCTACCCCTTTTCTTTTAGATATGCAGTTACACCTGGCAGTTAAACGGGACAGGAAATTGTAAGTTATGCAAGACAAACAAAGAGATATCTAACTTGTTCATTTGTGCTGAGAAATGTATTCACTATGTGTATGTGCATCACTTTTGTGCTAGCTGCTTCTCTCCTTCATATCTACTGCCAGTTCACACACTCTGTGTGCTCTATCCACATTAGTCCTGCTCTCCTCCCCTCTCTGATGTACAGCTCTCCTGCTTTATTTAGAATCTTAAACTACTCAGATCAATTTACGCCCTCCTTACAACATAAAAGTCACCCTCACAAATCAATTAACAATCTACTCGCTTTTCTTATTCTCTTTCTCCTAATCGCAGGGGATATTGAACCTAACCCAGGCGCTTCTCATTATAGCCTTACTCTTTCCCTGCTACATTCAGTTGCTGCTCCAGGAATCTTATTAATATTTTGTTGCATGTCTTCTGTCTCCTTTAATTGTGCCCTTTGGAACCCTCGCTCAGCATGTGACAAACTCTCCTACATCCATGACTTTTTCCTTTCACATTCTCTTAATCTTCTAGCAATCACTGAGACCTGGATTCATCAATTGGAGACTACTGCCGTGGCTGCTCTCTCATACAGTAGTTTTCAATTTTCCCATACTTCCAGACCTGAGAACAGACCAGGTGGAGGTGTTGGTCTACTCCTTTCAACAAATTGTGCTTTTCAGGTTATCCCACCTGTCCCCTCACCTATCTTCCCTTCTTTTGAAATACCGTATATACTCGTGTATAAGCCGAGTTTTTCAGCACAAAAAATGTGCTGAAAAGTCCCCCCCTCGGCTTATACACGAGTCACTATACGGCTGAGTGTGGGGGGGCCGGTGTCCGGGGGCTGGAGCAGGCGGGGGGAGGCTGTAATATGAGCGCCCGGTCACGTGGGGCCGCTCATTAGTGCAATGCAATATGCAAGGCATCCCCCTGTCCATCAGCGGCATATTACATTGCCCTCCCCCCGCCGTGGTAAATACAGACCCCCGCTCTCCCCCCGTTGTATATACAGACCCCCGCTCCCCCCCCTCGTGGAATATACAGGCCCCCACTCCCCCAGTAGTATATACAGGCCCCCCGCGGTAAATACAGGCCCCCCCGTTTCCCCCCCGTGGTATATACATGCCCCCGGTAGATGCCGCACACCTGTAAAAGAATCGTTTTCATACTTACCCTCCTCACTGTCATCGCGCTCCTCCGGTCTCATTCCCGCTTCTACCAGGCGGCCGGCGCATCCACAATGACGTCATTGTTTCTGCGCGGTCACATGACCGGGTAGAAGCAGGAAGGAGACTGGATGGAGGATGTGCGATGACAGTGAGGAGGGTAAGTATGAAAGCGATTCTTTTACAGGTGTGCGGCATCTACCGGGGGCATGTATATACCACGGGGGGGAAATGGGGGGGGCCTGTATTTACCGCGGGAGGCCTGTATATACTACTGGGGGAGTGGGGGCCTGTATATTCCACGAGGGGGGGGAGCGGGGGGGCCTGTATTTACCGCGGGGGGCCTGTATATACTACTGGGGGAGTGGGGGCCTGTATATACCACGAGGGGGGGAGCGGGGGTCTGTATATACTACTGGGGGGAGTGGGGGCCTGTATATACCACGAGGGGGGGATCGGGGGTCTGTATATACTACTGGGGGGAGTTGGGGCCTGTATATACTACTGGGGGGAGTGGGGGCCTGTATATACCACGAGGGGGGGAGCGGGGGTCTGTATATACATCGGGGGGGGGGAGCGGGGGTCTGTATATACCATGGGGGGGGGGGAGAGCAGGGGCCTGTATAAACCACTAGGGAGGCTGCTGTATACTACCACTGGGGAGGCTGCTGTATACTACCACAGGGGGAGGCTGCTGTATACTACCACAGGGGGAGGCTGCTGTATACTACCACAGGGGGAGGCTGCTGTATACTACCACAGGGGAAGGCTGCTGTATACTACCACAGGGGGAGACTGCTGTATACTACCACAGGGGGAGACTGCTGTATACTACCACAGGGGGAGGCTGCTGTTTACTACCACAGGGGGAGGCTGCTGTATACTACCGCAGAGGGAGACTGCTGTATACTACCACAGGGGGAGACTGCTGTATACTACCACAGGGGGAGACTGCTGTATACTACCACAGGGGGAGACTGCTGTATACTACCACAAGGGGAGACTGCTGTATATTACCACTGGGGAGGCTGCTGTATACTACACTGCTGGGGGCTGTATACCTGTGCTGGGGTCCACCCTCGGCTTATACACGAGTCAATAGGTTTTCCCAGGTTTTGGGGGCAAAAGTAGGGGGGTCGGCTTATACACGGGTCGGCTTATACATGAGTATATACGGTACACACTGTTAGACTCTATAGGCCTTTCTCCCTGTGAGTGGCAGTGCTGTATTGCCCACCAGGCCCACCACATCAATTCCTTGATCACTTTGCCACGTGGCTTCCACACTTTCTATCCTGTGACTGTCCCACTCTCATTATGGGGGTATTTTAACATCCCAATTGACAATCTCATCTCTTCATCTACCTTTCATTTTTTAATCCTAACCTCTCTCAGCCTTTCACAATTTACTAACTCTGCCACACATGAAGATGGGAATACTCTGCACCTGATCTTCTCCCGGCTCTGTTCAGCACATCATTTTACTAATTCTCCTCTTCCACTATCTGACCACAATCTCCTTTCATTCTCAGTCAAGAATTGTCAACCCATCAAGAATATCCCCAACTCCTACGTTTATGGGAATATATGTGTCATTAACATCCAGAATCTCATAAAGAATTTACAGTCTTCATTGGCCCCTATCTCCTCCCTCTCTTGTCCCGACTCTGCTCTAAAATTTTATACTGAAACACTGCAAAGTGCCCTGGATGAAGCTGCACCTCCTACACTTAAAACAACTAGGGACTGACAGCGGCAACCCTGGTACACACTGCAAACACGGTTTCTTCAGCGGTGCACCAGGTGTGCAGAATGCCTTTGGAGAAAATCAAAACTTGACAAAGATTTCATGCATTGTATGTTTATGCAGAAAACCTACAACGCCGACCTTCACCTCTCCAAACAAGCTTACTACAACACCCTTATCACATCACTAGCCAACAATCCTAAACCATTATTTGACACTTTCCACTCCCTCCTCCGCCCAAGAGTACAAGCCCCAACCACCAGCCTCACAGCGATGTCTGATAGTAAGTTATTCACAAAGAAAAAGTCACTAACAATGATGGATTGTAGGTCCCTTAGGAATAGGCGAACATTGATAACTCATGTTCCAGGTGCTGAGTAGCGCAAAAGTCAAGTACATGGACCCTGTGTGAACTGTGGTTTAAAATGTGATTGTGCATATCATGTGTTCAATACCATGGGTTTTAACAGAGGAGGAGGATATGTGATGCAGCGGCTTGCTGAATTGCCATTGTCTATGCGGGACTTGTAGTTCAACAAGTTATACTCTGCAATAGAAAACCAGAAAGGTCACTATGGGACTTGTGCTGCCATAAGGGTTAAGCTTTTAAGTTGCTGATGATGGGTGTGGCTTATACCTGAGAATGACTGTTGTGTGAGCAGATAAGGAGATAGAGTTCATAAATGTCTCTGTGATGCAAGGAAGCTCTGTGTGTGTGTTTACAAGTGGCTGCAGACACCATTTTTCCTGGAGACACATGGTCAGGAGACTGTGTCTCTTAGTGCTTGTGAGTAGGTGTACCTGGAAAGCACGAAGGCCAGAGAACCTGGGATGGCTCTCTGAGTTCGGGAGGCTACAGTCCACTGAGAGTCTGGATCAGACAGGAGTCTATGCATCCTAGAGAGGCAGATTCTTAAACAATGGATTAAGGTTAGTGGACACTTGATGGACTAAGTGTGATATGCCAGGTGGGCATATCTGCCATTTGGACAGACAAGTATGTCACTAATGTTCCGCTGATGTAATGTAAATGAACTGTGCACTATATGCAGTTTATGATGTAATAAACTGCTGGACTTTAATTTTACTAAAAAATAAACCTGTTTTTCTCAATCGTACTACCATTTATTGTCCCACAACATGCTACCAGAGCAAATCCCTACACTGTCTTCAGCACTGCTGGTGGTGTCCTGATGGCTACGCGCATATGACTGTCCACTGACAGTGTAGATTGCCTAATGTTTATCAAGATGAACAAGTCATGGATCTTCAAGACCTTTTGCACTCCAGTGTCAGAATGGGGAGACTAAGTGTTGATGTACTTTTCAGTGTCATGCATTAAAATCCTCATTACAATGTTTCACCTCTGGGGCAATTGCTGCCACTTTAGTGGTGGATGTGCCTATTTTTTTTTGAAAAGTGTAGACTCTTGTTAGCATCTTCCATTTCTTGAAAGCATCTCCTATATGCTGTGAGAGCAGGCACTGTTTAGAGTGTGACAAGCAGTGCCATCACAAACATTACTGCAGTTCAGACTCAGGGGTCCCAGAAGATTGAACTGCACTCCACTCCCTGACATCACAGCTCCTTACACATGCTGTCTCATAAACTTGCTTAAAAGTATGTACAATAAATGTGGTCAATATTTTGTCAGAGCTCCTTTTTGCATGAATTACTGCATCAATATTATGTGGAATGGATGCAATCAGCCTGTGGCACTGCTGAGGTGTTAGGGAAGAACAGGTTTCTTTGATAGCAGCCTTCAGCTCATTTTGCATTGTCGTGTCTGGTGTCTCTCATCTTCCTCTTGACAATACCCCACCGATGCTGTATGGGTTTAGGTAAGGTGACTTTTCTGGCCAATTAAACACTGTGATCATGTGGTCATTAAACCAGGCATTAGTACTTTTGGCAGTGTGGACAGGTTCCAAATCCTGCTGTAAAATGAAATCCCCATCTCCAAAAAGCTTGTCAGCAGAGGGAAGCATGAAGTGCTCTAAAATTTCCTGGTAGACAGCAGTGCTGGCTTTGGTCTTGAAGAAACACAGGGGACCTCCACCAGCAGATGACATGGCTCCACAAAAAATCACTGAGGAAATTTCACTGGACCTCAAGCAGCTTGTATTGTGGCCTCGCCACTCAGACTTTAGACTCTGGGGCCTTGATTTCCAAATGAAATGCAAAATTTATTTTCATCTAATAACAACACCTTTGACCACTCAGCAACAGTCCATTTTCTTTTTCTCCTTGGCCCAGGCAAGACGCTTCTTGCACTGTCTATTTGTCATGAGTGGCTTGAAACAAGGAATGCGACAGCTGTAGCCCATGTCCTGGATACATCTGTGTGTGTGGTGGCTCTTGAAGCACTGACTCCAGCAGCAGTCTACTCATTGTTAATCTCCCCCAAATCTTTGAATAGCCTATTTCTTTACAATTCTTTCAAGGCTGTGGTTATTCCTGTTGCTTGTGCACCTTTTTCTACCACAAATTTTCCTTCCATTCAACCTTCCATTAATATGCTTGGATACAGCACTCTGTGAACAGCCAGCTTCTTTAGCAGTGACCTTTTGTGGCTTACCCTTGTGGGGAGTATGTCAATGACTGCTGTCTGGACATTTTTCAAGTCTGCAGTTTCCTCCATGATTTTGTAGGCTACTAAACCAGACTAAGGGACAATTTTAAACACTTGGTAATTATTTGCAGGTGTTTGTGCTAATTATACTAATTTTATAAGATAATGAATTTTGGATTATCATTGGCTGTAAGGCATAATCATCAACATTAACATAAATAAACACTTGAAAAAGATCACTCTGTTTGTAATGTCTCTATATAGTATATGTTTCTATATAGTATATGTGTTTCATTTTATGTATTGAATTACTGAAATAAATTAATTATTTGATGATATTCTAATTTATTGAAATGCACTTGTACATTTATTATATTGCTCCTCTGATTAGTTGAAGTTCTCTTACTACCACAGTATTACAATATCAGACACTGGTTCCTTCCAAAGGGCTCGGACACATTCTGCTACTTACATCCGAGTTTGACAGACGACACTCAGAACAGGCTGGAGCAGTGACCCGGAAAGGCCTCTCCCTCTCTGGAAAGGGAATGACAGCTGCACAGAAACACAAGCAGCTGTCATTCCCGTCCAGAGAGAGAGGCCTTTCCGGGTCACTGCTCCAGCCTGTTCCGAGTCTTGTCCATCAAACTCGGATGTTAGTAGCAGAGTGTGTCCGAGCCCTAACTCCCATTCTCCTTATTCTGCTTTCTTTTCTGTTCTATGTCTTGCTGAGTTTTGTTTGAATTTTGATATCCTCTTTGACAAAATGTCAGCATCACTTACTGCATGAACTTTTTATAGTGGTTATGAGTAATTACTCGGACCTTTCATCTATAGTTTCTCTAAATGTAATTTTGTGCAATAGGCATAAGTCTGTGTGCACACAACCAGGAATAGCATTTTTTTGGATGTAGCGCCTCACTGATGTATCCAAAATGCTTCATGTTACAGTATAAGCATAGTGGATGGGATTTCTAGGCATCCCGTGCCCACTATGCTTCTCCCCACCACAGCGTTATTTCAGCTGCGGTGTGGGTTGCTGCGTTTCTGCATCTCCGCGGCATGTTAATTTATTGCTGTGGAGACAGGAGTGTACTGCAGCAGGTGAATACTGGGAAACGCCACCCTACACCAAACAAAAATCGTGGACACAGGGCGGCTGCGCTCACCCTGCATTCACTCACAGCTTCCCTCAGGCCCGGAGGCACTGCATCAAAAATGCTGTGCATTGGATCATGTGCACATACCCTAAGGCATTGCAGAGATGCATTTTGTGTCAGTCTCAAGGTCATATGATGTTGTTGTTCATCTCTGTCCTATACAATCACACGGTGGTGGCCTGATTGCCCTATTTGTCCCAATCAGATTGAAAAACTCATATTGAACCAAATATTTTCACTTATATTTAGATATAATGTTAATCAATATACAAAAACCTACTTTCTTTGTACTCAAAAATGAAGAGTAGGACAGCTGCAAAATGTCCCAAGAACTCAAAAGCTTAAAAATGCATCAGTCCAAAAAAGTTTCTAAATCACAATATAGAAGGAGGCACAATAGAAAGCAAAATAGCTAAATCATAATTTATTTAGCTGTCATTAAGAAAATGATGCATGATTTATACATATTAGTGTCTTAAGTTCCTAATATTGTCAATAAATCATATTTAAATCAGTGTTTTTCTCTGTAAAATGTAATGTTTAGCTATTTTATTTCTGCTTAATTTATCCTAACCTGAATAAGATGTCATTAAATGTAAATTTGCTGACAATGCCTTAACATCCGCAGTACATTCTATGTGCAAATGTTTGAAATTATTTTTTTGTTTTCCTTTTCTGCAGGCATAATCAAAACTGCTCTCCCAGATATGAACAGAGAGAACAGGGAACATTACCAAGTGGTTATTCAGGCCAAAGATATGGGTGGCCAGATGGGAGGATTATCTGGGACCACCACGGTGAACATCACACTGACTGATGTCAATGACAATCCGCCTAGATTCCCACAGAGTAAGATGCATTTAATACTTGTGCTGTGTTTAAAACCCTGTTTAAATTTGGTAATTTAACAGATACCATCTGTGATGCTCTTTCATAAATACTGTGCCACTGCAGCGCCTGCTTATAGCTTTATGCTAGATAAAAAGGCAGTAGCCTGTTTTAATAGGCATTTTTGATTCCCTTTATTACAAAATACTAAAACAAAATTAAATCCATTCATTTTGTAATGAAAACCTCTACAATATTTTACTTAATGTTTGCCATCTGAAAAAACATGTTATTAGTACAATATTTTATTCATGAAGTTTCAAACCACTGTTCATTCCACTATAATGAAGAATACTCACTTCTTTCTTTCACCAACTATCTCTCTTCGATATCTTTCCATCAGTCTATCCATCTATATACATATATATCTATAAAAATATAAGTTAGCATACAATTATCAGAAAACCTCGATTTCCTTACCCAATCAAAATTTTCTATGGGACGCAATTCTACTTCCACAAATGTGAGCCTTTGATTTCAAACAAAAATAATAAGGTATTTTGCACTACAAAAAAAGTACAAATGTGCCAAAAACTTAATTCCAGATCATGTTGTAAAAATGAGTGCACCCAGTGAAAGTCCTAGGAGCAAAGCTAAAATTTACACTTCAAAATTCTAATTTAGAAATATGAAATCACAGGTAAGTCTACTTTTTTATTAAATAGGTGTCCAGTAGAGATAAACAGACCCCTGGATGTTTGGATTCATCAGGTTATGCTGCACTTTAGTTACAAGTTTAGTTTGGTACTGGGAATTAACCCAAACATGACCCCAGGCCCTAAACCCCATATAAGTCAAAAGGGACTCAAATTGCGGTCATAAAATGGCTGTAAATTATCATAGTAAGGGCTGAAGAGCTCCAAAAGGAAGCAAAATTAGGATGATTGTCCTGCAAACAAATGTGGATAGGCAATAAATAATAGAAAAAATGGCAAGGGTTCCCCCTATTTTTGATAACCAGCCAAGGGAAAGCTAAGAGCAGGAGGCAGGTATTAGCAGGCTAGGAATGCCCATGGTTAATTAGCACATTCCAACCTAAATATGCTAGCCCACAGCTGCCCCAGAAGTGGCACATCACATTAGATGCGCCAATTACGGCACTTCCCCCTAACTTTTTTCAATAGTGGCAATTGGGGTAATGTTTTTTGGGTTGATGTCAGCTGTGTAACATCAGCTGACCTTCTGCTTTCAAACATGCAATAATTACACCTATTTTAAAGAAGCCATCCATCGACCCCACTTCTACATCCAGCTACCGGCCCATATCCCTACTCTCGTTCACTCCCAAATTTCTCAAAAAGCATGTCCACACTGTACTCTCATCCCGCCTCTCATCCAACTCTCTCTTTGACAACCTTAAATCCGGCTTATGCCCCCACCACTCCACTGAAACTGCCCTGAACAAAATTACTAACGACTTACTCGTGGCCAAAGCTAACAGACAGTTCTCTGTCCTCCTCCTTCTAGACCTATCCTCTGCATTTGACACAGTCGACCATTGTCTCCTATTACAGATTCTCTCTTCCATTGGCATCAATGACCTTGCCCTCTCCTGGAACTCTTCCTACCTTTCCAACAGCACTTTTAGTGTCTCCCACTCCCACACGATCTCCTCGCCCCATCCCCTGTTTGTTGGGGTCCCTCAAGCTTCTGTCCTTGGGCCCCTCCTTTTTTCAATCTATACCCTTGGTCTGGGATAACTCATAAAGTCCCATGGCTTCCAGTATCACCTGTACGCTGATGACTCCAGATCTATCTCTCTGGCCCAGATGTCACCTCTCTCCTGTTAAGAATCCCGGAGTGACTATCAGCCATATCCTCATTCTTCTCCTCTCGCTTCCTACAACTTAATGTAGACAAAACCTAACTCATCATCTTTCCTCCATCTCACACACCTTCCTTATCAGATCTATCTATCATAATAATTTACATCACAGTTTGCCCTGTACCTAATGCCTGTTGCCTCGGAGTAACCCTTGACTCTGCCCTGTCCTTCAAACCGCACACCAAGCCCTTGCCACCTCCTGTTGCCTCCAACTCAAAAGATTTCCAGAATCCATCCCTTTCTCAACCCTCAATCTACTAAACTACTAGTGCATGCCCTCATAATCTCCCGCCTCAACTACTGTAACCTCCTCCTCTGTGGCCTTCCTGCTAACACTCTTGCTCCTCTCCAATCTGTCTTTAACTCTGCTTCCTGACTAATCCACCTCTTTCCTCGCTATTCCTTCACTTCTGCCCTCTGGAAATCCTCCACTGGCTCCCAATTTACAACGCATCCAATTCAAACTACAAACACTGACTTACAAAGCTGTCCACAATTTGTCCCCCTCTTATATGTCTGAACTAATCTCCCGATATCATCCAACTCATAATCTTCAATCCTCTTAAGACCTCCTCCTCTCCTTCACACTTGTACGTTCCTCATCTAACTGCCTGCAAGACTTCGCCCAAGCATCCCCCTTTCTCTGGAATTCTGCACCCTAAAATGTCCGTCTGAAGCAGAACCTGAAAACTCATCTCTTCAGAACAGCCTTCAGCCTGCAATGACCACAGTGCCACTGGAATCCGTGCTCCATCACCACTGGACCTGGCGCTCCACCACCACTGGATCTGGTGCTCCACCACCATCGAACCCGGCGCTCCACCACCACCAGAGCAGATCCAAGCTACTGTCTCTCTCCCCACTGCCATGTAGAATGTAAACCCGTCAAGGCAGGGTCCTCACTCCCCTCTATATCAGTCTATCAATGTTTGTTATTCATTGTATTTTTAACTTGTTTGCATGTAACCCTTTCTCATCTCTAGCACCAAGGAATCAATGGTGCTCGATAAACAAATAATAATAATCAGCTGATATCAAGCCCAGGAGTTAATAATGTAAAGGGGTCTATTAGACACCTCCACTACATATCAGTAAGTGTATACTTAAAGAAAACACACACACTGGAAAAATAAAGTTTATTTTAATAAAGAATCCCCATTATTCACTCTTTCACTAATTTATTTATTTTTTAAATGTTCCCATGAAACCAAGTTTGTGGGTAAGTAATGGTCTATCAGACAAACCTATTATTATTCTAGTAAGTATAGAGTTAAAAAACACACTGAAAAAATAGTTTATTTGAATAAAGACTTTAACTTGTTTAGTTTTCAAAAATAATGGGAACCCCACCCTGTTTTTTTTTAATTATTTAAAAAATTATTAAAGAACCACAATGGATCCCCTCTGTTTTTGATAACAGCCAAAGTAAAGCAAACAGCTGTGGGATGTCTGCTTTACCTTTGCCGGTTTTTAAGACAGGGACGGGACCCACCATGATTTTAAATATATATATATATGTATATAGTTCAAAGCAGAATACAGGCATCTTATATGCTGAAAAGCTTGTTGATTGGCTGTGCCGCAGTCTTTCAACAAACTTTTTAGCATATGAAGAGCAGCTGAACTCTGAACTTGGTCACAGACTTTTCTTAATCCCCTTCATGACCAAGGGTGTAATAGAACACCCTCAGTCAATGTCCCTCCCTCTGATTCGAGCTCGCATCATTCCCATTACTTGTCACCTGATCTGTTCAACTAACACATGAAGCTAACAGCACCTATTGGATCAGTGATCCAATTGGTGCTGTTAACCCTTTGAATCGCGCTGTCAATCACTGAAAGTGTGATACAAAGTGTCGTGGGGAGAATTGTGTCAATCCCCACTGACATCTGAGGTCCCAAGATGCGATCAAAGGACCTCGATATGTTACCTTCACAGCCCAGGGTTCATTGATGACCCTGGATGCTGTCTGTAATCACTTCCTGTGGATGCCTGTCGAGTGCCAGCATCCACAGAAAGTGATAATTTTTTCTGTGTAAAGATGTGCAGCAGCTCATCTATGCACAGGAGAAGTGATCAAAATATTCAGTGCTGAGACCCCCTAGGGGCAAGGGTAAAATAAAGGAAAAATAAAAAAGTTGTTAAAAATATAAAAAAAAAAAAAAAAACATACAAGTTCAAATCACATCTCTCTTTGCCTCACAGAAAATAAAATTATTAAAAAAAACACATACTTGGTATTGCCACATAAAGAAATATATAATCTATGAAAATTTAAAATCAATAAATTAGATTGATAAACCATGCAATGAAATAAGTCTGAACGCCAAAGTGACATGTTTTTGGCCACTGAAGCATTGCAATAAAACGCAGCAATGGGCGATCAAAACATTGTATCCACCCAAATATGGTATCATTAGAAACGTCTGCTCAAGCCTCAAAAAATAAGACATCACAAAGCCCCAGATTCTGAAAGCGGGAACGCTGCGGGTCCGGAAAATGGTGCAAACATGCAATTCTTTTTCTTTTAAAACTTGTGAAATTTTTTCCACTGCTTAGATAAAAGTAAAAGCATACAGCACGGTGCTCAGTCGTACCACTGCAGACTTGCAGCACTGAGGTCCTGGGTTCAATTCCCACGAAGGATGACATCTGCAAGGAGTTTGTATGTTCTCCCAGTGTTTATGTGGGTTTCTTCCGGGCACTCCGGTTTCCTCCCACATTTAAAAGACATACTGATTAGATTGTGAGCCCCAATGAGGACAGTGTTGCAAATTTATGTAGAGTGCTATGGAATCAATAGCACTATATAAATGAATAAATATTATATTATTATTATCCAAGGACTCATACCAACCTGAAGTATGATACCGACATGTCGGATTTATCATATAGTGAACATGGTGAATAGAAAAAAAAAACAACAAATGTGTAATTCCACTTTTTTACACACCATAAAAAGGAAAACAATTTCTAAAATTCCCAAATCACTTTTTTTATTGCTGCAATACTGCAAAAAATGCTGAAACAAGTGATCAAAGATGTAATTTCTATCCCAAAATGTAATCATTAAAAAACAATTGTTTTCGTGCAAAAGAATAAGCCCCCACATGGCTATTTTATTTTAAAAAACTTACAATTATTTTCATAGCAAAAAAACTGAAAAAAATGGACATTTTTGGTATCATCATAATTGCACTGATGATGAGAACGATATTACGTAGACATTTTTACCACAAAATTTATGATGTAAAAACAGTTTGCAGAAAAAAATTTCACAATTGCATTTTATTCATTCATTTTATTTCAAAGCACTTGAACTTTTTTCTCACACATTTGAAGTATGCTACTTGGTAAATTGAATGGTGCTATTGAAAAGCAGAACTCATCATGGATAAAATAAGACACAAATAAGGGCATGGACAAACTGGCGTGAAAGAAATCAGTCCGTTTGGCATCCAGGAGAGTCAGACATCCGTCTTTTTATGTGTTTGGCATTCAACTGCAATGCCAGTGTGCATTTCTTTCTCAGATAACATCTGAGTGCTGTCCGTGTGACATCCGTGTGTTGTCCATGTGTAATGCAATTTAAACATGGCATTTCTCATGCTGTATAAAGTTAGAAAAGAGTAGATAGGATAGATTGAATAGAATAGACAGACAAATAGGATAGATAGATGCTAGAATTTAAATAGAGAAAAACTGCACAGCACTCAAGATATAGTGTGAACTGGTGCCAGCTGCGATGCTGGAACAAACAACCAGAAAAAATTCACTGTAGCACTCAGTTACTACCAAAAATGTACACATGTTAATAAGCGGTTTACATATGAGGAGAAAATTAAAAAACTTACGTTTTTTTCAAAAAACTCAATATTCTTATATTTTTATTTGCTGGGGTTCTTGGTGCATATATTGGCCAATATCTGCTTGCTCATCAACCACTCCACAGTGACCCCAGATCTGATGAGTCCTACACTGACATCCCTGTCCTCCTTGTCCTCCCTGTCCCACTTCTAAGTGGGTGGACACCATCTCAACCTCAGACCACCTGGGGGCGATGAGGGTGCTAAGTGCAGCTGTGGAGCCAGCAACTGCACATATCTTATATATAAAACCCAAAGGCCACTTCCGGTCAATCTGGCCAACTTCCGTGATGGCCTGTGCCCTGTATCAAAGACCGGAACCGGAAGTTCCAGACCCACGAGCGGTGAGCGCGTAGCGCTCACCGCGAGCCGCTGTCAAAGCTGCATAGCGGCTCACAGTGGGCGCTAAAGCGCCACCACTCGCCGCTATCCCGCCACCGGCCCCGCACAGAGCCCTGTGTGCTCCCACCCACATCCGGGAACCGGCCCGGCCCACACTCCAGTGTGCGGCCTCCGCCGGCACCGCCCACTCTCCTCCTCCATCAGGGACCACCATTCCGCCACCGTCCCCCACACAGCCCGCCGTGTGCGCCCACCCACATCCGGGAACGGGCCCGGCCCACCCTCCGATGTGCGGCCTTCGCCGGCAGTCCTGCCGCTCACTGCACACACCCGGTGACTCTCCTCCTCCAACCGGGAGCTAGCCCCGCCCACACTCCGGTAGGCGGTCTCCTGTACAGCCGCCAGCACTGCCACTGACTGCCGACAGCACAGTGAGTGTTCTGCCCCCCAGCCTCCCCTCTCCTGTGCCCCCCAGCCTCCCCTTTCCTGTGCCCCCCAGCCTCCCCTTTCCTGTGCCCCCCAGCCTCCCCTTTCCTGTGCCCTCCAGCCTCCCCTCTCCTGTGCCCCCCAGCCTCCCCTCTCCTGTGCCCCCCCAGCCTCCCCTCTTCTGTGCCCCCCAGCCTCCCCTCTCCTGTGCCCCCCCAGCCTCCCCTCTCCTGTGTCCCCCCAGCCTCCCCTCGTCTGTGCCCCCCCAGCCTCCCCTCTCCTGTGCCCCCCCAGTCTCCCCTCTCCTGTGCCCCCCAGCCTCCCCTCTCCTGTGCCCCCCCAGCCTCCCCTCTCCTGTGCCCCCCAGCCTCCCCTCTTCTCTGCCCCCCAGCCTCCGCTCTCCTCTGGCCTCCAGCCTCCGCTCTCCTCTGGCCTCCAGCCTCCGCTGTTCTCTGCCTCCGCTCTTCTCCAGTCTCCGCTCTCCCCTGCCTCCGCTCTCCCCTGCCTCCGCTCTCCCCTGCCTCCGCTCTCCTCTGCCCCCCAGCCTCCCCTCTCCTGTGCCCCCCCAGCCTCCCCTCTCCTGTGCCCCCCCAGCCTCCACTCTCCTGTGCCCCCCCAGCCTCCCCTCTCCTGTGCCCTCCAGCCTCCCCTCTCCTGTGCCCTCCAGCCTCCCCTCTCCTCTGCCCCCAGCCTCCCCTCTCCTCTACCCCCAGCCTCCCCTCTCCTGTGCCCCCCCAGCCTTCCCTCTCCTGTGCCCCCCAGCCTCCGCTCTCCTCTGCCCCCCAGCCTCTGCTCTCCTCTGGCCTCCAGCCTCCGCTCTCCTCTGGCCTCCAGCCTCCGCTCTCCTCTGGCCTCCAGCCTCCGCTCTCCTCTGCCTCTGCTCTTCTCCAGCCTCAGCTCTCCCCTGCCTCCGCTCTCCCTGCCTACGCTCTCCCCTGCCTCCGCTCTCCCCTGCCTCCGCTCTCCTCTGCCCTCCAGCCTCCGCTCTCCTCTGCCCTCCAGCCTCCGCTCTCCTCTGCCCTCCAGCCTCCGCTCTCCTCTGCCCTCCAGCCTCTGCTCTCCTCTGCCCTCCAGCCTCCGCTCTCCTCTGCCCTCCAGCCTCCACTCTCCTCTGCCTCCGCTATCCTCTGCCTCCGCTCTTCTCCAGCCTCCGCTCTCCTCTGCCTCCGCTCTTCTCCAGCCTCCGCTCTCCTCTGCCTCCGCTCTTCTCCAGCCTCCGCTCTCCTCTGCCCTCCATCCTCCGTTCTCCTCTGCCTCTGCTCTCCTCTGCCTCCGCTCTCCTCTGCCTCCGCTCTTCTCCAGCCTCCGCTCTCCTCTGCCCTCCAGCCTCCGCTCTCCTCTGCCTCTGCTCTCCCCTGCCTCCGCTCTCCCCTGCCTCCGCTCTCCCCTGCCTCCCCTCTCCCCTGCCTCCGCTCTCCCCTGCCTCCGCTCTCCCCTTCCTCCGCTTTCCTCTGCCCTCCAGCCTCCACTCTCCTCTGCTTCCGCTGTCCTCTGCCTCCGCTCTCCTCTGCCTCCGCACTTCTCTGCCTCCGCTCTTCTCCAGCCTCCGCTCTCCTCTGCCTCTGCTCTTCTCCAGCCTCCGCTCTCCTCTGCCCTCCAGCCTCCGCTCTCCTCTGCCTCTGCTCTCCCCTGCCTCCACTCTCCCCTGCCTCCGCTCTCCCCTGCCTCCCCTCTCCCCTGCCTCCGCTCTCCCCTGCCTCCGCTCTCCCCTACCTCCGCTTTCGTCTGCCCTCCAGCCTCCACTCTCCTCTGCCTCCGCTCTCCTCTGCCTCCGCTCTTCTCCAGCCTCCGCTCTCCTCTGCCTCCAGCTCTTCTCCAGCCTCCGCTCTCCTCTGCCCTCCAGCCTCTGCTCTCCTCTGCCTCTGCTCTCCCCTGCCTCCGCTCTCCCCTGCCTCCGCTCTCCCCTGCCTCCGCTCTCTTCTGCCCTCCAGCCTCCACACTCCTCTGCCTCCGCTCTCCTCTGCCTCCGCTCTCCTCCAGCCTCCGCTCTCCTCTGCCTCCGCTCTTCTCCAGCCTCCGCTCTCCTCTGCCCTCCAGCCTCCGCTCTCCTCTGCCTCCGCTCTCCTCTCTCTCCGCTCTCCTCTGCCCTCCAGCCTCCGCTCTCCTCTGCCTCTGATCTCCCCTGCCTCCGCTCTCCCCTGCCTCCGCTCTCCCCTGCCTCCGCTCTCCTCTGCCCTCCAGCCTCCGCTCTCCTCTGCCTTTGCTCTCCCCTGCCTCCGCTCTCCCCTGCCACTGCTCTCCCCTGCCTCCGCTCTCCTCTGCCCTCCAGCCTCCACTCTCCTCTGCCTCCGCTCTCCTCCAGCCTCCGCTCTCCTCTGCCTCCGCTCTTCTCCAGCCTCCGCTCTCCTCTGCCTCCGCTCTTCTCCAGCCTCCGCTCGCCTCCGCTCTCCTCTGCCTCCGCTCTCCTCTGCCTCCGCTCTCCCCTGCCTCCGCTCTCCCCTGCCTCCGCTCTCCTCTGCCCTCCAGCCTCCGCTCTCCTCTGCCCTCCAGCCTCCTCTCTCCTCTGCCCTCCAGCCTCTGCTCTCCTCATATATATATGTTTGTATATAATATACATGTGTGTATATGCAACTAATGTGTGTATATACCTCTACATCTATATACATTTGTGTGTGTATGTGCCTTTGTCTATATGCAATGTACAGTATGTGTATATACCTCTACATCTATATAGATTTGTGTGTGTATGTGTATAGCGGAGTGTGTGTATGTGTGTGCTGACCACTCTGTCCACGCCGCTGCGCTGACCACTTTTACCGCACTCACTGCTAACCACTGAGCCACCGCGCAGTGCTAACCATTGAGCCACCGCGCAGTGCTAACCACTGAGCCACCGCGTAGTGCTAACCACTGAGCCACCGCATACTGTGCTAACCACTGAGCCACCGCATACTGTGCTACCCACAGAGCTGCCTGTATACACACAATTCATTTCACCGCACTCCCGTAACTATTAGTAAATAAACTGTGACCAATGACCAATGACCAATGACCAATGACCAATGACCTTCTGACAGCAAAACGTAATGGTAACCACTTTCTGCTTATTCTCCTTGATCTCTCTGCAGCTTTTGAACACTGTTGACCATCAGCTCCTACTCTCTATGCTGCATTCCATTGGCATAAAGGACACGGCTCTCTCCTGGCTCTCCTCCTATCTTTCTGACCGCTCTTTCAGTGTATCTTTTGCTGGCTCCACTTCTTCCCCTCTTCCCCTCACTATTGGGGTCCCTCAGGGTTCAGTCCTTGGCCCCCTCCTATTCTCTCTCTACACGGCCCCGATTGGACAGACCATCAGCAGATTTGGCTTTCAGTACCATCTTTATGCTGATGACACACAACTATACACTTCAGCCCCTGACCTTACCCCTGCGGTATTAAAGAACACCAATGACTGTCTAGCTGCAGTTTCCAATATCATGTCCACTCTCTATTTGAAACTAAACCTTTCCAAAACTGAACTTCTTCTGCTCCCCCCATCCACTAACCTCCCTAAATCAGACATCTCTCTCTCAGTTTGCGGCACCACGATAACGCCTAGGCAGCAGGCTCGTTGTCTGGGCGTTATGTTTGACACCGATCTCTCCTTCTCCTCCCACACACAATGTCTCGTCCGCTCCTGTCGCTTACACCTGAAGAATATCTCTAGAGTCCGCCCCTTTCTCACCATGGAAACAACAAAAACCCTCACCGTGGCCCTAATCCATTCCCGCCTTGACTATTGCAATTCTCTATTAAGTGGCCTCCCCTCACCAGACTTTCTCCTCTCCAGTCCATCCTTAATGCAGCAGCCAGGATCACCCACCTGGCCAATCGTTACTCAGATGCCTCTGCTCTCTGCCAGTCATTGCACTGGCTGCCCGTATACTACAGGATCAAATTCAAATTGCTTGTTCTCACCCACAAAGCTCTTCACAGTGCAGCACCCCCCTACCTCTCCTCCCTCATCTCCGTCTATCACCCCACCCGCTCTCTACGTTCCTCAAATGACCTTCGACTAACATCCGTACTAATCCGATCCTCCCACCCGACTCCAAGACTTCTCCAGAGCTGCACCAAAACTCTGGAATGCTTTACCCCAAGAAATCAGGACTATCCACAACTTGCATGGCTTCAGGTGATCCCTAAAAACGCATCTTTTTAAGGCGGCCTATCATACTCCCTAATAGAAGTCCATTGTACTGTAGACAGTGAATGGGCTATCCCTCTGGACATTACTCTTCTACAAACTCCACCAAACCATAAAGGTCTACACAGATTGTATAATGACCATCCATGTAAGCTTAGTCCTATGCCCCACTTCCTCAAGATGCCTGGACCATCAGTGCAATAAGACCCTGTACCTTGTGCAACCCCTATCCCGTTTTAGATTGTAAGCTCTTTTGAGCAGGGTCACCTTCATTTCTTGCTTTATTTATTGTATTTTCTTTTTACATTGATTCTATGCCTATTGTTTTGTTTCCAATTATTGTACTATATTTGTTCTCTACTGTAATTACTTACTGTATTATATTTTCTGTACTCTAACCCCTACATTGTAAAGCGCTGCGGAATATGTTGGCGCTATATAAATAAAGCATTATTATTATTATTATTATTATAAACTATATATGGATTCTAGACTACCCGATTCTTTAGAATCGGGCCGCCATCTAGTTAAACATAAATAGAGAAAAACTGCACAGCACTAAGATATACCGTGAACTGGTGCAGGCTGCAATGCTGGAACAAACAATCAGAAAAAGTTCACTGCAGCACTCAGTTACTACCAAAAATTTCCACATGCTAATAAGTGCTTTATATATGAGGAAAAAATGTAAAAAGTTACGTTTAAAAAAAAAAAAAAATCAATATTATTATCTTTTTTATTTGCTGGGGTTCTTGGTACATATATTGGCCAATATCTTCTTGCTCATCAACCACTCCACGGTGACCTCAGATCTGATGAGTCCTACGCTGACATCCCTGTCCTCCTTCTCCTACCTATCCCACTTCTAAGTGGGTGGACACCATCTCAACCTCAGACCAACTGGGGGCGATGAGGGTGCTAAGTGCAGCTGTGGAACCAGCAACTCCACATATTAAACATAAATAGAGAAAAACTGCACAGCACTCAAAAAAAATTTTTTTTTCCTCATATATAAACCGCTTATTAGCATGTGTACATTTTTGGTAGTAACTGAGTGCTGCAGTGAATTTTTTCTGGTTGTTTTTTCCAGCATTGCATCTTGCACCAGTTCACACTATATCTTGAGTGCTGTGCAGTTTTTCTCTATTTATGTTTAATATGTGGGGTATCCGTGGAGTGGTTGATGAGCAAGCAGATATTGGCCAATATATGTACCAAGAACCCCAGCAAATAAAAAGATAAGAATATAGATTTTTTATTTTTTTTTAAAACGTAAGTTTTTACATTTTTTCCTCATATATAAACTGCTTATTAGCATGTGTACATTTTTGGTAGTAACTGAGTGCTGCAGTGAACTTTTTCTGGTTAGCTGCTAGAATAGCTAGATCGGGCTCACCAGACTCTTGCTCCTACTTTCTGGGCCACCTATTAAGCTAATTGCACATTCACTGCACTGTCAGACAAACAGCCAATCTATGAGAGCCTCTGTGATTGGCTGTTGTAGTCAGACTGGATTTCCTCAATCTGGACAGTGATTCTGCTTGGTTGCCATACACATTAAACCTGGTATTATAGGGAGCTAAATGAATAAATATTGGAGAAAAAAAGCGTGGGGCTTTGCTGTATTTTTAATTCTAGCCCAATGAAAGCAGACAGCAGCAAGCTGCCACCCTCAGCTGCCAAATTTTTCCTTGGCTGGCAAAATAAATGGGTGGGCTTCACCCTATTTTTAATTTTCAGCCAAGGTAAAACTAGGCAGCTGAGGGCTGGTATTCTCATGGGATGAGCGCCCATTGTTTTAGGGCCCCCCCACGCTAAAGAATAGAATCCCGCAACCGCCCCTGAAAATGGCACATTTATAAGAAGCGCCATTTCAAGGCACCTTACCAGGCTCTTCCAGTGGACCTGGTGGGGGGTGGCATGCTGGGCAATAAGGGGTTAATACCAACTATATTTTACCTGCTGGTATTAAGCCCGAGATTTTTAATGCCAGGCCAAGTTAGACCCGGCCATTAAGAATCTTCAATAAAGGGTTAAAAAAAACACACATAGAAAAAATTATATATTAGAAATAAAGACACAGACATGCTTAGGGACTCCATCTGTATTACTCCCACACAGCCCTCCATCATCCTGGTCTTCTGTCTTCTCTCTTCTGTCTTCTCTGTTCTACAAATGATTCAGCTCTGCTACATCACAAAGGACGGGGAGAAAGAAGGCTTCCACCGTGCTCTGTGATCACTGAATAAGCAGAGATAGCGGCCTATAAGTGGTGATGTTACCGCTGACACCGTTAGCCTAGTAACCAAGTAAGCGGTTACTATAACTCTGCTGTCACCGCTGCTCCTCTATATGTCTCTCATACTGGAGCAGCAGTGACAACAGAGTTGACTCCATGCTTGCCAGTGCTGCTCTTATCGGTAAGCAGCGCCGGTAATCAGGGCCTTAACTCCTGTGGCTGGTGTATGAGTCGGCTCATTCAGAAGCCGCTATGATCTCGCTGCTGCTTATTGTTTCTGTGGTAATAGCATACTTTGTTACTATGGCAACTGTGTCAGCGGTGACGTCACTGCTCATTCAGTGGTCACAAAGCATGGAGTGAAAGCGTTCTTCCTCCCTGTGCTTTGTAATTTAGCGGAGCTAAATCATTTGAAGAGCACAGAAGACAGAAGATAGAAGAGAGAAGACAGAAGACCAGGATAATGGAGGGCTGCGTGGGGGTTAATACAGATGGAGACCCCAAGTGTCTCTGTGTCTTTATTTTTAATAAATAATTTTTCTTGGCCGGCAGTTAAAAATAGGGCGGAGCCCACACAGTTTTTTTTGGCCAGCCAAGGGAAAATTAGGCAGCTGAGGGTGGCAGCTCACTGCTGTCTGCTTTCATCGAGCTATTCTTAAAAATGCTGTGAAGACCCATGCATTTTTTTTAAATATTTATTTATTTATTTATTTAATACCCTATAATGCCTGGTTGGCAACCAAGCAGAATCACTGTCCAGATTGAGGAAATCCAGTCTGACTACAAAAACCAATCACAGAGGTTCTCACAGAGTGTGAGCTCCTCTGATTGACTGTTTGCCTGACAGTGCAGTGAATATGCAATTAGCTTAATAGGCGGACCTGGAAGTAGCAGCGGGAGACAGGTGAGCCCGATCTAGCTATTCTATCCTATATATTCTGTCTATTCTATTCATTTTCCAGCATGAAAACCACCATGCTAAAATCACTCTCCTTAAGCTGTCTCTGTGCTGTCCGCCACTTTGTATCATACATTGACTTGCATTGGTGAGTGTCGCATGAGAAACGCATACTGTCGCAGCATGTTGCAACTTTTTTTCCAGATTCTGGATAAGAAAAAAGTGGAGTAAACAAAAAGAAGATAAGGAGTGTTAAGTGAAGATCTCTTTAACAATTGTTAAGGGGTTCTATCATAGAGTTTCTTATCTGTGTCTGTTGTGCACCGCCCTGCACAACTAAGGTGAGAGATTAGACCAGGGGAGACACTGCACTTCTCTGCTTAATGTTGCTTCCTGGTTTGGGAGGCATCATCCTGTGATGCGATCATGTGACCAGATGAGTGTATACTTGTGACATCATCGCAGGTCCTCTCTGCCCAGAGCAGCTTTACCGCTCACAATGGTTGAATATTCCATATGAAAAAATACCGCGGTCATAAAGGTGTGTATTACTACTAATACCCAGTGCCTTATCGCTTCCTAATACCGCAGTATTATTTTTACCTATGAAGAAAAATGCAGAGGAAACACTGTTCTGACTCATTCACTAACATTGGTCCAAGAGAAATGCGAGATTTTCTCACATGGCAGTTGTCCAATTTTCACGCCAGTGTGTCTGTGTGGTGCCCCTATGGCAAGGCGCCACAGGGTGGTACTGCATCCCAAACAGAAGGTGTAGTGCCTCCGTAGCCGTGCATATGGAGGACCCTACAGAGTCTGCACCCCAACACCCATACAGTAGGCCACTATAGTACAGGGGACCGTATATTCAGTAGCTCCCAGGGGGTGGAGCCTAGATGGATGGGAGATGAGGAGTGACAGAAGACTAGTCAGTCAGACGGTGTAAGACAGCAGGGAAGACCGACATAGGATCCCTGCTACCGTAGCAAGAAGGCACCTCTAAAGAGAGGGGTGACCCAGACGGAGAAGGGGGCCACTCCAGGACTGGTCAGAGCCAGCTGGAGACCCAGCTCACCACCGGTACAACCGGAACCAAGGCAGTTAGTCAAGGTCTATCCCTAACCGCAGAGCGGCAGGCTGTGGGCCCGACATAAGGGAGCCACAGCACCCATCAAGTAGTCCAACATCAGTCCCGCAGCTGGATTCACGACACTGAGAAGTACAGAGACTTTAGGCAACAGACCCCGAGGACTAGAGACTTGACTCACGAGTGAGAGTACAGAAGGCCATCAGGGCACAGAAGGGAAAAGGACCAGGAAAGCCATTTTAAGGACAGCTCTGGCAGACTCTGGAAAAGCCTCTGTCACGTCCTACTGACGGACCCCATGTGTAGACCCACTGGACCGCGTAAAGCGGATGCTGATACCGGGCGATAGAGAGACGGACAAGTACCGTAGAGTCAACTGGTTTATTAACAACAACACAAGACCCTACGCACCTGGGGAGGGCCACAAGGTCGCAGCACTGGAAACCCACCGAAGGAGGCACCGGAGCGCTTAACCCCTATACAGGGATCCCGCCGGTACCAACCTCGGAGGGGCCAATGCAGCGGACACGAGTGTTCAACCGACCCCAGGCGACGTGGTAACAAAACAGTAACCGGGTATACAATAAGAAACGGAAACACAGAGGACCAGGAACACAGGGGGAATCCAGGAACAAAGGGGGAATCCAGGGACACAGGGGGAATCCAGGGACACAGGGGGAATCCAGGGACACAGGGGGAATCCAGGGACACAGGGGGAATCCAGGGACACGAGGCGATCCAAAGCCGGCAGGGCAGGAATCTGTAGGAAGCAACAAGAGAGATCAGGCAACGGACCAAACAAGGAGCGACCTGACCAGACCAGATATGGCAGCTCCACTAGGGAGAAGTTGCCCTGGCCCCGACTGATTGGAAACAGGAGGTTTATATCAGAACAGGGCAGTCCTGATTGGAAGGACACAGAGACCTGGTGATTGGCTGAGGGGAGGAGCAAGCTCCCTGCACTCTCCAGCAGAAACTGATTAGGAGACAGTTTCATGTGCACAAGCAGTGGTACTGGAAGTGAGAGGAGCAGTGTTGCTCAGGCAGAGGGTGCTGGACCCCTGCGGCTGGGGACAAGTGCGCGTACGCGGGGGCATACGGTAAGGAAGTTGCTACCCAACCGACCCGCGGGCGGCAGCTGCCTGAGCCTTCGGCGGACGGACGACACCCGGGAACTTGGAGGCTGGACAGAGGCGATAGGAGCCGAAGGAGTAAGGGCAGCAGGTCGGGGAGAACGGGCGGCAGAACCCAGGGTGGTAACAGTACCCCCCCCCCTCTACGCCCCCCCCTGGACGGAGACCGGCCATGAACTCGCGCAGGAGGCTCGGGGCATCAGCGTCCACCACCCTGGTCCCAAGAGCAGAAGGGACCCGAGGGCGGTTGTTTTGGCGTCATGTGACAAGCACAGGAGGAACAGGACGTCCTCAGGGGCACCGACAGGCAGGGCGTCATCAGGGGCACCGACAGGCAGGGCGTCATCAGGGGCACCGACAGGCAGGGCGTCATCAGGGGCACCGACAGGCAGGGCGTCATCAGGGGCACCGACAGGCAGGGCGTCATCAGGGGCACCGACAGGCAGGGCGTCATCAGGGGCACCGACTGGCAGGGCGTCATCAGGGGCACCGACAGGCAGGGCGTCATCAGGGGCACCGACAGGCAGGACGTCATCAGGGACACCGACCGGCAGGACGTCATCAGGGACACCGTCCGGCAGGATGTCATCAGGGACACCCACCCGATCAAGGCTGGAGACTCCCCAGGAACACGGAGGAGGAGCCGGTCCAGGAACGAGACACAATGGGACGGTACCTGGGCTTCCTGTCGTTCTCGGTAGGCTGGCAAGCCGATCATCCGTAGAGGACATATGGGAAGCCATCTGAGTCTGTACCTCACGCAGAAGGTCCCACTCCTGGCGGAGACTCAGCACCTGGAAAGAGAGAGTGGGATCAACAGTAGAGGGCGCCCCCAAGCGGGCCTCTAAAGACTGGATAATCGCCACAACCCGGTCGTGGCTCTGGCGGAGTGCGGTTAGCTCTCTGGGCGTCAAACCTGGTATCAGCGGGGTCCATGGCCAGGGCAAAATCTGTCACGTCCTACTGACGGACCCTATGTGTGGACCCACTGGACCGCGTAAAGCGGATGCTGATACCGGGTGATAGAGAGACGGACAAGTACCGTAGAGTCAACTGGTTTATTAACAACAACACAAGACCCTATGCCCCTGGGGAGGGCCACAAGGTCGCAGCACTGGAAACTCACCGAAGGAGGCCCCGGAGCGCTTAACCCCTATACAGGGATCCCGCCGGTACCAACCTCGGAGGGGCCAATGCAGCGGACACGAGTGTTCAACCGACCCCAGGCGACGTGGTAACAAAACAGTAACCGGGTATACAATAAGAAACGGAAACACAGAGGACCAGGAACACGGGAAACCAGGAATACAGGGGAATCCAGGAACACAGGGGGAATCCAGGAACACAGGGGGAATCCAGGAACACAGGGGAATCCAGGAACACAGGGGGAATCCAGGAACACAGGGGGAATCCAGGAACACAGGGGGAATCCAGGAACACAGGGGGAATCCAGGAACACAGGGGGAATCCAGGAACACAGGGGGAATCCAAGAACACAGGGGGAATCCAGGAACACAGGGGGATCCAGGAAACCAGCCAGGAACACGGGGGATCCAGAACCACAGGGGGATCCAGGGACACGAGGCGATCCAGAGCCGGCAGGGCAGGAATCTGTAGGAAGCAACAAGAGAGATCAGGCAACGGACCAAACAAGGAGCGACCTGACCAGACCAAATATGGCAGCTCCACTAGGGAGAAGTTGCCCTGGCCCCGACTGATTGGAAACAGGAGGTTTATATCAGAACAGGGCAGTCCTGATTGGAAGGACACAGAGACCTGGTGATTGGCTGAGGGGAGGAGCAAGCTCCCTGCACTCTCCAGCAGAAACTGATTAGGAGACAGTTTCATGTGCACAAGCAGTGGTACCGGAAGTGAGAGGAGCAGTGTTGCTCAGGCAGAGGGTGCTGGATCCCTGCGGCTGGGGACAAGTGCGCGTACCCGGGGGCATACGGTAAGGAAGTTGCTACCCAACCGACCCGCGGGCGGCGGCTGCCTGAGCCGTCGGCGGACGGACAACACCCGGGAACTTGGAGGCTGGACAGAGGCGATAGGAGCCGAAGGAGTAAGGGCAGCAGGTCGGGGGGCACGGGCGGCAGAACCCAGGGTGGTAACAGCCTCCACAATCTGTGGCTATGGCCCCCGGTTAACCCAGACTGTACCGTGCACCGACTTCATCTGGTGCCAGTAAAGAACTGTTTGAACTGATCTGGTGTCTGGTCTCCTTTCATCGCCACCCGGAGGGCATCTACAGCATCATAGCGATGAGGACTACGACTCCCCTCATCCATCCCACTTCCCTGAGGTAAAGCTCCACCTGTGGGGAGCTGTACTACCAAAGCTGCATTTCCATCACCTCAGCGGCCGGACGCAGTCCTGGTAACACTTTTACCAGGTACCACAAGTGATGTCATGTTATAATTCCCCCATCATCATCACACCCACCCGCCATTGAGGGTCCAGGGCACGGAACCGGGAACCGACCAGCCGTGATCCCCACTAAAGTAACCACCTGTCCTGGTATCCGAGTACCCCCTACCATGTCGACCGACTCATTTCTGGCATCATGAACAGGATCCCGTGCCCGATAAAACCAGGTACTGTGTGCTTAAATTGGACTTTATTGACTGTTTTGTGAACTATAAATTTGGGCCGCCATTACTGCGCCACAGTGGGAAGAGTGTCGCGGCTGGAAAAGAGCGTGAGGATAAGCCCCACCCCTCCACTCTGCCGAGGATTGACGAAGCGCAGTGGCTGGTTCTGGAAAGACCTGAGGACTGATAGACTGAACTTTTCTAAGTAAGCTGGTCTGAATATGTAAAACACTGTGTGCTGGCCCAGGGGCATGCCCAGGCCCTTTAATGCAGTAGGGCCATGCAAGAGGCGCCAAATTGTCTCCCCGCCCCCCTTGCCAACATCTGAAAATAAAAAAACTGAATACAGTAGCAGGATTGCAGATGCAAGTGTGGCCCTGGCCTTAGCTCACCGTGCTCCCTCGGTGAATGTTGGTGATGTCTCCTCATCCCCGTGAGCCTCAGTGAGCATGGCCTCTAGTACCCGGCAGAACCATATGACCGTGTGACATCCAGTCACATGGTGCAGTCTCCGGTCCTCTGAAGGTTGTGTGCAGTGGCGATGAGGAGCATTCACCAGGGGAACGTGGTGAGGTGAGTAAAAGCTCAGCAAATAAGCGCAAAAAGAATGAACGTGTTCATTCTTTTTACGCATCAGTTTTTTCAGCCCAAAAATTGATGCGTAGAAAGCACAGTGTGTGAATGGAAAACAGTGAAATGCATTGACTTGGCTGGGACAGCCGATGTCATTAAGTTTCATCGCATTCCCCTGCATTAGCACATCCACAAAATGGCACTGAGTAAATGCAGAATTAGGCTGTATGTGAACTCACAGGCACGGGGATACTGAATGAAATTATACCTTTACTTGAAGGCTTGTTTGCAGAAAAAAAAATGTCATAAAACATTTGTAAATCAGTGCAGCAGTGCATCATTACATCAATATTTTATTTTATTACTCCCCTGTAGTTTTGTCTTTTGGCTCTAAGAAAATCTCCCTTACCTCCCCTCTTATTAAGACTTTCATTT